>CM069905.1:115821896-116061711 GCA_036172215.1 Camellia granthamiana
TCCCATTAACAGAAGAGTCACTCTGCACAGTAATTACACAAACAGAAAATGGTATAAAAGTACATCAAAATTAATGGTAAGTAGTTCTACCTTCTTTTGATGCTTTATGTTTATCAATAAAATTAGAAGTTAAAAGAGAAAAACAAAAGAAAAGAGAGGAAAACAATACAAAGGTAAATTGCAACTACAACAGGGAAAGCCGGAGGAAAACAAAGTAGGTCATTAGTGAGAGAAGTGACCTGACACACTGTATGAAAATGGCCAATTGATGCCTCCAATTTTGAAAATAAACCATTAATAGTGACCAATAATGAGGGCAACGACTTCTCAGAATGCTTTACTAATTCCTCCCCTAATTTGTCAACCTCTATATAAATCTGTATCAACCAACAAGAAATTAGTCCAGAAGAAACTTTTGTATCTCAAAAACAGAATCATAGTCAAATAGAACAAAAGGCTTTGATCAAAATATACATATCTATATATGTTAAATCACCAAATATCAATTAAAACAATAACAAATCAAATGTGAGAAGTAAAATAATTGAATGAAATTTATGAGACAGAGATAAGAATTCGTACTGGATTAGAGTACAAAGTTGACGCCATTAACTTCCTCTAGTTCGGAACAATTTTGAGGACCAATTCGGTTCCGATCAAATCACCTACATGCTTTGTAGATTCAGCCCCGTGAATAGATTATTCGAATCACAAGAAGAAAGAATTTCATAGATTCAATCTATATTTTAAGTGGATTCCACTCTCACCCTATGTGAGAGATTAAGGTCCGGTTCTATGATTAAATACGTTATCTCCAAAATTGAACTGTAGGATTAATGACTTCCAACAGAGAAAGAAAACTACTCTTAAAACCATCTTTTTAATTAAACAAGTCGTCCATCTAGACATAACTACAAAAATTATTTGATGCATAATTGAAACATAATTCATTAAACAATTATGTTAGTCTATAAGGATAATAAGATCAAAACACAAAGGACTAACCTTCTCAGATCAAGCAACCTTGGGTGGCCATATGACCCATTCCATTGATTCTTGCTTCAAGCTCTGCTGCAAACAAACAAACAAACAATAATTAGGTGCATGTGTTTCTCAGTATATTTTGTCACAATGGATGAGTATCTTCACGAGTTCATCTTGTATGCAGATGAACAAATGGTAATGATAATGAAAAGCACAAGGGCAAGGTCAGAAAAAATGTATTCATGTTTTGGCTCATAACTGCATACACAATAGCTAATGGTTAAAGAAATACTATGTAGTCAGATAAAAAAATGAAAAGTATTAAACAAATTCATTGACTTATGCCTTCTTCTAAGCAGCCAACTAAGTATTTTGAAAAGCACCCAAAACACGAGAAAAATATTACCAGGTCAATACTGAGACATTCTCAAGAGTTCAATGAAGTCACTTCTTGCTGTGATTTCTACTAGATGTAAGAATTCACTCAACTATTATACTTTCTGAAATCAACCCACCTTGGATTTTGTATAGATTTTGCAACTCTCAAACTCACAAATTCACAATGCTAGCCTGATTGAAAACAATCCCCCTCTGTTTTTTTTATATGGGTTTTGCATCTCCCTACCTCACAAATCTTGAAATCTTCTTGACTATATAAGATTTTAATTACAACCCATCTCTAATTTTTATGTGGTTTTGTTCCCTCAATCTCACACTTGTTAATTTCTTACCCTAAACCACAAATTTTCACTTCCCGGATCTTCTAATGACAAAATACTCAAAATCTTTATTGGTAGAATTTCACCAACACCAAATCTGTTTTTTGATTTTTCACTCAGATTTGCTGACCCACCAATCTCAGATTTTCAGTTTTCTTGTTGTAAACTCAAAGTCAGGAAAGGATGAATAGATAGTCTTTGGGCACATTGAACACAAATAATACAATAAAAAAATTCAAAAAGTAGTCTTTAACTTTGTAATCTCCGCCTGAGTTTGTTCATCTACCCAACAAGAAGTTTGAAGAAACATACAAAGCGAATTCAAAGTACCAACCTTTACTTGTCAAGTTCGTATGAGACAAAACTCAATAAAACCCACTAAAGATGTTGATTTTTAGAGCCGGCATTGATGGTTGGAAAGTATCATATGAAAGCTAGTGAGAGAGAATAATGAGAAATGCATGCAGGTGAGAAAGAGAGTGAAACGAAAATCTAGTGAACGGAAATCATAGAAAGAGTTCACATATGAAATTGATGAGTGTTTGTTAGTGTTAATTTGGGAATTCTAGAAAAACAGAGAGATTGATGGATAATGGATTATAGATCAAATTGAGTTGGGTACCAAAGCATTTAACTCAAATTCCAATGCTAATACCTATATCTACATTCACATATACAAAAATTGAGTACGGTGAGAATCGATTGAATTACCCGTAGCTCTCTAGGGTTTGGTCGTCCTTCAAGATCTGCCATCGTTGGCACTAAGGTGGTGGTTTTGTGGCAGAAGGAGGTGCTGCGCGATGGGCAACGGCGGATCAGTGATGGCAAATCCAACACTGATGGTGATTGTTGTTGTTGGGGATGGGAGTTTCAAAGCTAGGGTTTCTAATACAGGGGAGAGAAAGATAATAAAACCCTAGCTATTGCTAAGTGAGTGGTGAGAAGGGGAGAGGGGAAGACGCGCGCGGGGGGGGGGGGGGGGGGAGGGGGGTTTGATTTGTTTGTGTTTTCACTGTGATACTATATATATACTAACATATGCCTGTGTCTGAAGGCACGGTATAAATAATATTGATACACATATTTTTAAAAAATCAATTAACATAAATTATTAATATTGGTATCACATCCTTTACAAAAAAATCAATTCAAAATGATAATAATTTCACTGTTATAGAAATCAATTATAATACATCAGTTTAAGATATCGTACAATGGCGGTTTGTTTAAGTTAAAATATAATTTATCAAATTCATTAGTAAAAGTTTAAACTAAAATATTAATTTGTATTTAAATTTTTATTAAACTTTTTATAGAATTTCACCATCTAAAAAAGTATAGTATTTAAAATACTCTCTCTCTCTCTCTCTCTCTCTCTCTCTCTCTTTGTAACATCTCTCTTTTTCATTTCGTCCTCTCATCCTCTCTCATCTCTTAACAAACACTACATCTCTTTTCAGAGCTCAAATAACAAACCTTTTATTTCCTTTGTTCGATCTTCCTCTCTCTGTATTTTTTTCACTCTATTTTATCTTAAATTTGTGATTTGATTTTGTTAAATAAAAAAAAAAAAATCAACATCCATTTCAAAAACTTTGTTCAAAACCATAAAAAATCAACACTCATTTTCCATTAAGAAATTAAATCCATTTCATAAATCAAACTGAAAATAAAAATATATTTATAAAATCAAAACCTATTTTATAAAGATCAACCATTATTTCACACCTAAAACTTTTTAAAAAATTAAATCCAAATCCATAAGCTACATTAAAAATAAATAAATAAACAAACAGAACACAGACATCAAAAAATAAATAAATCAATTCAATGGTTAGAAACACAGAACCCACACCTTGTCCATCAATTCCCCACTCATTCTCTCTCTTCTATCTTCCACCACTCATTCTCTTTCATCTATGAGATACATCTTACCTACGAATGAACATTTCAACATTTCAACATTAGTAGATTTTCTTTCAATTTTTATAAACTCAAAGCTCTTCAAATTGAAAATCATTTTTTTTTTCCTTTCCAATTTTCTGCTTCGTGTGCTCCAGATCTACTCTTTCATAAGATACGTTCAAGTTTCTTAGTATTTTTATATGTGTGTATATCAGACTATTAAAATAAGGAACCCATTAAAATTTAGTGAATCCTAAAAACAAATCATTTATAATATTTCAGTACACCAATCTATAAGAGAGGTCATAAAAAAGTAATTCGGAATTGGATTCTTGTACATGTTCTTATGATATCAAATTTAGAAATTTAAACGACAAACAATCTAGAATAACATGCATACGCTAGTATATACATATAATAGAAACAAAAGAACGGAGTAATAGAGGGGAGACCATGCCCCCGCATTTCTCATGTGCAACCTATTGCTCAACAAACAAACACTTATCACAGAGGAACTACGGATATGGTCTATTAATATGTAAATTATGAGATACATTCCACTGTTCCTCAATCTTTTTCTCCATCCTAAAATGGGAATTTTGAATAAAAAGAAAGTGCATTCCTACATGATTTTTAAACAAAAATGTCACAAATACTATGCACCGGTAATAACCAAACATGGACAATCCTTGAAGCTAATTTTATAGGAAGGTCACTGATTCACATCTTCATGCAAGCTGTTGTTAAACTGTCAGCAACTCCTGAAAGACAAACAATCCTAATCCATCTAACAATAAGCAAAAAATTAGGAAAACAATTCTCCAGTTTTGGAACACAAAAGATGCAAATTATAGGATCCCACATACAATTGAAAAACCCTAATCAGTCGAAGACTGAGCAATGAAGAGAGGACGTTCGCTTCCGTCGTCGGCAGTTAACATTGTGGACGTTCATGGGGAACTCGACATCGATTCAAGAGATGTTTAGACGTGTATCCAAGCAGTTTACGGTGATGTTTAGGAGGAAGGCTTTCTTGCATTGGTATATAAGAGAGGGAATGGATGAGATGGAGTTTACCGAGGCCGAGAGCAATATGAATGATTTGGTTTCGGAGTATCAGCAGTATCAGGAGGTTGTGGCTGATGGTGATGAAGAAGAAGAAGAAGAGTCAGGACAATGAAGGACAATGAAGTTACAATACTGACTCTTTACTTTCTCAAATTTGATTAGTATGATGTGAATTAACAATGGTGTTTACAAAAATGCAGAGCAGTGCAGAGAGAGTAAATAAAAGAATCAGAGAAGCCATGAAATCACTTACAGTTTACAGAAGAAAGAAAAAAAAAATCCAAATTTGGATCAATCTGAGCACCAACTATATCCCTTTTAGAGGATCGATCACCTTCGCTAGCAGATCCCTTCGTGTCACCCTGTCAAAAAATTACAACTTATTGCCTGAATTAGTAATGAACAAAATAAGGAACAACAGTAATTCCAACAAGAAATTGGCTCAAATACCTCCAACTGAGAAACCACAATTATTCCCAAAAATCAACCGGGCAAAATAGAAAAGAAAAGAAAAAAAATGGTCTCAGTTTAAATTCATAATGATTATGCAAAGTAACAGAAAATCAGACAGTGGCTATTAATCAGTTTACAATTGAAAGCAATTGAAATCAGAAAATACCAGAGTGATACAATCTCTCTCGAAAACATCAACACTATCGAACTTCTTAACCGCGTTCCTTAACACCTCCTGAATCACCGAGTCCCACCAATGGTTAACGGAGGATGAGTTATCCGATGGAGAAGCTGAGGCCGAGTTCATATAATCATCGAACTTCTTAACCGCGTTCCTCAACACCTCCTGAATCACCGACGGAGGATGAGTTATCCGATGGAGAAGCTGAGGCCGAGTCATCGTTGTTGCTGTGGCACCGACAGAGTGCAGAATCGGAAACCCTAGAGAGAGAGTGAGGGCTTGATGAGAGAGAGTAGGAGTGCAAAGATGATCGTCTCAATCGGGAGGAGATTTTAGGGTTTTGGAAGGCAAATTTGTGGGGGTTTGGATCGGAGCGAGGGGATGGAGAAGGGAATGTTGGCAGAGAGTTGACGCCATGAGAGAGAGATTAGAGAGAGAAAACGGTGAAGGACTGTTATGAATGTAGAGATAAGGATGATTTTCAAAGAGAGGCCAAGCTCAGCAATGAGTCCCAGCCGAGTAATTTCACACTGGGTATGGAGGAAGAAGAAGAACGGGAGGGAGAGAGAGATAAAGAGGGAATGGGGTGGGTGAGAACAGAGAAGGGAGAGGGAGACGTGGGCAAGCGGGAAGGTGAGAAGAGAGATAAAGATAGAATACAGGGGAGACGTGGGTAAGTAGGAAGCTCATTCTTTGGGCGGGAAGTAAGTGTAGATATATATTGATATATATTTAAGGGGGTCATCTCAACCTTCTATCTAAATAGACAAACGAATCATAACCATTGAAATGTCCTAGTAGGACAATTGTCTCTAACATATTTTCAAAAGCCGTTATGTCTTATTATATAGATATATATATATAAATATAATCACATTTAATTAAAAAAAATAAATATAATCATACTTAATTAAAAATATATATATAATCACATTTAGAAAGTGTGATTAAAAAACATATATATAATAACATTTAATTAAAAAGTGACATAAAAAATAAATATTATCACACTTAATGATTAAAATATTAATTTAAATTTTTTTTTATCACATTTCTAATAAAAGTGAGATATTTTCATTTATCAAAGTGTGATCTTTAAATGTTTTTGTAATAGTGAGTTTTTTTTTTTTTAATTCGAAGAGAAGTCTAAAAGTTTAGGGATGAGCGAGACAAAGGAAGGGGGTGGGAGAGGGAGCGAAGGTAATTATGGATTAAGTTTTTGCGACGAGTTTAAGGACCATCATTAATGAGAAAAATAAAATCTTTTGCGACAAATTAACAAAAGGCGCTGCAAAAAAAAAAAAAAAAAGATAGGTAATGTACCGTTGCGTATAATATTACTTTTTGTCACAGCCTTAGATTTTCGGGCTCTAATAATGGTATTTAGTTGATGCCTTTTTTGCGACAGTCAAATGCCGTCGCAAAAAAATTAATTTCGCGATAATTTTTTTTGCCATCACAAAATCATGCTTTTTGCGACGATTTTCAAACCGTTGCAAAAAGTTCCGTGTCTAAAGCCTCATTTTCTAGTAGCGAGTCGTCTCTATCATTCATGGGTAGAATAGAGGCGCGGATTTGGGAATTGTATATTTTATATAAAAATCAAATTGAAATATTTTATACAATCACACCTATTTAGGAAGTGTGATTAAAAAGTAGTAATGTATATATAATCACACTTTAATTAAAATGTGTGATTAAAAAATATATATATATATATAATCACACTTATTTAAAAAGTGTGATTAAAAAGTAGTAGTGTATATATAATCACACTTTAATTAGAAAGTGTGATTAAAAAATATATAAATAATCACACTTATTTAAAAAGTGTGATTAAAATGTAGTAGTGTATATATAATCACACTTTAATTAGAAGGTGTGATTAAAAAATATATAAACAATCACACTTTAATTAGAATATGGATTAATATATATATATATAATCACACTTGTTTAAAAAGTGTGATTAAAAAGTAGTAGTATATATATAATCACACTTTAATTAGAATGTGTGATTAAAAAATATATATAGAATCACACTTAATTGAAAAGTGACATAAAAAATAAATATTATCACACTCAATCAAATTAAGTGTGATTAAAATATCAATCTAATTTTTTTTTATCACACTTCCAATAAAAGTGAGATCTTTTTTTTGTCAAAGTATGATCTTTAACTATTTTTGTTGTAGTGAAGTAAATTAAAATGAAATTTTTTAATATTTTTTAAAAAAAATGTGTAAAAAAAGTAAAGAGGTTATGTGATCTAAAAAGATTAAAAAACTAAAAAAAAAAAAGTAGGTTTTAATCTTTTTGTCAAAAAAGGCTTAAAAGTCTTTTCTTTTTCTTTTTCTTTTTTTACTTTTTAACCTTTTTAGATCACATACTTCTCTATTTTTTTACATTTTTTCAAAAAAAAAAAAAATTATAAAATTAATTTTTAACTTACTTTTCAAAATTGGATTTCTTGAATATATCGAAGAGACTTAAGCTCCCTGAGTTGCATTCTCTTATTTCTTTTGAATCTATATAATGGGAGTATTTGGAAAAAGAGTTGGGATAAAATAGTTCATTAAAATACAAAATAGATTAAAATAGTTAATAGATAAAATGTCACATTTAATTCATAATCGTATCACTTTTCTTCTCAAAATTATCAAATTAACTACGATAATAATAATAATAATAATAATAATAATAATAATAATAATAATAATAATAATAATAATAATCATTCTAAACATAATTATTTTAACCAAACTAAAATAACTAACCAACTAAATAACCAACTTCTTAAGGCTTCGTTTGTGAAGTGGGATGGCTTTGTGATTATTTGACTTTTTTGATTATTTTAGTCGGGGGCTAAAACATCTCGTTTGGGAAGGGCCTTTGGCATTTTTAACTTTTTTGACTTTTTTGTGAGAGAAAGAATGTAATAATTATGTGTTGGATGTGATGTTTTGTTTTTTGTGACTAAAAAACTTATTTTGTTTTTTCTGGCTATTTTAGCCAAAAAAAGCCCAACCTTTGGCTTACCAAACGAAGCCTAAATAAGGCCTCATTTGGAAAGTTGATTATTTTAATAAATTATTTTAATTTTTGACTATTTTAATAGGTTAAAATATTTATATTTGAAAAAATAATTGATTTTTTTTGTAGTTAAATATAATATTTGTAAGGGAAAATTTTATCTCATTAACTATTTTTATTTAATTTTTTTAAAAAAAAATTTAGTTCAAAAAAAAAAAAAAACCTTGGTCAAACAAGGCCTCAGGCTAGTTCAAAAAAAAAAAAAAACAAGGCCTCAGGAGAATGAGTCCGGATCCTCGGCCGCCCATTCTTGCGGCGCGTCCTACGGCACCTCCAAAACGACGTTGTTTTGGGGGAAATTTCATTCAAAAAAGAAAAGAAAAAGAAAGACAGAGCAGATGCAAACTAGAGGGAGATGAAGGATGGAAAGAACAGATTTGTGGCAAACCAGAGGCAAACAGACCTGTGGAGCAACGGAGGGAGAATCAAAACACAGACCATCTATATGGAAAGAACATCTAGAAAAAACATAGAGAGGATATATATATAGGGTTAATTACACTAATAGTCCCTATAGTTTGGGACTTGTGTCACTTTGGTCTCTAACTTTTCAATTGTGACACATTTGACCCTGAATTTTGAATCTTGTTTCAAATAAGGACAATTGAAAATATTATTAGATTTTTCAAGGGCAAAATCATCAATTTGATAAAATATAAACTAATTTGACAAAAATAAATGTCAAAAAAATATTTTTAATTTTTTTAAAGTTATTTTTATCCACCAATGATAAAATTATGTAAAATTAATAAAAATTACATGATTAATTTTTTAAAATTAATTTTACATGATCATCATCCAAGCACATAATAAAAATTAATTTGGTAAAAATTAATAAATAAATGTCTAAAAGATTTATCAATTTTACATAATTTTATTTTTAGTAGGTAGAAATAATTTTTAAAAATTCAAAAATATTTGTTTGACATATATTTTTGTCAAATTAGTTTATATTTTATCAAATTGACAATTTTACCCTTGAAAATTTTAATTATACATTCAATTGTCCTTATTTGGAACAAGATTTAAAATTCAGGGTCAAATGTGTCACAATTGAAAAGTCAGGGACCAAAGTGACACAAGCCCAAACTATAGGGACTATTTGTGTAATTTGCCCATATATATATAAATCAAAACACACAAATATACAAACAATTTTACCAAATTTTTTTTTTTTGAAATCACATAAAACAGATCTATGGAGCAACGGAGGGAGAATCAAAACACATCTATATGGAACAGATCTTAGGGACTATCTATATGGAAAGAACATCTAGAAAAAACATAGAGAGGATATATATATATATATATTTATAAATCAAAACACACAAATGTAATCAAGAAGATGAGGCTCTGTTTGCTTGAACGAATTTCAAGAAGATGAGACTCTTAGATTGTTGTCCAAATGTGCGAAGACCACCGCTCGATTTGGAGATCTCATCCAGGTGCGAAGACCACTGTTCGATTTGGCGACACACACTCTCTCTCTCTTTTCGTTCGATCGGAACAATTTGGTTTTCACTCTCGACTTCGTTCGATCCACAGCAGGCAAACACAGATCTGCAAACACAGATCCTTCTTCTCCCTCTAGTTTGCATCTGCTCTGTCTTTCTTTTTCTTTTCTTTTTTTGTTTTTTTGAATGAAATTTCCCCCAAAACGACGTCATTTTGGGGGTGCCGCAGGACGCGCCGCAGGAATGGGCAGCCGAGGATCCGGACTCTCAGGGGAATATGGTCACTGACCTTCTCTTCACGTCCATTACGTAGCGGAATCGTCACATCCATCATTATCGTCTAGCTGGAAAAAAATTATTTTGGAACTGTTTGGATAATTTTCTTTCTTTCCAAACACACCTTTTGTGCGTGTTGGATAATTTAATTCAATAATTCAAATTAAAATGTATTAAGTGATAGTTAATTAAATAGTAGTGCTATATGCACTAATTAATATATTAATTAGTGTACTAACACTAGTTATGATATTATTATTAGCCCCACTCATTATACAAATTTCAAATACCGAAAATCTCTTAAATTATGTCACATTATCAATTGGTACACTAATTGGTACATATAACATTATTCTTAATTAAATTCATTTGATAATCATAATTAATATCACTTAAAAATTTAAGTATCTATTAAAATATAAACTAAAACTTAAGAAAATTTTATAATTTTAAGTCATATAAAATTTATTTAATTCTGACTAAATTTATAAATATTAAATATAAGTATCGATATACACTAAAACAGGAAACAAAAAGATTACATTAACTCAAAATCTTATTTTAGATGGTTTATTTATTTATTTATATTTAACGGGATGGACTTACATAAAGGATTTAAGATGTTATAAAAGACATGTAACTAATCTTCCATGAAAAAGGATTGTAAGGGTTGTTAGTGTCGATTTTAGATTATATGTTTTTGGCATTGGCGTAACCTAGATATTAATCGTGTCGTATCATGATCAGATTTATATCGAAAAATTATTAATTAACTTACAAACTCTATATATAATTAGAGTTGTTAAACAAATTAAACTACTCTTGTTGAGCTTATTAAAAATTCTATTAAAATTGGTTTGTTATGTGAACAAAATTTAAATAACCTATTACTTAGCTTAATAATCTTACATGAATTATAAAAAATCAAGCTACTTGAACTCGATTGGTGTTTGACTCAATGAATTTTTTTTTTTTTAAGATTTACTTATTATGCAGACAAGTCAAATTTAAATATATTTTAAATTTCATTTAATTTATAAAATTAAATTTAAACAATTTACTATTCCATTTGTTTGACGTGTTATATACAATTATCATCTTAATGTGCAGTGCCTTCTCACCCTTACGACCAAGAGGATTATTTCTCTGAACCTACTCCGTTTAACTCAAATCTTCTCCTCATGTCCATTATCTAGTGTTATTGGTGTATCCATCGTTATCATCTAGCTATAGGTGAGAAGTTATTTGGTGTACTTAGGACATAATTAAGTGAAATTCTGAGAGTATAGTGATTAATGAAAAAGTAAAAATCGATTTGAAATTAAATGATATAAGAAATAATAAAATACATAACATTTGATAATTAGATGACGAAAATAATAAAAACATAGCATTTAATAATTACATGAATGATCAAATGTCTCATATGAGTGTGAGGTTTATATTTGTGGACCTCACATCCATGTGAGACATTTGGTCATTCATTTGGTAGAAAATTTGAGACTTATAGTATTTTTCCAAGAAAAGGGTAATATTAGGGATATAAAATTTTCTATCAAATGAATAACTAAATATCTTACTTGTAAGACATTTAATCATTTATTTGATAAAAAATTTAAAACCAATAACATTTTCTTTTTGGGGGGATTTGGTAATAGACCCCTCTGTGTTTAACTTGTCCTTCAAAATGACCGGAATTATATAGATCATTTCAAAACTCCCTAATATTTTAAAACTTACTTCTTTTACTATAATACCCTCACACATATATATATATATGTGTGTGTGTGTGTATGTGTGTGTGTATCAACTTGTAAGCACTCTCTCTCATCTCAATCTCTCTTCTTTCTATCTTGTATTTATCATTATTCTCTTTATCGTAGCCATCGCTACTCTCCATCGGCACCACTGCCGCTCACTATGGAATTCTTTCTATACCGTCTTCATCACCACCATCATTCGTTGCATCCACAAATTTAGATCTGAGATCATTCACAATTGTCGTCACCGAAAAATGACAATTTGCGACGGTTCGCAAACCTTAAATCTAAGATCCTTCACTCACTCACTCACTCTCTCTCTCTCTCTCTGGTTTTGATGGTTCGTGCTCCCTCTCTCTCTTCTTCTTCTTCTCTTGATCCTCTATTTTCAAATGCTGTCACTCTATCTCTTTTTCTTCTTCTCATGATGCTCTGTTCTTTCAATAGTAAAATTTTACTCTGATTCATGACACAAAACTCTTTTGTAAAGCCATCATCGCAACTTGTTTTAGAGTAAAATTTTACTTTGAATTATAATATACTGTACTCTAATTCAAAGTAAAATTTTACTTTGTAATTAAAAAAAAAAAAAAAAGAGAGTAAAATTTACTATGATTCAAAGTAAAATTTTACTGCCATTAAGAAAATTAGTATGTTGTTAACCAAAGTAAAATTTTACTATTACGAAAACAGAGTACATATTAAATGAACAAACCAGAGTCAAATTTTATTTTTAGATCTATGAACAAACAAACAAAAAAACTCTTAATTTTTCATTGCAATATCTCGATTTCTCATTTTTTTTTTTGTTAAATCTAAATTATTTTTTCTTTTTTAATCTTTGATCTGAAGTTATTGATCTATCAAATCTGAGATAGTGGTGGTTTAACGGTAAAAATGGTGGTTGCCAACCAACCGTAAGGATGAGCGACGCTAATAGATGATGAAGATAGTAAAAATGATAAACAACCATCGAGTTGGTGAAAAGAGAAAGAGTGTGTGCCGTAAAAGAAATGGAAGAAAGAGAGGGTATAATGGTCAAATAAACTATTAAAATAATAAATTTTATCCTTTATACAGAATTTTATAATTATAATGGGGTTTTAAAAGTACTAAATTTTTTTCTATCCTTTTAACAAGAAAAGGAAGCTATGAGGGATTTATGACCAAATTTCCCTTCGTCTTTTTCTCTCTCCTCTCTACTTTTCCTTTCGCATCTAATTTTTCATCCGGCAACTATGGTTAACCCATAGCAACTGATTATTCCCTTTCAATCTCTCTATTGGTAAACCTATATTGGAAGACTTTAAGCCTATGTTTGGGAAGTTGGGTTTGAAGATTTTTTGGCTAAAATAGCCACAAAAAATAAAATAAGTTTTTTAGTCTAATAAGATAAAATATCACATCTAACTTATAATTATTACATTATTTCTTTCACAAAAAAGCCAAAAAAGTTAAAAGCCCTTCTCAAACGAGGTTTTTTGGCCTCAGGCTAAAATAGCCAAAAAGTCAAAAAGCCAACCCACTTCCCAAACGAAACCAAAATATATTTTTTAACTTTTTTTTTTATGAGAAGATGTATAAGAAAATAAAGAAATAATGTGATCTGAAAGAAAATAAAGAGATAATGTTATCTGAAAAAAAAATAAAAAAAAAATAAAAAAGATAAGTCTTCCCAAACAATTCTTTGGTGTTTTTTTTTTTTTTTTTTTTTTTTTTTTTTTTTTTATGCTGTGTTTGGTTAGAAAATTTGGGAAAGAATTTGAAACGAAAAATGAAAAAAGAAGGGGAAATGTAAATAAAATATACTTACATTTCACCTAGTTTCAGACACATTTTCTCTTTTATTCTTCAAATTTATTCCCAAATCCTCTAACCAAACACAGAATTAATGTTGGGTTTGATTGGGGGATTTGAGGAGAGATTTAGAAAGGAAAATAGAAAAGATATGTGAAATATGAATAACATATACGTACGTTTTACCTAATTTCACACACATTTTTTTTTTCTTTCTAAATCATTTTTCAAATCTCCTAACCAAACACTCCAAGGATTCACAAGAATCATGTTATTAAACCTGTGAATGTACTCCATTAGAATATGGAATTGGATTCTTCAGTGTAGACAACATCAAATCAAGAGACCAAACGAAAGAAAATCCACACAGTAAACCCCATTGAATAATTTGAGCTTTTGGAAGGAAGTTTGAGCCTAAAAGTGTGGCTGTTTTGTGCTGTGCTTCAAGAGGTATAAGACTTACCTTGTAGCTTTGTTTTAATTACTTGCTTTGCTATCTTTTTAAACAGTTTTTGGCCTAGTTTTCAACTACAAAAAACTCTGATTTTTTAGGCTTAACATGATGGTTTGAGGTCATTTTGTGTTAAGCGGTAGTCCACCCTTCTTGTTGCTTATTTGTGTGAGCTTTTGCACCATCTTTTAGCATATTTAAATCAAACTTTTTGGGCCTTTAAACCACTGAAATTCATAGTTATTTCAGTAGTAAAAATCAACTTTTGAAGTCCAAAATGGGAGGGGTTAGCCTCCCCTCCTTGTGTCTTACTTGTATGCCTAGTTAGCTTCACATGGTAGCATGTTTTTGTAGCCTAACTTAGCTTATTTCCAGCATATGTTTGCCTCTGATTTAGAATGTTTTAGCTCTATTTTGGGCTGCTTTGGTCATATGAGTCTTGTTTTGCATAGTTGTAGTGCAAATGGCTTCACTAGTTTGGTGTTTTAGGCCTTTAAACATGATTTGCTTAAGTTGGTTGTATGTTGTAATGTCTTTTTATATGTAATTTTAGTATATATAGTTCTGTCATATGCTTATTTGTTTCACTCTCTCATTGCTTTTGATAGTTGCTCTTGAGTCTTGTTTGCAAGCTAACATGTGAGCATGTTTTTCTAGCATTTTGTACCTTAATCTCAGCGTGTTTTTGCCACTGTTTTGGCTGGTCTTAGCTCTATTTTAAGCTGGTTGGGTCCTTTGAGGCCTGCTTTGTATGCTTATAGTGCAAGTGTGCTTAATAGTTTAGCTTATGCTATGTTTTGGTCTCTTATTGTAGCTATTTTTGGCTTACTTCAAACATGTTTTAGGACTCCTTTTAGGCTGTTTTAGGACTTTTTTTGAAGTGTTTGTACCTTTTTGAGCTTTGTATTGCATGCCTATAGTGTAATGGCTTCACTAGTTTGGTGATTTAAGGCCTTAGCACTTGTTTGTGTTGGTTGCATGCTTTAGTGTTGTTTTACACATAATTTCAGCACTTTAAATCTCTGTAATCTCCCTCTATTCTTCACTCATTTGTTTCGAAAGTGGCTTTGAACCCTTTGTTGGCTTGAGTATGGAATTGAGACCTTCATGCCTAATGGTTTGATTCCTTCAGGAGTTCATTACCAACTGCATGAGGCCTCTTTCATGCTCAAGGTACTTGTGGTTTAAGCCTACTTTCAATTAGAGGATATTCACATTTTGGACTAATCAATTAAAGAATGGATTGGTAATCTAAAATTGGTAAACAAAAATGAACAAAGTAAAAGAGGCAAGATTAAGCATCTTCGCGTTGCATTGCATGTGTTCGGATCGGACGTTAATTCGAACACGAGAACAATGGGACGTATCATACTCAAAGTGATGAAACGTGCCACTTTTCTTGGTCACTGTCACCCTTGATTATGCATGATAGGGTAGTAGTTGTTTTGGTCTTGTTTGTGCACTCATTAAGCTTGTACAAGCTTGGTTCTCTAGCCATCATGCATTGAAAATTCTTGGTTGATAGCTTAAGAGCCAAGAGCTACACTCCTTTGTGCTTGTGTGATGATAAGGAGGGTAGCAATACATACACTCCTTGAAAATACATTGCTTTGCTTCTGTTTTCTCTCTGTTGCAGCAAAAGAAGAAGTCCAGGGAAGGGGTGGCCGACCGGCCAGAAGTAGTGGCTGACGGCCACTTGAAGTAGCAGACCGGCCAGTTGAAGTAGCCTACGGCCACTTTTTGTAGCTGACCGGCCACTAATGAATTTTTGTACAAATGTGCTCCTGAGTTGAAGCAAAGGCATTCTGGGAGTTGGTACAATTTTCAGTGATCAAACGGGTGCAAACAGAGGCATCTGATGGCAAGGCAATGGCATTTTCGGGTGGAGCAACCGAGCATGCAGGCATCCCTCGCCCTCACTTTTGTTAGCTCAAAATAAGTTAGCTAATTCATTCCTGCAAGTGTTGTAATTAATTAGCTTAATTCGTTTTGTAATATTTTAGCTAGCTTAGAATAGTTAGTTAATTTATTTCAATTGCTGTAATAATTAGCTAGAATAGTTAATTAGTTTTGGTTTGTAATAGTTAGCTTAATTAGCATAGCTAGTTAGCTTATTCATTCGGACCCTCCTTCGCGAGAGAATAATGTTATAATAAATGTGCGTGCGTGTGTGTATGTCTTCCAACCCCACGTCTTTCTCCTTTTTACTTAACCACTTTTCGATGGTTAGTTTAGGATCATGTTTTGATTAGCATACCTTATGCTCGCATGTTTGCATCCATTCATTTGTCTTGCATGCACCAAGGCTCGACGCATCATTCAAACTGCATTGTATTTCAATACTTATTTGAATACATGTTTAAAAACATGTTATCAAATTGAATCGAATCAAATGCCATGTTAGTAGCCAAGCCTATTAATTGCATGTTGCATGTGTTGCATTAGGCATCTTGTATAGTTAGGATCATGCATTTTTCTGACTAGTTTTTGTTTTGGCTTTTGAGTACTTAGTAAGTTTTGTGCTTTAGCATACTTGCATGAGTGTGGTTGCCATATTGCCATGTTTAGCATGCTTGCCTTGAAGCTATGTGCTTATTTGATAAAACTGCATGAATGCCTGTGGATGAAGGCTTGATTGTTTGAATTGGAATAATTCAACAAAATGTGTGTTTTAAGCCCACTTAAAGTGGCAAATCATGTTTTAAGCCCACTTGAGGTGGCAAATCCACAAACTTGTATGCCCACTTGAGGGTGGAAAATTCAAACCATTTTCGAAAACAAACATAAGTTGAGTTGTTCTAATTCTTGCAATTTTAGTCTATACTTGATTGTGTGCGTCACATAGTAAAGTTAGCTAATAATCGGATGAAGAACACATAAGGTTTATAAAAGGGCATATGATGATTAGTAGAGGCCGATTCTTTGATCGGGTGAGCGGGAGTGCTCATTTCATGACCTTCCCCCCTCGTACCCAAGTTCCCAAGCCGAGGCAACTGTGGTGATGACGGACACATGGCCTTTGGCACGAGTCAGGGTTTCCTAAATTTCCCCAAAAACAAAATATTTAAGTAGCGACTCTGTAATCTGGCAAAGCAGTCCAATTTTGGCATTATTTGATTTAAAATCAATTTTCCAAAAAGATTTGCCGGATTGGACTCTTTGGTGTTTGTCGATTTCACATTGCACTTGTGAGACAAGATTCAGAACCGCGGGAGTCCGAACTGTAGGACCAATTCGAGCTTCCAAAAGGGGGCGCGAAAAGGTCGAGCTTTAGCAAGCTGTCAAAATAGCCTTGCCCCAAAGATTTGAGGGAACACTTGAATCAATAAGCATAGCATTTGTCAAGTCAATTAAAGTTCTATTTTTCTTTCATCTACGCCATTAGATGAAGTTGAATAAGGTGGAGTAGTCTCATGAATAATTCCCAATGACTGTACAAAAGAGTTGAATCCAAGAGATTCATACTCCTGGCCTCTATCACTTCTAATTCTCTTAATCTTTTTACCGAATTGATTTTCCACTTCAAGAAGGAATTCTTTAAATTTCTCAAAAGTATCACTTTTATGTTTTAATAAATATACATTTGTATATTTTGAAAAATCATCAATAAAAGTGATAAAATATCGATTACCACCACAAGTTAAAATTCCTTCAAACTCACACAAATCAGTATGAAATAATTTTAGCAATTCGGTATTTTTCTCAACAGTTTTATGAGCCTCTTGGTAATTTTTGCTTTACTGCAAACTTTACGTTTCTCAAAATTTTTTGTCAATTTAGGAATTAATCCTAAACTACTTATGATAAGCGAGCATGCCAAAAATTAATAGAAGACAACATATAAACCGAATTGGTAGATGGTTTATTAATCTCAACATTAAGTTTGAACATCTCATCACAAACATAACCCTTATCCAAAAAAATACCTTTCTTGGTAATAACATATTGATCAGATTCCATAGTTTGCTGCCAACTTTATTCAACAAATAACTTGACAATTCTTCCTCATAGATGGTGTATAAAGCACATCTTTTAAAGTAAGCACACGTCTAGTGTCACGCCCCACTTTTTATGCCAACGAATACCATTACCAAATCCTTTATTATAACATAATTTCAGAGATCATACGCAGAAATTCAATACAATAACGATTACTATTATTAAAGGTTCTCTCATTTGAATATGAAGTGAATGCAACATGAGTTAAAAATAAATAAATTGCCCGCAGGCTTACATCTTTTAAATTAAAAGAAAGGGTTTAACCCTTTTACATCAATAACATTCCACCCACAAATAAAAGGCCTCGTGGCCAATACATAAAGAAGATTCTCGATCTTGAAACACTTCTCAACGTTTACCTGAAAAAGGATTAGCAACGTGGGATGAACATAAAGTCCAGTAGGGATCCCAATATGATCCTAAACAATAACAACATACAGATAGCTATGATCATAAATGCTTTAAATCATATCATATACATAAGGTGACGGTTTATATAGAAATATACTTATATAAGAATTTTTCTCAAAATCATTTATTTCATTCAACAACATAAGCCATTCACTTTTTTTTTCATCTTGTTACCTTTTACCAAAATTCATATGACAATAACAAATTCCTGAAAACAATTTCGCAAAGCCCATTACGTTTTCTCCCACTTTCCGGACTCACACCTAATTTGCCTTGTTGAAACATGTTCACAAGTATTCGATGTCCTTCACATGATTCACATTCTCAATACAGTACTTACGTCCGTTTCCAACACATTCATATCTATACATATATACCTTTAGTACAAAAGGAAAACAACAGACAACCAACAACTATCTACTCAACAAATGAGGCAACTCAGCCTTCCAGAACCATAGCCATCATAACCCATAATATACACAGATACACTGAGACAATAATGATAAATAAGTTCAGCTCTACTTGCCTTAAGCACGGTAAGCCAAGGATGCACCTTTCCATAACGAAATGCCAGGCCAAAGATACACCTTTCCATAACTAAATGCCAATTTACCAAACACCGGCTGGAAGGTAATGGTACCTCTACCAAGTTCTCCAGGCGCTAGCTAGAAGGTAATGGTACTTCTCATTCAAAGCGCAAGCACATTCCCAACCATCTCAACATACCAGAATGCATGATAGCACAAGTGTAATACATACACGATATTATTCAACACAACAATGCCATCCTCCATCGATGACCAAGGACAAAACCTCTAAGTAAATGTATTAAATACTCGTAAGACAACAATCCAATTCTCGCAAGACTTTCAGTCCAATAACAATGATTATATGTAAAGGTTCGAAAATCCGACCTCAAGTTCATTATCAATTTACGAAGGGTGATGATTTCATTTTCTTTCAAAAAGACCACTTTTTTTATTTTCCAATCCACGCCACTCCAACCATTTTCTAAAAATTCATTCTCGTCATTTTACAAAACCAAGACCAAATCCATTCTCTTTATTTTATAAAACCAATTCCATTGGTATCAAAACCATAACTCAACTCAACTTCACATAATTAGTCTAAAACAATTCCAATACCGTAGTTACTTCTCTTTTTATTTTCTTTGGATATAAACACAGTTAAACAACCCATATTAGCAAAATACAAAGATTATTCAACTTCCTTCCTTTTAAATCCATGAAATCAATAATATTAAATTAGGGTTTTCCTCCCTCTTTTCACAAACATATTAAATCGTTTCCCAATTAACCCAAACAACAAATAACTTAACAACTCCAATCACAAATATTAAACCCTAGGTCCCCTTTCATGGTGTAGACACCCCATTTTTGACCGTCCTTAAGACTTGGGTGCCGCTGATTGCTTACTTGATGGTGCAAGCTATCTATGCAAAGGTTCATTTTCTTTGGTAAGGAGAGAGTCAAATCCCAACCTTACACCCCATTTCGGACCAAAACTATTTTGAATGGTTTTTAGACCTTAAAACCCTCTCGCTCAAAATATTTTTTTGAAAGAAGTTCCTACGATGTTCCGAGGCTCGCATTTCGTTAAATGTTGTGTTTTTCGGTAAACCGAGCAAGGACAAAGTGGAAATGAATGAAAGATAGGTGAACTCTTTGAAAAATCTTTCAAAACACCTTATTTAGGGGTTTGAGGTTAAAGAAAAGAGGAGTGGAGAGGAGAGGAGAGGAGAGAAGAAAACTAGTTTGGGAGAAGTTCGACATGAATCCGGGAATGATCAAAACTGAGTGGCTTCACTGAAGGGAGCATAACTTTTTTCACACTTGGAAAGATTACTTTCGGGCTTCAATTTGGACACAAGAATGACCTGAAAAGGAGTCCATATGAAGGAGATATGCCCATTTGAAGTTTGACCTGCAGAGTAGATTTTTGCTGTCGGCCAGAAAAGTAGCCGATCGGCCACTTGAGGTGGCCGGCCGGCCAGAAAAGGTAGCTAACCGGCCACTAGGGTCCCAAACTCAGATATTTTGCAGATCTTTTCCCTCCAGCTGTTCTACACAACCTCCAGCTGTCCCAATTCAGATATTTCGACCAAATGCTCCATTTTTGCTATATATTGAAGCCATATCTCATATATTGAAAGGTTAGCAAGTTTGGGGAGCCTCTCTCTCTAAAATCTCTCTATATATATATATATAATTTTGTAAGAAAAATTTCAGCCTATCTCTCTAGAAGCCTCTCTCTCTTCCTATATTGTGCTTAGAAGTGAGAATTTCCTACACTCTTGCAAAGAGACCCTAGACCAAACACCTCTACCTTGTTGCTGAGGTTCTTGGAGGTCCTATTTGAGCTCTCAAAGCTGGTTTAAGCTCAGAATTTGGACTGATTTGCTGCTGTGCTTCAAGGGTAAAGCCTTACCTTATTTTAAGCTTTGTTTTAATCCATTACTTGGCCACCTTTGCATGCTATTTTTGGCCTAGTTTTCAACTACAAAAACCTCTATTTTTCAGTCCTAAAAATGGTGGTTTAAATCCATTTTGTGCTAAGGGGTTGTATCCCCCTTCTTGTTACCTATTTGTATATGCCTTTGCATCATCTCTTAGCATGTAAAAGTCAAACTTTTTGGGCCTTTTAACCACTGAAAATCAAAGGCATTTCAGCGGTAGAAACCTTGTTTTGAAGTCCAAAAATGGAGGGGGTAGCCTCCCCTCCTTGTGTTTTGTCTACTAGCTTAACATGCTCTATGTTTTAGCTTATTTTTCTAGCATTTGTTAGCTTGATTCAAGCATGTTTTAGGGCTACTTCAAACCTGTTTTAAGACTGTTTTTAAGTCTTTGTTGTGTTTGAGCTTTGTTTTGCATAGTTGTAGTGTAAGTGCCTTAACTGGCTTTGAGTTTTAGGGCCTCTAGCATGCTTTGCTTGAGTTGTTTGCATGATATAGCATCATTTAGCATGTGATTTCAGAGCATATATCACTGTCACACTCTCACATATTCCACTCTTTCATTGCTTCTAAGAGTTGTGCTTTATGCCTTGCTTGCGAGCCAATATGCGAGCATGTTTTTCTTGCCACTTGTGCTTTAATTTCAGCATGTTTTAACTACTGATTTGGCATGTTTTAGGTCTGTCCATAGCTGGTTTGATCATTTGAGTATTGTATTGCATGCTTCTAATGTTGTGTCTTTCACTAGTTTCAATGTTTTTGGCTCTTAACATGTTGTACATGAGTTGTTTGCATGTTATAGTCTTGTTTTGCATGCTATTTCAGCACTAAAATTCTGCAACCTCTTCCATTTCTTCATTTTTCAATTTGATTTGAGGGTTGTTTGGCCTTAAGCTTGTGTTTAAGCATGAAGTAGGGTTTGTGCCCAAATGGCTTTAACCCCCTTTTGAGGGTTCCTCCTAGTCAAAGGCATAATCCCTCTCATGTCTTAAATCACTCTTTGGTTGGCCCCTCTCGCATTAGAGGACTTACACATTGGACTTAACCGGTTAAAGGATTAATTGGTAATGTAAAATGTGTAAATAAAATGAACCAAGTAAAACATGTGCAAGATAAACATGTGTGTTGCATTGCATGTGTTTGGATCGGACGTTAATCCAAACACAAGAAATGTGGGACGTTTCATACTCAAAGTGATGAAACGTGTCACATTTCTTGGTCGCCAACCCCCTTGATCATGCATGATAAGGGTGGAGGCTCTTTGTGTATTGTTTGTTCATTCACTAAGCTTGTACAAGCTTGGTTTTCGGGCCATCATGCATTGAGATGCTTGGTTGGTGGCTTGGAAGCCGAGCACCACACTTCTTTGAGCTTGAGAAATGATGAGGAGTGTGGCAGTACATACATTCCCTACAAGATATATTGCTTTGCCTCTGTTGTTTTTCTGTTGCAACAAAACCAAAAGTTTGGAAAAGCATGTGGCCGACCGGCCACTTGAGGTAGCCGACCGACCACTTTCACCAGCCGGCCAGCCAGTTAAGGTGGCCGGCAGCCACTTTTTGTGGCCGACCGGCCATCAGTCCATTTTTGTGTAGAAATGATCCTGTTTTGGAGCAGAAACAGTGTGGAAGTTGGTTCAATGTTCAGAAACCAAGGCAAGTGCAAACAGAGGCAATTGACGGCAAAGCAATGGATTTTCGGGATGACGCCAACCGAGCATGCATGTCTCCCTCGCCCGCGAGGCCATTTCATTGCTTTGATTAGTTTGTGTAATTAATCATTCAATTTGTTTTGTAATATTCTAATTAGCTTAGCATAGCTATTTGTTTCAATTTGGATTGTAATAATTAATTAGCTAGAGTTAGTTAATTAGTTTACTTTTATAATAATTAGCTTAGCTTAGCATAGCTTAGCTTATTTATTTGGACCCTCCTTCGCGAGGGCGCAATGTTGTAATAAGTGAGTGTGCGTGCGTGTGTGCATGTCTTCCAACCCCACTTCTTTCTCCCTTTTATTTAACCGCTTTCGATGGTTAGATTAGGGCATAATTTGATTAGCATACCTTATGCTTGCATGTTTGCATTCATTCATTTGTCTTGCACGCACCAGGCTCTGCGCATCATTCAAACTGCATTGCAATTTCAAATATGCTTCTTTGAATACGTGTTTCAAAGCATGTTATCAAGTGTTGCATTCATATGCCATCTTAGATAGCCGAGCCTATTTAGTTGCATTTTTGCATGCGTTGCATTAGACATCTTAAACATAAGCTAGGATCATGCATGATTTCTAACCAGCTTTTGTTTTGGCTCGGAGTACACTGTAAGTATTTGCGCTTTAGCATACTTGCATGAGTGTGAGTGTTGCCATGATAACATGCTTTCCATGAGGCTATTTGCTTCAGTGCTAAACTGCATGAATGCCTGTAGGTGAAGGCTTTATCGCTTGAATTGGGACAATTCGACGAATATATGTTTTAAGCCCACTTTGCGGAGTAGCAAAGTCATGTTTTAAAGCCCACTTTGAGGGTGGCAAATCCGCGCTTTAGCCCACCGTGAGGGTGGCATTTTCAAACCATTTTCAAAAACAAAGATGAATTATTTTGTTCCAATTCTTATGATATAGTCTATACTTGTATGCTGTGCGTATCACATAGTAAAGTTAGATTAATAATCGGAATAAGAACACATGTGTTTATGAAACAACATATCATGCTTAGTAGAGGCCGATCCTTTGATCGGGCGAGCGGGGGTTCTCATTTCAGGACCTTCCCCTCTCGTACTCAAGTTCCCGAGCCGAGGCAACTTTGGTGATGACGAACACATGGCCTTTGGCACGAGTTAGGGTTTCCTAAATTTCTCAAAAATAAAATGTTTAGGTGGCGACTCTGTAATCTGGCAAAGCAGTCCATGTTTGGTGCTTTTTGATTCAAAATTGATTTTCCAAAACTGATTGCTAGATTTGGACTCTTTGGTGATTTATCAGTCTTACATTGCACTTTGTGAGATTAGATTCAGAACCGTGACAGGAGTCTGAACTGTAGGGCGACCAATTCGCGCCCTCTCCGAAAGGGGGGGGGCGCGAAGAAAGTCGGGTCTACACATGGCTTTTAAGAAAATCCATAATGATTATGGTTTTTATGCAATAAAACTACGACATATCTATCTATAGACGAGGTATTGAAAAAGAGTAAAGAAATCCCTACCTCTTGAAGCGAAGAGGAGACAACCCGAAAATCACCGGTGACGAAACACGAACTACTTGGATTAATAAAAAGCCCTTAACAAGATCTACAACCTTTCCCAAAGGACCAAGGTGAAAAGATGGCTCTAGGTGAGTAGATCTGAAGATCTAAGTGTGAAAAGTCAAGTTTTAGAGAGAGAAGTCATGGTTTGAAAGGAAAGAGAATGAAAAGTAATGAGAGGAAAGTGTTTTGGAACCTATTTATAGTGCCTAGGCAAAAATAGAATAATAGCCCCAAAGTCAAATGAAAAGAACTAGTCAAAAACCCCCAAAAAGTAGGGCCCAAACCGACCAAAAAAGCTAAAATTTACACGCAGCGGTTGACCCTTCGGATAGAGTGTAGCTCAACTTTTCGTGCTCCTTTCGAAATACGACTAGCCTTACAGTTCGGACTCCCGTGGTTCTAAATCTAATTTCACAAAGTGCAATGTGAAACAGATAAACACCAAAGAGTCCAAATCTGACAAATCTTTTGAAAATCGATTTTGAATCAAAATGCAAAAAATGGACTCCTTTTCCAGATATAGAGTCGCCACCTAAATGTTTTATTTTGAAAAATTTAGAAAACTTGAGACTCATGCCAAAGGACACTTATCAGTCATCACCAAAGTTCTCTCGGCTCGGGAACTTAGGTACAAGAGGGGAAGGTCATGAATTGAGCACCCCACTCGCCCAATCAAAGATCGGGCTCTACTAATCATGATGCGATTCTTACTTACATTACATGCTCTTGTTCCGATTATTAAGCTAATGTTACTATGTGTTGCACACAAGTATTGACTAATTTGCAAAAGTTGGAACATTTGATTTCATGTTTGTTTTTGAAAATTGTTTTGAATATGTACCTCTTAAAAAAGTGATCTCATATATACATTACTCAAATTATTTCAATTCAAGCAATTAGCCTTCACCCATAGGCATTCAAGCAATTTATCAATTAAGCACTTAGCCTCTTGGCAAGCATACTTTGACATGGAAACAATCACAAGCATGTGATATGCTAAAGCACAAAATGCTCACCTCGTATTCCAAGGCAAGCCAAAAGAAACAAAAGAGTTAGAAAACATGCGTGCTCCTAACTAATGCAACATGGCTAATGCAACACGTGTGATATGTAACTAATAGGCTCGGCTACTAATTATGACATGTGAATCAATTTGATAGCATGCGGTTTTAGAACACGTATTCAACGAAATATGTAAACTACAATGCTTGTCAGTATGATGAACCGAGCCTCGATGCATGCAAGACAAGCGGATGCAAACATGGGAAGTGCTAAAAGAAAAGTGATGTTCTAAACTAACCATCATAAGCAAGTAAATAAAAAGAAGAAATACGTGGGGTTGGAAGACATACACATTATTACATTGCTTGGCCCTTGCTCAAGAGGGTCGAAATGAATAATCTAGCTAATTAATTACCTAATTAACTAATTATTACAAAATGAATGAAATAAATTAGCTAAACTACTTAAATAATTATTGCAACAACAAATTAATTAACTATTCTAGCTAATGAAATAAGTACAACACATAGCTATTCTAACTAATTAATTATAAATCCTCTATTCCAAGCACGACATTAATAGTATAACATCACTTTATAGATCCTGAGAATTGAGGAACAGCTTATGCATGGATGTGGATTTCCACCCGATAATGCCTCCGTTTTGCTACCGGAATGCCTTTGTTGCACAGTTGAAAAATTGCACTGTTTTTCACCTCAACTTCTGCTTTGCTCTGCTAGAAAAAGGGCACTGCCTCCTTGGAAAAAGTGGCCGGCAACCTAGAAGTAGTGGTCGGTAGGCCACTAATAGTGGGTTGCCGTCCAAAAAAAGTGGTCTATCGGCCACTAATGTTGGTTCTGTCCTGCAGTAACAGAGGACAAATAGAACGTAAACCAGAGTATTCTGAGGGTATGTTTTTTCACCCTACCTTTTCTTATCATCAAACAGGTCAAAGGATGGGTAGGCTTGATTCGCAAATCATCAATCAACGCAATTTCATTGCATGATGACTTATGAATCAAGGGACATAATTTCAATAAATGCATAATGAAAGACCAACAAAACCTCCTTCCTATCATGGATTGATCAAGGGAAGTGGTTGACATTGACTCTTGAACCGTTTACATCACTTAGCAAGTATGAAATGACTCAAGACTCAATAGGTTCAATTAATGTCTGATTGAACCCAACTTGATTTTATTATCTTGCATCACTTTTAGTCCTAATTTTATTACTTCGTTTTAATTACCATCCATTCCTTAATTTATTGAGTCCGAAAATGAGCTTTAAGTCCACTAATGGAGAGAAATACCAAACCAAATGTTGTTTTAGGCACGAGAGAAGTGTCATGCCATTGGTAATGAGCCCCCAAAGGAATTAAACCATTAAGCACAATACCTCTATCTCAAACTTAAACAAGCAAGTAGTTTGAAACAACTTTCAAAGCAAAGAAAAAGCCAAGAAAGAGAGGAGGTTGCAGAGGTGATTAGAGATAAAAACAAGTATGGAAAAGCAAGAAATAAACACTATCAACTCAAATAGGTTGGTGGCTAAGACCTAAACCACCAAACCTATGAGGACCATTACACTACAAGCATGCTATACAAAGCTCAAATGTAATGAACAACTAAAATAGTCAAAAACAGTGCTGGACTTAAGACAAAAATAGCTAAAACAATAAGTTACAACATGGAGCAAGTTAAGCTAGTAAGCAGCACAAGGAGGGGAGGTTACCCCCTCCATTTTTGGGACTTCAAAACATGATTTTTGTCTTTGAAAAACCTCTGAAAATTAGTGGTAAAAAGCTCAAAAAAAAGTGATGAGAAGGTGGGAAACACAAGGGCAAAGGCCCTGAGAACAAATTTCAAATAAGGGTTGTCAAGCCCCCTACCTGTAATGGCCTTAAACCACAAGCTTCAGCCCAAAAACACAGGTAATAAATAGCTCAAAAACAGTGAGAAAAGATGGAAAACAAGTAGTATAGAGATGGTACAAAAACACTAGAGTGTATACCTCTTGAAGATGAATGATACCTTTAGTCACAAACCACCAATTTCATACTCTCAAGTGCTTCAAGAGCTAAAATTCAAGCCCAAATCACCTCAGCAAGAAACTCTCTAGGTTTGGTTTAGAGTATTTAAGCAAAGGCTATGTAAGTTGCAAGAGAGAGAGAGAGAGAGAGAGAGAGAGAGAGAGAATTTTACTCTTCTAAAAATATTCTCACTCCTAAATTTTCCAACCTTGAAACCAATTGGGGAGGTCATCTATATATAGAAAACCATATGTCTATCTCGGAAATATCTGTATACATACAATTGGAATGGTGCATGCAGATAGGGAGACAGCTAGCCGAAAATATCTGAAAAAACACACAAGTGGTCGGCAGTCCACACTAGTGGGTCTGCAGGTGACATGATGTTTAAGCTTGAAAAACTACTGTTCTGATCCAAAAACAAGGCAAGAGATTCACAGGGTTTTGAGGCTCAAATCTGAGGCATTTTGCTAAGGACTTCAAGCATTTGACAAGCATATACATTCATCATTGAGTGCGTAATCGGTGGCGCCCATGTCGTAAAGGCGGTAAAAAATGGGGTGTTTATACAGAGGTGTCGACCCTTCAAGTAGAAAAGCAAAGTGTACAACAGGCAAAGTGTCGACACCTACCAGACTAGTGTCGACACTAAATTTCAGCAAGGATTTCCAAATTCAGCAATAGACAAGGGTCGACCCTTCCCAGACTGGTGTCGACCCTTGAGGCCAACAATAAAAGGCAAGTGTCGACACCACCAAGATTGGTGTCGGCCCCAGAACAAGATTTCTAAGTTTCCAAACAACTTTTCAACATAAACAACCATGAATGAACAATCCCAATAAGTTTAAATCGATTTATACTCCTTCAAAACCAAGATACAACAACACCAAAGATTCTCAAAATAAAATAAAGGATTCAAATACCCCAAAAGTTTTAAAGGATACAAGTGCTACATCCAGAGGTGAACTTAAGGTCAACCTCACCACTCCCAAGTATCTTGGTTTGACTAGAGTCACCGAGCATAATTGTTTTTTTATCATCAAAGGGAGCATACACCTTAAACAAAGCTTTATCATAACAAACATGTCTATTAACACTAGAATTTGCCCACCAACCTTCCACATAATTAACCATGTAAATGTCTGTAATCATCGCCACAAATGGCTCCTCGATAACATTAGCCTTTGGGGCAGGTGCACGTTTTCGGAATTTGTAAGTTCGAGCAATATACCCACTTTTACCACAGACAAAGCATGTAAAATTTTGTGGAGGTGGTGGACCTTGGTTCTTATTTGGATTAATCCATTTATTGTGAGGTTTACCATAATTCATCATATTCTTTTTATAAGGCTTCAAATAAGCATTCTTGGAATTTTGACCTTTGGGTAAGTTATTATTTGCTGAAACAAAATTTGCCTCTGTGGTGGAATTGGTATTACCTTCTTGCGTTATCAATGCATCTTGGCCTTTAGCCTCCTCTTCAACTCGAGTGCGAGTGATTAATGACTCTAAGGACGTCTCCTTTTGTTTGTGGCGCATGTTCTTTTGGAATTCTCTTCAAGATGCTGGTAACTTGTCAACAAGTCTGGCAACTACCAAGTTGTCACTAATCTTGATGCTTTCAGATCTTACTTTTGCAACTATCATTAGGAAATCTTGTGCTTAATCCGCAATAGATTTTCCATCCACCATTTGGAAGCAAAAAAATCGGCTAGCTGCATACTTTTTTGCTCATGCCTTTTCAGTATCATGCTTAGTCTGAAAAGCTTTCCAAATTTTCTTTGCGGAAGTGTAAGTGGTGTCATAGTAATCATAAAATTGATCAACAAGGCAATTTAATCAATAAAAACAACATTTATACTCATCTGTATTGTATGAAGCCACTTTTGCTTCATTTGCCTCATAGTCTTTTATCATTCATCTCCTCGGTTGGGATTTTGTTTGGATTCTTCTCGGTAAGAACATAAGCAACTTTCAAAAGGTTGAGGTAAAAAAGAACTTTTCCGTTCCACCTCTTAAAATGAACTCCCTTGAACTTGAAAGGCTTGTTGAGATCTCCAATTCTGTCATTAGTTTTTTCTTGGTACTTGTTCCATATTTGATCTCCTTAAAATTGTTGTTGAAAATACTAGAAGAATTATATTTTATTGATAAATAATGCAAAGAAAATGAGATACAAATAGATCAGGCTGAGGAACAAATATCTCATTTTCTTTAAGGAGATCAAGCCCACTGCGCTAGGAAAAACCCAAATACCGATACAACAGTCACTAAAACGCTAACTTGTCCCCTCCAGGATACAACAGTCCGACCACTTGTCGTATGGTTCAGGCCAACTCTGCATAAGATGGTGAACCCAAAGCTCCACCAAGAAAAACACTCTTCTTTGGCTAGTAATCTCTTAAGTGTAAAAAGTAGTTGGTCTACAAAAGAGTAGACGGGAGGAATAATATATAAGTCACTAGAACCTTACAAATTACACCAAAAATACTCACCATAAAATTAGAGAAAATAGGGAGTCCCATAAATAATCTCCACCTAAGGACAAGACAAAAGGTCACCAAAAAATATAAATAAATAAATAAGTAAAAAATATTAAAATGGTCCAACG
Source organism: Camellia granthamiana (assembly GCA_036172215.1). Taxonomy (NCBI): domain Eukaryota; kingdom Viridiplantae; phylum Streptophyta; class Magnoliopsida; order Ericales; family Theaceae; genus Camellia; species Camellia granthamiana. Next base: position 115,851,813 of record CM069905.1, read on the forward strand.
ACATCTATTTAAATACTTAGTAATAATCGTATTAAAATATACATATATATATATTTAAGTATTATTATTTTTTGATAATAAATCACATTTGTTCTCTTGTATTTTTAGTAAAATTGTTAGTATGTATAGAATTATTCATGTTATAGTGACAATGTATAATTTTTTTTTTTTTTTTTCTTGCATCACTCTAATTGTGACAATCAAATTTTACATCAGTATTGTTTAACTAATTTATGCATTTTGTGCTCTGTACCAACCACACGAATAATTATCCCGTCTTACAAGAATTTAACAAGGAGATGGTAAATAAACTATAACATTTTATTGGTCGGACACATGAATGCGTGATTTTCCTAACTTACGAAATATTTTCTGCAAAAGAACATTTTATCTTTATTGATATGAATGAGCATTGAGTTTTTTTAATTTTTTAATCTTCATCTTTTAAAGAAGAATAAATTGTTATCATTTGTGTATTTTAAATTCTACAATTCTAATTTTTAGTATTGTTAAGTTTCAGTAAATAGAATTTTATGTAGTTGTAGATTTTTTTATTGTGAGTTTATAAGTTGTGAACTTTGGTAGAGAAAAACAATGTGGATGTTGTAGACACCCCATTTTTTACCGCCCTTAAGACTTCGGCGCCACTAATTGTTTACTTGGTGATGAAAGTTGTGCAGTGCAAAGGGTCAATTTCTTCGGCAAGAGGAGCTTTAAATCCCAAACCTCACACCCCATTTTTGGACCAAAACAATTTTGACCAAAAGATTTTAGACCTTAAAACCCTCTCTTTCAAAATGTTTTTGAAAAGAAGTTTTTACGATATTTCGAGGCTCGCATTTTGTTAAATGTTGCGCTTTTCGGTAAACCAAGCAAGGACAAAGTGGAAATGATTGAAAGAGAGGTGAAATATCTGAAAAATCTTTCAAAACACCATATTTAGGGGTTTGTGGTTGAAGGAAAGAGGAGAGGAGAGAATAAAACTAGTTTGGGAGAAGTTCGGCATGACTCAGGGAAGGATCGAAACTGAGCGGCTTCATTAAAAGGAGCATAACTTTTTTCACACTTGAAATTTTGATGTGAGGCTTCCACCATTGGAAATAAGACTTCCAGGGCATCAATTTAGGCTCAAGAATGACCTAAAAAGGAGTCCATATGAAGGAGTTATGTCCGATTGACGTCGGGCCCAAAAAACAGATTTTTCTGGCCTACCAGAGGTAGAGGATGTTGGCCATAAATGGGCTTTTCTAGCCATGTGCCGGCCATGAATGGCCTATGCTGAACCCTTGCCATTCAAGAGTGTTCCTTGCCGGCCAACAATGATGAAGTGCCGGCCATCAAAGATGGCATGCCGCCCATCGACGGAAAAAGGCAGTTTTTGGCAGATATTTATTCTCCAGCTGTTACAGCTGTCCCTTTTGGGATATTTTTGACCTAGAGCCTCATTCTTCTATATATAGAGAGCCTTCTCTATTGTTTTGAAGGTTGAAAACATTTTAGGACCAATAGTTTGGGAGCCTCTCTCTCTAGGTTTCTCTCTCTCTTGAGCTTTGGTGCTTAGAAGCTTGTATACATCAAACTTTAGCCTATACATCCTTGACCAAAGTGGTTCATCTTTGGGCTGAAGTTTCTTGAAGCTATCTTGGAGCTCCTTAAGAGGCTTTTGTCTTGAATTGGTGCCAAGAATCACGCTTCCCTTCAAGAAGTATAACTATCACCCTTTAAGTTTGTTTTCATACTTGTTTTTGCCATCTTTTTGTGTTGTTTTGGGGGTGGTTTTGAACTGAAAAAATATATGTTTGTATGGTTTGAAAATTGTGGTTTGAGCCTTTGTGAGTTAGCGAGTTGTTCCCCCTTTTTGCTCTTTAGCTTGTTAAGCTTTTTGCACCATTTCTCATCGCCTTCAAATCAAACCTTTTGGGCCTTTTTACCACTGAAGCTCAGAGGTTTTTTAGGGACAAAAACCATGTTTTGAGGTCCAAAATAGGAGGGGTTGGCCTCCCCTCCTTGTGTCTTGTTTGCATGAGTAGATAGCCTAACATGTGAGCATGTTTTTCTACCATTTTATGACTTGATCTCAGCATGTTTTTGCTAGTTTTTTGACCCACTTTAGCTCTGTTTTGAGCTGGTTTGGCCACTTGAGGCTTGCTTTGTATACTTGTAGTGCAATGGTGCTTAATAGTCTAGTTTGTACTATGTGTTAGCCTTTCATTCTAGCCTTTTTTTAGCTTAATTCAAGCATGTTTTAGGCTCTATTTTGACATGTTTCAACTCTACTTTTGGTTGGTTGGAGCACTTGTTGCTTGCTTCTTGCACTTGTAGTGTAATTATGCTTACTAGCCTAGCATGCCTAATGAGTTAGTCTATCATTCTAGCTTGTGTTAGGTTGACTTCAGCACATTTTTGCTAATTTTTTGACATGCTTTAACTCTATTTTGAGTGGTTTTGGTCATATGAGCCATGTATTGCATATCCATAGTGCAAACGCCTTCACTAGCTTTGTGTGTTAAGGCCTCTAACATGCTTTGCTTGAGATGATTGCATGCCATAACATCATTTAACATGTGATTTCAGTGCATATATCACTGTCACACTCTCACATACATCACTCTTTCATTGATTTTGAAAGTTGTGCCTTATGCCTTGCTTGCGAGCTAACATGTGCGCATGACTTTCTTGTCTTTTGTGCCTAAATTTTAGCATGTTTTAGCTTTGTCCAGAGCTGGTTTGGTCATTTAAGCTTGTTATTGCATGCTTCTAGTGTAGTGTTCTTCATTAGTTTCAATGTTTTTGGCCCTTAACATGTTGTGCATGTGTTGCTTTCATGTTTTAGCATTATTTGCCATGCCATTTCAGCACTAAAAGGTCTACAACCTCCCTCATTTCTTCATTTTTCCATTTGTTTTGAGAGTTAGTTAACCTTAGGTTGTGTTTAGGCTTGAGATAGAGCTTGTGCTCAATGGCTTTAATTCTCTTTTGAGGGTTCCTCCTAGCCAAAGGCATGAGCTCTCTCCTGTCTTAAGTCATCCATTGGTTAACCCCTCTCTCATTAGAGGACAATCATCTTGGACAAATTAACTAAAGAATGGCTTGGTAATGTAAAATGTTTAAACAAGAATTGAGCAAAGTAAAACTTGTGCAAGATAAGCATTTGTGTTGCATTGCATGTATTTGGATCGGACATTAATCCAAACACAATAAATGCGAGACGTTTCACACTCATAGTGATGAAACGTGTCACATTTCTTGGTCTCCATTGCCTTTGATCATCCATGATAAGGTAGTGGACATGAGTCTTTGTTTTGTGCATTTATTGAAAATGTACAAGTTGGATCCTTGGCCATCATGCATAAAAAATGCTTGGTTGGTAGTTTTGGATCCAAGAGTGCCACTTCTTTGATGTTTTGAGATGATAAGGAGAGGCACAGTACAAACATATCATTGGAAATCCCTCTATTTTCCTCTGTTTGTGCTCTGTTGCAGTTTGGTGATTCAGCACACCAGTGGCCGGCAATGGCTCACTGATGGCCGGCAGTGCTTCATCCTTGGCCGGCATAGCACACCTTTGGCTAACAGATGGCCGGCCACAAGCACTCATGGCCGGCAAGCCGCTGGTGCATTCCTCAGCAGTGAGTTGGTAAGGCAGAGCAGAAAGTTCTTGGAGTAACCCTGCAAGCAGAACCTCTTAAGAGCAAACCAGTGGGCTTTTCGGGGCGAAAACCAAGGCATGCATCTTCTAATTTCCAAGCAGAGCTGAGGCAGTGGAGTTAGCATTTTACATGTTTAATTAATGTACATTTGTTTTGTAATTTAATTAATTAGTTTGCTAATTAGTTAAGTGTTGTAATAATTAAGTAGCTTAGCCTAGCTATTTCTTTATTTTGTTGTGTAATAATTAGTCTAATTAGTTTAATTAGATTAGTTAGATTAGCTTTATTCATTCGGACCCTCTTTCGTGAGGGCATAATATTGTAATAAGCGTGCGTGCGTGTGTGCATGTCTTCCAACCCCACGTCTTTCTCCCTTTTATTTAACCGCTTTCGATGGTTAGATTAGGGCATATTTCAATTAGCATACCTTATGCTCGCATGCGTACATCATTCATTTGTATTGTATGCACCGGCCTCGGCGCATTATTCAAACTGCATCATATTTCAATACACTTCTTTGAATACGTGTTTCAAAGCATGTTATCAAGTTGCATTCATATGCCATCTTAGATAACCGAGCCTATTTAGTTGCATTTTGCATGTGTTGCATTAGGCATTCTAACATAGTTAGGATCATGTATATTTCTAACTATCTTTTGTTTTGGTTCGGAGTACACTGTAAGTTTTATGCTTTAGCATACTTGCATGAGTGTGAGTGTTGCCATGGCAGCATGCTTTCCATGAGGCTATTTGCTTACTTGATAAACTGCATGAATGACTGTGAATGAAGGCTTTATTTCTTGAATTGGGACAATTCATCAAATGTGAGTTTTAAGCCCACTTTGCGAAGTGGCATATCATGTTTTAAGCCCATCATGTTTGGTGGCAAATCTGCGCTTTAGCCCACTTAAGGGTGGCACTTTCAAACCATTTTCGAAAACAATTATGAGTTGTTTAGTTCCAATTCTTGCGATTTTAGTCTATACTTGTATGTGTGCATCACATAGTAAAGTTAGCGAATAATCAGAATAAGAACATATGAGGTTTATAAAACAACATATCATGCTTAGTAGAGGTCGATCCTTTGATCGGGCAAGTGGGGGTGCTCATTTCAGGACCTTCCCCTCTCATATCCAAGTTCCCGAGCCGAGGCAACTTTGGTGATGACGGATACGTGGCCTCAGGCACGAGTCAGGGTTTCCTAAATTTTCCAAAAATAAAATATTTAGGTGGCAACTCTGTAATCTGGCAAAGTAGTCCAGTTTTGGCATTATTTGATTTAAAATCTGATTTTCCAAAATGACTTGCCGGATTGGGCTCTTTGGTGTTTATCAGTCTCACATTGCACTTTGTGAGATTAGATTCAGAACCGTAACAGGAGTCCAAACTGTAGGACCAATTCGAGCTCTCCGAAAGGGGACGCGAAGAAAGTCGAGTCTACAGTTTCTGGCGACTCTGCTGGGGATTTAGAGAACTTGACTCGAACTCATGATATCTTGTTTTATCTACATTTATGTGTTTCTTTGCATTATATTTGCATTGGTGCGCCTAAGTCACAGTGTTTGCCATTTGCTATTCCTGAACGGTTTGCCGGAGGCTTGCTTGGAAAAGAGTGCCATAAGGCTGACCGGTTGCGAGCTCTGCCACGATGGGAACACGAACCTTGGATCTGGACTACCGCCGTACCGTTTGATCCACCTTTCACTTCTCGGTGTTTGGTGCGAGAGGTTTATTAGGTGGTCTTGCTGAGGCACCTTTTTTGACCAATCTACCTAGTTGCATGTCGGAAGCCTTAGAGACTGTTCCAAACTAGGATAGGTTGCTCAGCCGAATGTAGGATTGTTTGAAACCGCATGTTTGTGTAGTGAACCCCTAGTTCCTAATGAAACTAGGACAGGGAAACCCTACCCCACCATAAGGGTGTTTTGGTTCTCACTTGCTTGCTATGTACTGTTAGAGTGTGTCTTTGTAGGAATGCATGTATCGGTTGAAAGTTTGGTATCTGTTTTGGGGCAGAATTTAGCAAAGAGTACAATCATTCAGCTATGCCCATATCTGTTCTTGTGAAATCAGGCTGAGGTGCTGTCTATTTTCTCTTTTGCTAGGTAGTCCTGGAACCATAGCTTCAAAAGGCTTCAATATCCCCCGAGTGCATTGGACTTGTGTTGATAGACTTTGTCAGGCCAGAGATTCCATTCAAAGGCAACCAGTGTTTCCTTCGCCAGTAGTAAGGCAAAGAAGGGCCAGTCAGGGCTTACTAGTTCAACTAATCTGACAGTCACCAGTTGTATCACCTTTGCTCAAACTCAGCTGATCGTGATGGCACAAGGTTCGGAAGAAGTTATGGCCACGATAGTGGTATTAAACTAGGGAATCGCCATGCAGGGTGAGACCAATGCTGAAATGCAACGCCCATCTGGGGCACCTACCACATATCCAGTCTCGAAACCCCAATCATCTCAAACCCATGAACCCACTCCTTCTGAGCTAGGGAGCATGATTGAAGATTTGCAAAGAACTGTGGTAGATTTAGCCTTTGGAATTTTGGCTCCATCATCGACCACATCACGAGCCAGAAATTTTGATCCAAAAGGCTCCTCAATCTTGGGGCAAGCTGCAATTGAAAAGGGCCAACCTGAAGCCACCTCAGATCTGGGTGGTGGCACATCAACAACAACCGGGCTCCGCTCTGATATAGCGACCCAATCCTTTGGCCAAGCTAAAGCAAGTGGTAGGAATAAAACTGGGGCAAGTATTGATCCTTATGCACAACTTCGGTGGGCTATCAAGGCATTGAAGGCCGAAGGGCTGAACAAACAGCAAGTGCTCGCAGTTGTTGCAAAGACTGTGGATGACGCTTTTGTCACTCAAGATGAGAGCATTCTGAATCAAGGGGTAAGCCAGGAAAAGGAATGTCGTACCAGAAACGTTCCTTTCAACTCCAATCCTATACTCGGAAGAGATTATCAAACCCAGTCAACACCTGCTGACCCTTTTGCCAGTACATCCAACACAACCTCACAAACCTTGAAGTACCCACCTCGAGGCCGGAGGGTCTTCAATCCCCTCTACATGAATTTGTCCAAAGCTCTCCAAATCCTCGTTGGACAAGGCCATCTCAAACCCCTTGAGCCTCGGCCTCTCCCGGATCCCCTTCCAGCTAAGCATGATCCGGCCAAGTATTGTGCCTTCCATCAACAAGCCGGCCATTACACTAACATGTGTTTTCGCATTCGCCATGAAATATAAGATCTGATTGACCATAAGGTCATTGTCTCACCAGGTCCTGCAAAGTCTATCGGCATTGGATCGATGAACTTGGGGGATAATGTGATCATTTGATCGAGGGATAAACCACCTGTTGATGGCGCTCATTTTACTCAAGATATGGTGGATGTCATGCACTGTTTTGAGCAATTTGTAAATGCTGTTTATTATTTTTCTGACTTGGGTATTGAGTCAGTCTTATCGTGTTGTTTTGAGTCTGTCTTGTTGTATCGAGTCAGTCTTGTTGTGTTAGAGTCGGGTGATTTCGGGGGTGTTACCTCGGACATCACTACCTTTTTGTGTTTGTCTTTTACACCCTTTCTTTTGCGTCTGTTTCTGCCATGGAGCTAATTGTGCCAGAAGATCTGAATGAAACGACAGTGTTTTTCACCTACTTTTCTATGCCTTGAAATCATTGCATTGACCTAAGTTTTTCAAAACCTTTTCTAACACTGTGGTGAAAACAAAAATGAAGGAATTCCTCGGGATTTACAAAAATTTGATTAACTGGGAGGAAGAGAGGCATGCTAAGCCCTTAATGAATGAGATCATGTTTGTTAATGTGAGTACTGAGAAGGATCCTGGCTTGATCCAGATTGGTTCTACATTGTCTTCGACGCGAGTGATTAGTCGCTTTCTTAAAAGATTTCAAAAAAATGTCTTGCGTGGTCCTGTGAAGACATGCGTGGAATTGATTTTGAGATTGTGCAGCATAGGATCATTCTCAGCCTCGAGACTCGTCCCCTTTTGCTTTCAAACCTTGAACCTTGACTCAGAATGTTCAAGCAAACAATCACAATATAAGGCTTGTATGGCCGGATCAAAAGCAACCCTTGGACTAGGGGCAAGAAGGTCAGATCAAGAAGGTCAAATGTGATCAAAGGAAGCTTGCAAAGCTAGATCAGAAGTAGCTCTTGAACTAGGGGCAAAAATGTCAGATGTTCTCAAAGATTCAAAAGATAGGTCATTTCGCAAACCAATGAAGACCGACAAGAAAGCCAAATCCCAGAATCTAAAAGAAGAAAGTATTGCTGAAGGACAATCGAGTTCCTATCCACAACACTAGGGCAAGTTCAGACCCGATTGGATGGACTCCTACATCATTAGCGAACAACAACCATTCTCTTGGATTCAGATGGCTTAGAGATCCTATGACCAATCAACATGGACAAAGTTACACTTTTCTATCCTTGAGAGGCTCGCTGGGCCGAAAACCCAGAAGGGCGACCCAGGCAAAAGTTAGAGCAAGAAAAAAAAAGAAAAAAAAAAGAACAAAAATGAGAGAAATGAAGAAAATGAGAAAAATGTAGAAAAGAAAAAAAGAAAAGAAAAGAAATGAAATGAAAAAAAAAAAACTGAGCTCGCAAGGTTGAAAACCCGAAAGGGCAGCTTTGGCAAAAGTTAGAGCGTAAAAGGAGAGTGTTAACACTCGAGTGAACCTCAACCCGGAACTACATCAGGCCTGATTCCCATGTTTGGGATACGTAAGCAACTTCATCCTGAAGTTCGGCCCCAATCATTTTTAGCCTGCTTGGCTCATCCATGTTGATTGGTTTATCTCTGTTCAAACTCGGCTATCTTATCCATGTTCAAATTGGCTTGTCTTCATTCAAATTCAGTTGTTCTATTCCGTTGGAAGATTCAGCTGCAAGATAAATCAAATTCAGATCTGAGGTTGTGCATCTCGAGAGTAAATTCTATGTTGGTTAAGCAATGGCCATTTTCAAAAATAGTTTTGAAGATTTTTAATGAGGTTGACTAATTCTCTCAAAAATTATTCTATTTTTCCAAAACTAGACCATTTGTTGGGCCCAAAAAAGGAAAATTTTCAATGCTCATAGCCTGACTTGCATGATTTCAAATCAGAAAATCGAACAAGCATGTTAATCTAACTCTCATGTTGGTCAAAATTGTTTTAGCCGAAAGCTAAAAAACAAAAAATTGTCAAAATGATGAATTAGGAGCACAGTTGAGTTAGGTTTTCTGTCTTTTTCCTGCTGTCAACATACTTGCCAGAAAGGGCACCATGTTCGCCAGAAAGGGCACAACTAAGCTAACAACAAATGGCCGAAAGCTCTCTTATCCTCCAAGCAGCAAAGTATCAAGCCAAGTGCAAATCACGAATTGGGAATAGAGCTGGATATTCGTTTCCCTCATCTGGGACGATCATGCTCAAACTGGCGTCTAACCCGGAATGGGGACGTAGAAAACATGATGTGTGTGAGACCAATCAATTGTATGCCTGGCCGGTGGGACATGTTGTAACTTATCTCGGTCAAGCTAAGCCAAGAGCGTCGTCAACCGATGTCAATTACGGATCTGCTGCACATCCAGTCACATCACAATCCCTCTGTGGGAAATGCTCACTGTTGTGAGCGAAAGAAGGAGAATCTAGCAGAATACTAGGGGCGAAAAACCCACAACTTCCTATTTATCCATCAACCACCCAGGGGAGGGATAAAAAATAAGAGAGATTGAAGAATAAAGATATGTGCGTTGAGAGAAAAAGTGAGGAAAGGGCTTTTTCAGAAAACAAAAGATTGAGTGCCAGAGTGATGTGAGAATCACAAATAAGAAAGGGTGGGAAACAATACCTGGAGAAGCTGTGGGCTCCCCATGAACCGAGAGGTCCCTCGCCATTGGAACATATCTGAGTGTTGTGTGTGTTTTTGTTTGTCTCGATTCTTGCTTTGAGTCGTTTCAAGTGTCAATAGATGTGTTTAGGTTGTTTTACCTTTGTTTTCCTTTGTTGAGGTGTTTTGACGGTGGTCATTCGTAGGCTCAATACCCAATCAAGAACTCATTTCTCAATTTCAAAAATAAATCGTTTTGTGTTCAGAGTGCTGTGTCGTTCTCCACATATGTGCAAAACAGGATTTGTTCTTTGATAAAACTATAGGGTTCAACCCATGTAATGTGAGAACAACAGAACTAGGACGTATCTGAAGCTACATAGGTTCCAGACTGCAAAGCAAAAGAAAAGAGGGAAAATTTGGAGCATCTAAGTTTGTTTCACCTTCAACAAATTCCGGGATTGCATTCCAAATGTACCTCTTCAAGCCTTGTCAATGCTCCGAAGTATGAGTGTACCTCAACCTCAAGCTCAAGCCTGCTTTAATCCAGAATGGCGATTAGAAGTGTTCTCCCTAAGTACCATTCCCTGCTAGAGGCATCTTGGCTGTGTTTACAATGAGTTCCTAGGAGATCAACTACGACGGTGGAAACTAGAGTTCGAATGGCAATGCCTAGAACGTAAAGGTTTGGAATTTCCGAGACTAAAGTCTGATTTAAATACCCAGGGGTGGATCCTCGGCTTGAAATCTATATGTCAGCCCCATAGATTGAGATAGCATGTGTGCGCCTCAATTCTGGATACTGAATCAACCTAGTCTGTCACCCCGTTGGAAAATAGGGAAAATTGTGAATATGATCAGGAAGAAAAGCGGCATCCGTGGCTCCTACATGCAGATGTCGCTACTTGTCAGCATTTCAGAACCTTTGTACTGTGAGTTGAAGGTAAGAGTTCAAAGAACACAAAGGGGAGATCCCTATCAGAGTAGAGCGGTTCATCGCCACTCACCCCATGAGATGCTTTCTAAAGTGCCGCTTTGTTTGTTTATTGCATTCCCTAAGCATCATACACTGCATTGCTTGTAACATGTATCATATCATTGCACTTATTGCATTTATTTTCATCTTATGCTATCTTGTATCATTTATCCTTTTACGCTAAGCAGCGTTTAGGATCGTTGTCCTCTGGGGCTTTCTCAGGATGCGTGGAACGCATTCTTGATTGGTTTGTTTTTGGACCTCTTCGCACGACTTCAGCGTGGTTAGAGTGTTTCTTTCCTCACACGATTTCAGTGTGTTTGGAAATTATCTCAGGTTGCGTTGAGCGCGCTCCTGATTGGTTTGTTTTTGGACCTCTTCTCACGATTTCAACGTGGTTAGAGTGTTCCTTTCCTCACACGATTTCAGCGTGTTTAGAATTTATCTCAGGCTGTGTCGGGCGCACTCCTGATTGGTTTGTTTTTGGACCTCTTCTCACGATTTCAGCGTGGTTGTTCCTTTCCTCACACGATTTCAGCGTGTTTGGGAGAAGTTAGGCATGAATCCGGGTAGGATCGAAACTGAGTAGTCTTCACTAAAAGAGGCATAACTTTTTTCATACTTAGAATTTTGATGTGAGGCTGCAACCATTGGAAAGAAAATTTCCAGGGCTTCAATTTAGGCTCAAGAATGACCTGCAAAGGAGTCCAGATGAAGGATTTATGTCCAGTTGAAGTAGGGCCCAAAAAGCAGATTTTTCTGGCCAACTAGAAGTGGAGGATGTTGGCCATAAATGGGCTTTTCTAGCCACGTGCCGGTCATGAATGGCCTATTGTAGACACCCCATTTTTGACCGTTCTCAAGACTTGGTTGTGCTTGTAGGTACACCCAACAACTGGTTCGATTGCTCGTCGAGCACTCAACTATCGCGGCGGAACGTCACTGGTTCAAGCTTCTCGGACCCTATATCCTTTCTGCCTCATTTTTGGACCTTGACTAGGTCCTGTCAGAGTGGACCCTGTGGTGCACTGCCGGCCATGGTATGGCACTGCCGGCCACGGCCTTGACCCTGCCGGCCCTTGGTGATGCCCTGCCGGCCAATGGTGTGGCACTGCCGGCCATTGCTGATGGCCGGCACCCCCCCTCTCTCAGTTGGTTTTCCTCCAAATCTTTTGAGCCAGCTAGATTTTTGTTATCTCCCCTCCATACACGTGTATGGAGGGATGGAACTCTTGCAAAGCTTCTTGAAGAAGCTTTGCATTGCCTTCTTCTATATAAGCAAGAGGCCATCCTCTTTGACAGGGGTTCAGAGTTTTTAAAGAGCAAAAAACTCCCTTTCTCTCTATATTGCTTGTGTTTAGTGCTTAGAAGTTGGATTTCCTTGCACTTTTACACTACAACACCTAGATATACACCACCACCATTGGATCAATCTTCTTGGGAGGGATTCTTGAGCTCTGAAAACCAGTTTCCACCCCTTGAAATGGCTGATTTCGAAGAGGGTCTTCAAGGGTGAGCATTTCCCCCATTTTTGCATTTTCTTGCACCTTGCTTTAGCCCTCTTTGCATATTGTTTTAGGCTTTGCTTATAACTGAAAAAAGTCTTTTTTTTTAAGTGCTTTTTAAGTTTGGTTAAGGTCATTTTGCTGTTTGGGGTGTGTAGCCCCCTTGCATGCTTTGTTTGGCTTTGTTTTAAGCCATATTTGGAGGCATCCGGGCTAGCCTTGGTTTGGCCTTCCTACCACTGAAATCCAATGGATTTTCAGTGGTAGAGGTGTGGTTTTGAGGTCCTTAATCAGAGGGGGTAGTCCCCTCTCCTTGTATTCTTCTTTGCTTGCATTTTTGGCCTTCCAAAGAACCAACCCTCTATGCATTTTTGAGACTTGGTTCAGGCCCTTTTTTGCGACTTCTAGGACCTGCTTTGGCCCTATCCAAGGCTGGTTTGGTCATGCCTTGCTTGCATCTAGCATGTGTAATGTAACTCCATTCATAGCTCATCAAAGTAGCATGTGTGCATAGTCTTTGTTGAGTCCATTTCAGTCCATTTTTGGTGATGTTTTACCATGCCATGAATCGGTTTTAGGTTGGTTTTGTTACTCCATGCTTGCATGATGCACTTGTAGTGTAAATCTCCTAAACTAGCTTCATATGCTCCATGCGTTGCCATGTCATTTTAGCTTGTTGGGTTTACAATTCAGCATGTATTTGGTCATCATTTGGCATGATATGACCCTATCCATAGTTGGTTTGATGATCATTTGCATGCTCCATATAGGTGTAGAACAAATCTTGTTTCCTAGCTCTTTGTACATGATGTTTTGACTCATCATACTAGCATATTTTGGCTTTGCTTAAACATGATTTTTTGCTTATTTTGAAGTGTTCTAGGACTGTTTTGGGCTGCCATGGCCATATCACTCATGCTTTGTATAGCTATAGTGTAAATGCTTAGGCTAGTCTTGGGTTTTGAGACCCCTACCATGCCATACATGTGATGTTTGCATGCCTTGCCCTCATTCTACATGCTATTTCAGTCCATGAAATGTTGTCATTCACTTACATTTGACATGCCTTGAATGCTTTATCTAGCTTGTGCTTTATGCCTTAAGAATGGACTTTTGTGCATGCCATTAAGCCTAAGCCTTCGGCTCATCATTTCAGTGCATTTTGGGCCCTATTATACCATGATGTAACTCTGTTTTTGGTTGTCCAAGTCATGCCATGGTTGATTTCAATAGGTGTAGTGCATTGCCTCATTAATGCCTTGCATGCTCCTTGTGTTTAGCTTTGTGTTCTAGCCCGTGTTGGCTAGCTTTGAGCTTGGTTTTGGTCTTGCTTAGACTTGCCCTAGGACTGTTTTAGGTCCCCTTGGCCCTCTAGGGCTTGCCTTGTGTGGCCATGGTTTAAGTCCCTTTGCTTACTTTGAGCTTTAAGCATTCTAACATGCTTTGCTTGCATTGTTGAGTTGATTTGGCATCAATTTACATGTATTTCAGAGCTTATCTCATTGCCATGTATCCATGTTTGTTGCTCCTTAAGTGTGCTTAAGAGTTGACCCCTTTGTGCCTCAATACTTTAGCCATTTGGCATGCATGCTTATCTTGACATTTCATGCTTTTCGTGCCATCAATTCCTTGCCTATGGCTACTGATTTGGACCTAGTTGAGAGCTGTCCATCTTTGGTGTAAGCCCATTTTACCATGTTGTTGCATGCTTGTTACATGTAGTATGTTGTTCATACTTGTTTAGCTTTACATGCCTTGCATGTTCATATGTTCATGTTGCATTTCGTCATGTTGTCCAAGGTTGTCACCTCACATCATGCTTATGTGCTTGTTGCATGTCATTAGCCTTGTTAGGTTGTTCGCATTGCATGTTTGCCATGCTTATGTGTTGCATTGCTTGGATTAAGTGTTAATCTGAGCACGAGGAACGAGGGGCGTTTCATACTTCAAGTGATGGAACGTGTCTCAATTCTCGGTCGCCGAAGCTCTTGATGATTCATGATAGAGTTCTAGGCTTTACTTGCTTTATTTGTGCATTCATTTTCATATTGATTTGCACAAGTTGGATCTTTGGCCATTATGCATCGGGACGCGTGATTGATGGTCGTGGATCTAATTTGGCCTCTCTCTTGATGTTTTGAGGTGATTTGGAGTGCTATGGTGCGTACATGCCCTTGGGAGACCCTCCATTTTCTCTATTTTGTGCTTCGTTGCAGTTTGGTGTCCCAGCACACAAGTGGCCAGCAGCCTGCCATTGATGGCCAGCAGTGTGTCACCCTTGGCCGGCAATGAGCCATCTTTGGCCGGCAGTACTCCTCTCATGGCCGGCAGGCCACTGGTAGCTTCCCCCTGCAGTGTTTTGGTAAGTTGCAGCAACAAGCACTGGAAGACACCCTGCAAACAGAGCCTCTAAAGAGCAACCGGAAGGCCTTCCAAAGCGAGGAACCGAAGCGAGCATGCATGCCTCCCTTCTTCAAACAGAGCTGGAATAGCATCATTTACCGCTTTCCCTATTTGCTTGCTGTCATTCATTAATTAGTTAATTGATTCGTTAATTAATTAAGTTGTGTAATAATTAGTTGTAGCTAGTTATTAATTTGGTTTTGTAATATTTACTTAGCTCGTGAGTTAGTTAATTAGGTGGCTTGTATTATTTATTCGGACCCTCCAAGTGAGGGCCAATGTTGTAATAAGCGTGCGTGGGTGTGTGTATGTCTTACACCCTCACGTCTTTCTTCCCTTTTATTTAACCGCTTACAATGGTTAGATTTAGGGCATATCTCAATTAGCATTCTTATGCTTCGCATGTTTGCATTCATTCATTTGTATTGCATGCACGGGGCTCGGCGCATCATGCTAACTGCATTGTATTTCAAATTCAATTTGAATACGTGTATCAATTGTCAAATTCCACATGCCATCCTAGGATTAGCCGAGCCTATTCTAGATTGCATTTTGTATGTGATGCATTAGCCACTTAACATGAACTAGGGTCATGCATGTTTTGCTAACTAGCTTCATTGTTTTGGCACGGAGTACGATGTAAGTATTTATGCTTTAGCATCTTGCATGAGTGTGAATGTTAACATGACAGCATGCTTACCATGTGGCTAAATGCTTAGTTGATATAACTGCCTGAATGCCTGTGGGTGAAGGTTGGATTATTTGAGTTGGAACAACTCGTTGAAATCCGTGTTTTAGCCTACTTGCGAGTAGCAAATCTTAAAACATTTCCAAACAAACGGATATGCAATGCTTTGTTCCAAATTAGGCGATCTAGTCTATACTTGTTTTGCTGTGCGCATCACATAGTAATTCTAGCTAATTAACCGGAATAAGAACGCATGTGTTTTAAAAAACAAGATATCATGGTTAGTAGAGGCCGATCTTCGGATCGGACGAGAGGGGGTGCTCATAGCTGACCTTCCCCAATAGTACCCAAGTTCCCGAGCCGAGGCAACTTTGGTGATGACGGACACGTGGCCTTTGGCACCGAGTCAGGGTTTCCTAAATTTTCCCATTATAAAATATTTAGGTGGCGACTCTGTATCTGGCAAAGCAGTCCATGTTTGGCACTTCTTTCAAAAAATCTGTTTTTTCTCAAAACGATTTGCCGGATTTGGACTCTTTGGTTCAAGATTAAGAACCGTGATAAATCGAGTCCGAACTGTAACACCATTGAGGTCCTTCACGGGCTTGTTACAGTTTCTGGCGACTCTGCTGGGGAGTTTAGAGAACTTGACTCGAACTCATGATATCTTGTTTTGTTCACACTTATGTGTCTCTTTGCATTGCATTTACATTGGTGCGCCTAGGACACCGTGTTTGCCGTATGCTATTCCTGAACGATTTGTCGGAGGCTCGCTTCGAGAAGCGTGCCATAAGGCTGACCGGTTGCAGGCTCTGCCACGACGGGAACACAAACCCCAGTTTTTCCGGGGCACCCTTTTTGACCATTCGACCTAGTGCATATTCAGAATCCATAGTGACCATTCCAAACTAGGACATGTTGCTTACCCGATATAGGTTGTTTGAAACCGCTGCGTGCGTAGTGAAACCCTAGCTCCTGACAAAATAGGACCGGGAAACCCTATCCCAACATAGGGGTGTTTTGGTTCTCTTTACTTGCTATGTGCTTTTGGAGTGTATCTCTACAGGAACGCGCATATCAGTTTGCAAGTTTGAGTATCAGGCCTGAGGGCACTAGTACTAGTATTTGTGAGAATCAGTTATATCTGTGGGTATCCGATTCAGTATTTTGAGGCAGTGATTCTGGGGAACAGTGGTCAGTAGTAGAGTATAGTTGTTCGGCTACACCAGCGTTTGATCCGTTTGGGCTAAAATGCTGCTTGTTTTTCCTTTCAAGGTTCAGAGATTTGATCTAGGATAGCCAGTGTTCCCCCTTTGCTGAGGCGAGATTTATGATGACACAGAATTCGGAAGAGATTGTGGTTATGATAGCCGCATTAGATCAAGAAATCACTCTGCAAAGTGAGACCAATGTCGATGTGCCACATCCGCCCAGGTCGACCGCCGCGCACCCGGTTTGGACCCCCCAGCTGCATCAGGCTAGTGAACCCACCACATTTGAGTTGATGGGGATGATAGGTGACCTCCAGAGGTCCGTGGCGGATCTCGCCTACGGAATGTCAGCTTTGCCACCAGCTGCAGCATATGCCAGGAATTTTATACCCCAGGAGCCCCCATTGCTGGGACAGATTGTGATCGAGCTTAGCCAACCGGAGATGGCCTCCAACTATAACAATGACATGCCAACATCAACCCAAACCCTCGATCGGGTTGAGGCCAGAGGTAAAGACAAAGTGAAGGCAGATGCCGATCTCATTGAACAACTGTTGTGGGCAGTCGAGGCTTTGAAAGCCGGGGGGATGAGTAAGCAACAGGTATTCGCAATCGTGGCCAAGATTGTGGATGATGTTTTCCCCGCTCCAACTGAAGGCAGTACCAGCCAATCAGAAAACCGGGATAGGCCCCGTCATGCCAGAACAGTTCATCCCACTCCCAACTCTGCACCTACAAAAGATCAGAAATCCAAGGCCGCACCTACCGACCCTTTTGCTAGTACGTCTAGTGAGAATCCACAGGCTTCAAAGTATCTGCCTCAAGGACGCAGAGTCTTTCATCCCCTCTACATGCCTTTGTCTAGGGCACTTCTAATTTTGGCTAAAAAGGGGCATCATACACCCCTCGAGCTGCGGCCTCTCCCGAATCCCCTTCCAGCTAAGCACGATGCTACTTCGTACTGCGCGTACCACTAGCAAACCGGTCACAGCACCGATAGTTGTTTTCGCCTTCGTCATGAAGTGCAAGATTTGATTGACGATAAGGTCATTCTCCCGCCTACAGAGTTCTTGGATTTTGAGGATACTGCGAGTATGTGATCGGGGCGTGAGCCACCTGTGGGCGACCCACGGCGTATTTTGGATGTGGCGTCTGACACTCATTTTTGAGCATTTGCGAATGCTAGTTTTGTAAATTCTGGCTTGGGGGTCGAGTCAGTCTTTTGTTTTGTTTTGAGTCTGCCTCATTGTCTTGAGTCAGTCCTTTTTGCTTAAGGTTCTGCCTTATTGTAGCAAGTCAGTCCCCTCGTATAGAACATCAGGTGATTCCGGGGTTGTTGCCTCGAACACCGTTTTGCTTTATAATTACTCCTTTTGCTTTCTTTTTTGAGTCTGTCTCTGCTGTGAAGCCAGTTGTAACCAGGAAATCTGAATGAAACAGCTGCGGCTATCATGTTTCCGTACTTATTGCTATTTTGGGTTGGTTGTGCCAGAGGATTAGAATGAAACGGCAGCGCATTCCACCTGCTCTTTTGTGCTCTGAGATTATTGCATTCACCTCAGTTTTTCAAAACTTTTTCTAACACTGCGGTGAAAACGAAGAGGAAGGAATTCCTCGGGTTTTGCAAAAATTTGATCAATTGAGAGAAAGAGAGGTGTGCTAAGCCCTTAATGAATGAAATCATGCTTGTTAGCGTGAGTATTGAGAAGGACCCTGGCTTGATCCAGATTGGTTCTACACTGTCTTCAGCGCGAGCGATTTGTCGCTTTCTTAAAAACTTTCAAAAACAAAATGTTTTGCGCAGTCCTGCGAAGACCTGTGTGGAATCACTCTTGAGATTGTGCAGTTTAGGATCGCTCTCAGCCGCGAGACTCGCCCCTTTACTTTCAAACCACGAACTTGAATTCTGAGTGTTCAACGGTCAACCACCATGTAAGGCCTGTATGGCCAGATTTGAAGGAGCCCTCGAACAAGAGGCACCAAAGTCAGATCAAGAAGATCAGATGTCATCAGAAGAAGCTTGTGAAGCTAAGACAAAAGCCCCCCGAACTAGGGGCAAAAATGTCAGATGTGCTCGAAGAGTCGGAGATGGATCCTTCTGCAAATCAATACAACAGCCACTTTCCTGGATACGGATGGCTTCAAAACCCTAAAACCATTTGGCATGGACTTGTTACACTTTTACCCTGTGAGAGGCTCGCTGGGCCGAAAACCCGAAAGGGCGACCCAGGCAAAAGTTAGGGCAAGAAAAAGAAGAAAAAGATAAAAAAAAAAAAAAGAAAATCAAAAATGCAAAGAATAGAAAAAAAAAAAAGAAAAAATGAAGAAAAAAAAAAAAAAGAATTGAAAAAGAAAGAAGAACAAAGCTCGCAAGGTCAAAAACCCGCATCGGGCGCCTTGGCAAAAGTTAGAGCCTAAACAAAAAGTGAAGGTTAAAATACCCGAGTGTACCTTAACCCCCGAACTACGTAAGGCTTGGTTCCCATGTTTGGGATACGTAGGCAACTTCATTCTGAAGTCCAGCCACAAACATTTCCAAATCAAGTGTGTCCATGTTTTGGTTTTGATGATCCTTACCTTCTCTGTATCCGAGAGTTCGGTTGTGATCATTACCATAAAGACTGATTACAATGTGCTGCGGTGCCGTTCAGACAAGGGGTAACTTTCCGTTGCCATTCAATGCGCAGCGGTGCCATTCAAATAAGGGGCAACTTTCCGTTGCGATGCAGCTCTCTTCAAGCAAGGGGCAATTTTCCTTCAGATCTGAGGTTGTGCATCTCAAGAGTAGGTTCCGTGCTCGTTGAGCAGTGGCCGTTTGCAAAAATAGTTTTTGAGAATTTTTACTAAGGTTGACTAATTCTCTAAAAAATTATCCCATTTTTCTAAAAAACTGGACCATTTCTTGGACCCAAAAAAGGAAAATTTTCAGTGCTCATAGCCTGACTTGCGTGATTTCAAATCAAAAAGTTGAACAAGCATGTTAATCTAACTCTCATATTGGTCAAAACTGTTTTAGTAGAAAACAAGAACAAAAAATGGTCAAAATGATGAAATAGGGGCACAGTTGAGTCAGGTGTTCTGTCTTTCTCCCGTTGTCAACATACTTGCCAAAAAGGGCACTCTACTTGCCGAAAGTGCACCGTATTCGCCAGAAAAGGGCACCACTGAAGCTGACCGCAAAGGGGCTGAAAGCTCTCTTATCCTCCAAGCAGTGAGGTATCGAGCCAAGTGCGAAGCACGAACTGGAATGGATCAAGATATTCCACTCCCTTATCTGGACAGATCTGATCACGTCCAAACTCCCCAGCAGAGCATCGTCAACCGATGTCAGCTGCAGATTTGCTACACACCCAATTGTAGTGCAGCCCCTCTGTGGAAGAAACTCACTATTGTGAACAAGAAGAAGAATCTAGCGGAATGCTAGGGGCAAGACCCCGCAACTTTCTGTTTATCCATCAACCACTCAGGGGAGAGATAAAAAAATGAGAGATTGAAGAATAGAGAGATGTACAATGAGAGGAAAAGTGAGAAAGGGGCTTTTTAAGAAAAATAGAGATTGAGTGCCAGAGTGATGTGAGAATCACAAATGAGAAAGGGTGGGAAACAATACCCGAAGAAACTGGCTCCTCATGTACTAAGAGGTCTCTCATCTTTGTAACACGTCTGTGTGTCGTGTCTTTTGTTTTGTCTCAATTCTTGCTTTGAGTCGTTTCGAGTGTTACTCGATGTGTTTAGGTTGTTTACCTTTGTTTTTCCGTTGTTGAGTCGTAGTGCGCTGTGTTCAGTCGTAGGCTCAATACCCTAGTCAAGAACTCATCCCCTAATTTCAAAAATAAAATCGTTTTGTGCTCAGAGTGCCGTGCCGTTCTCCACATTTGTGCAAAACGGAATTTGTTCTTCCATAAAACCACAGGGTTCAACCCAAGTCATGTGAGAACAGTGAAGCCAGGACCTATCTAAAGTTATATGGGTTCCAGCTTGTGAAGCAAAGGGAAATTTGGAGCATTTGAGTGTGTTTCAACTTCTGCGAGAGCAGTCGTTACATCCCGTATGCTCAGAATGAGTCGTGTGTTTAGAATGAGCAGTATGCTGTTATGGGTTGTGTTCAGAGTAAACAAAATACTGCGTTATGGGCTATGTGTACAGAATGAACTGTGTGTCCAGAGGAACGGAGTATTGTGTTACGAGCTGTGTGTTCAAAGGAAATAGAATGCAGTTTCAACTATTTCCATGCCAGAATGGTAATCAGAAGTGCTCTCCCGGAGCACCAATCCCTACCAGAGGCACCTTGATTGTATTTACAATGAGTTTCTAGGAGATCAATTGCGATGACAAAAACTAGAGTTCGAATGGCTGGTGCCTAGAACACAAAGGTTCGGAATTTTCGAGATCAAAGTCTGGTTTGAATACCCAGGGGTGTATCCTCGGCTTGAAATCTGTATGGAAGCTCCATAGGTTGAGGCAGCATGTATGCACTCCAATTCAGGATACTGAATCATCCTAGTCTGTCACCCCGTTGGAGAATAGGGAAAGTTGTGAACATGGCCAGGAAGGAAATGTAGTAACTGCGGTTCGGAAGTACAATCAAGAAAGTGCAAGAAGAACCCACTCTTTACAGCTCAAAATGTTTCTGCGGAATTTTCAACTCATGTCTTCGATGTGTAGCTCATCGTCAGTTGGTATGCACAAGGTGTATCCTTTTTGGAATGTATCGTGACCCCTCCGAGAGGTAAATTGGAGGTTGCGTTTGGAATTTGGTCTCCTTAAGGCTTGTATTCCCTTATTCGGTATTTTTGTTTCAAACGGGGGTTGTCACACACGTTCCACTGGCATTGTTATGCTCATTACTTGCATTGTTATGCTCATTACTTGCATTGTTATGCACATCTATCTAGCATTGTTATGCTCATTCGTTGCATGGTTATGCACATCTGTCTAGCATTGTTATGCTCATTACTTGCATTGTTATGTACACTCCACATGCATTGTTATGCACCTTTTCACTTGTAATTGGCGTCTTTTCTCCTCTCGCATGCGGTGCGTTAGGACATCTTCGGTTTCGAACATTCGGACGAGTTCCGGTGTTCATTCATACCTTTCCTCTCTTGCATGTGATATGCTAAGAGGTTCACCTTTCTTCTCTTGCATGTGATACGCTGAGAAGTTTACTTTTCCTCTCTTGCGTGTAATATGCTGAGAGGTTCACCTTTCTTCTCTTGCGTGTGATACGCTGAGAAGTTTACCTTTCCTCTCTTGCGTGTGATATGCTGAGAGGTTCACATTTCTTCTCTTGCGTGTGATACGCTGAGAAATTTACCTTTCCTCTCTTGCGTGTGATACGCTGAGAGGTTTACCTTCTTCCTCTCTTGTGTGTGATACGCGGAGAGATGTTGTGTGTGAGACTCCGGGTATTCTCGGTAGTCGCTTTTAGCCTTCTCCAGCTTTCCTGGCTTATTTGGTCTTGGACTTTGTTCCTGGGTCCCAGCAATCCTGTAGAATGCTCAAAACTTCATGCGAAATGTCTCCGTAGGAGCTCGGCAATCACGTCCCCAATATACGATGGTTTGCATCCATCAATGCGTACGAGATGTATCCTTTTGACACATCCCAAACCCTCCGGGAGGTAAACCGGGGGTCTTCATTTAAGATGTCTTTATTAAGCATCTTTCTCTTCTATTAGCGTCAAGTGGTATTCGGCTGTTATAACGAACACCCATCCAGTTCACAAGCATTGTCATGCATTTGCTCTATCATGCAATTGTCTTGCATTTTCTTATCACACATCGCTATACACTTCTTTATCATGAGTTGTCCTAATTTGAATTTCTGCTATACACATTGCTTGCGTTACTGCATGCTTTACTTACATGTGTATATGTATTTCCAGGTGGTTACACATTGTGCACGTTTCGGCGTGTGCTTTACTGACATGTGTTCATACCTTTGTTTGCTTTACACATTGCACGCGTTTCTGCGTGTGCTTTACTTACATGTGTTTATGCATTTTACAGGAGGTTACACATTGCTCACGTTAATCGCTCTTGCTTTACTGACATGTGTTCATTCCTGCTATACACATTGCTTGCGTTACTGCATGCTTTACTTACATGTGTATATGTATTTCCAGGTGGTTACACATTGTGCACGTTTCGGCATGTGCTTTACTGACATGTGTTCATACCTTTGTTTGCTTTACACATTGCATGCTCTGCGTGTGCTTTACTTACATGTGTTTAGGCATCTTACAGGAGGTTACACATTACTTGCACCATTGCATGCTTTACTGATATGTGTTCATTCCTGCTATACACATTGCTTGCGTTACTGCATGCTTTACTTACATGTGTATAATATATCTTCTAGGTGGTTACACATTGTGCACGTTTCGGCGTGTGCTTTACTGACATGTGTTCATACCTTTGCTTGTTATACACATTGCATGCGTTAACCCGCATGCTTTACTTACATGTGTTAATGCACACTTCGCATGCGTTGTCACGCACTTTTCAAATGCATTGTTATGCATCTTCTTAACGATATTGTACCTGTTAAGTTCATTTCTTTTTCAGGCACGATATTATATGTACGGTTCATTTGAAGCCGGTACAACCAGACGAGCCGCACAGGTATTGTATGCACTCCGTGTGAAACGTGGTAAGAACTGCATAATTTTCTTACATCCTTCCTGTCGGAATATGTAGGATGTTCACCTGCTTAAAACTGTCGCATGTTTGCTTCGTTACAACATTCTTTGCATGATCATAAGTTATGCTCGGCCTTGTGCATTGTCTTGCATTTTGCCCCAGCCTTCGGGCGCATCTTTGCATATTTGTATTGATTGATTGTCTGAGTTTTCGGCCTTGTCAAAAATGGGTCGTCTCTGGGCTTTGACATTCACTCCCGTCACTTTGTGACTGTTGAGTTCTGTCAAAGAGGGGCAACTGTAGACACCCCATTTTTGACCGTCCTCAAGACTTGGTTGTGCTTGTAGGTACACCCAACAACTGGTTCGATTGCTCGTCGAGCACTCAACTATCGCGGCGGAACGTCACCGGTTCGAGCTTCTCGGACGCTATATCCTTTCTACCTCATTTTTGGACATTGACTAGGTCCTGTCAGAGTGGACCCTGTGGTGCACTGCCGGCCACGGCCTTGACCCTGTCGGCCCTTGGTGATGCCCTGCCGGCCAATGGTGTGGCACTGCCGGCCATTGCTGATGGCCGGCACCCCCCTCTCTTAGCTGGTTTTCCTCCAGATCTTTTGAGCCAGCTGGATTTTTGTTATCTCCCCTCCATACACGTGCATGGAGGGATGGAACTGTTGCAAAGCTTCTTGAAGAAGCTTTGCATTGCCTTCTTCTATATAAGCAAGAGGCCATCCTCTTTGACAGGGGTTCAGAGTTTTTGAAGGGCAAAAAACTCCATTTCTCTCTATATTGCTTGTGTTTAGTGCTTAGAAGTTGGATTTCCTTGCACTTTTACACTACAACACCTAGATATACACCACCACCATTGGATCAAGCTTCTTGGGAGGGATTCTTGAGCTCTGAAAACCAGTTTTCACCCCCTGAAATTGCTGATTTCGAAGAGGGTCTTCAAGGGTGAGCATTTCCCCCCATTTTTGCATTTTCTTGCACCTTGCTTTAGCCCTCGTTGCATATTGTTTTAGGCTTTGCTTATAACTGAAAAAAGTCTTGTTTTTAAATGCTTTTTAAGTTTGGTTAAGGTTATTTTGCTGTTTGGGGTGTGTAGCCCCCTTGCATGCTTTGTTTGGCTTTGTTTTAAGCCATATTTGGAGGCATCCGAGCTAGCCTTGGTTTGGCCTTCCTACCACTGAAATCCAGTGGATTTTTAGTGGTAGAGGTGTGGTTTTGAGGTCCTTAATCAGAGGGGGTAGTCCCCTCTCTTTGTATTCCACTTTGCTTGCATTTTTGGCCTTCCAAAGGACCAACCCTCTATGCATTTTTGAGACTTGGTTCAGGCCCTTTTTTGTGATTTCTAGGACCTGCTTTGGCCCTGTCCAAGGCTGGTTTGGTCATGCCTTGCTTGCATCTAGCATGTGTAATGTAACTCCATTCATAGCTCATCAAAGTAGCATGTGTGCATAGTCTTTGTTGAGTCCATTTCAGTCCATTTTTGGTGATGTTTTACCATGCCATGAATCTGTTTTGGGTTGGTTTTGTTATTCCATGCTTGCATGATGCACTTGTAGTGTAAATCTCCTAAACTAGCTTCATATGCTCCATGCGTTGCCATGTCATTTTAGCTTGTTTGGTTTATAGTTCAGCATGTATTTGGTCATCATTTGGCATGATATGACCCTATCCATAGTTGGGTTGATCATCATTTGCATGCTCCATATAGGTGTAGAACAAATCTTGTTTCCTAGCTCTTTGTGCATAATGTTTTGACTCATCATACTAACATATTTTGGCTTTGCTTAAACATGATTTTTTGCTTATTTTGAAGTGTTCTAGGACTTTTTTGGGCTTCCATGGCCATATCACTCATGCTTTGTATAGCTATAGTGTAAATGCTTAGGCTAGTCTTGGGTTTTGAGACCCCTACCATGCCATACATGTGATGTTTGCATGCCTTGCCCTCATTCCACATGCTATTTCAGTCCATGAAATATTGTCATTCACTTGCATTTGACATGCCTTGAATGCTTTATATAGCTTGTGCTTTATGCCTTAAGAATGGACTTTTGTGCATGCCATTAAGCCTAAGCCTTCGGCTCATCATTTCAGTGCATTTTGGGTCCTATTATACCATGATGTAACTCTGTTTTTGGTTGTCCAAGTCATGCCATGTTTGATTTCAGTAGGTGTAGTGCATTGCCTCATTAATGCCTTGCATGCTCCTTGTGTTTAGCTTTGTGTTCTAGCCCATGTTGGCTAGCTTTGAGCTTGGTTTTGGTCTTGCTTAGACTTGCCCTAGGACTATTTTAGGTCCCCTTGGCCCTCTAGGGCTTTGCCTTGTGTGGCCATGGTTTAAGTCCCTTTGCTTACTTTGAGCTTTAAGCATCCTAACATGCTTTGCTTGCATTGTTGAGTTGATTTGGCATCAATTTACATGTATTTCAGAGCTTATCTCATTGCCATGTATCCATGTTTGTTGCTCCTTAAGTGTGCTTAAGAGTTGACCCCTTTGTGCCTCAATACTTTAGCCATTTGGCATGCATGCTTATCTTGACATTTCATGCTTTTCGTGCCATCAATTCCTTGCCTATGGCTACTGATTTGGACCTAGTTGAGAGCTGTCCATCTTTGGTGTAAGCCCATTTTACCATGTTGTTGCATGCTTGTTACATGTAGTATGTTGTTCATACTTGTTTAGCTTTACATGCCTTGCATGTTCATATGTTCATGTTGCATTTCGTCATGTTGTCCAAGGTTGTCACCTCACATCATGCTTATGTGCTTGTTGCATGTCATTAGCCTTGTTAGGTTGTTCGCATTGCATGTTTGCCATGCTTATGTGTTGCATTGCTTGGATTAAGTGTTAATCTGAGCACGAGGAACGAGGGGCGTTTCATACTTCAAGTGATGGAACTTGTCTCAATTCTCGGTCGCCGAAGCTCTTGATGATTCATGATAGAGTTCTAGGCTTTACTTGCTTTATTTGTGCATTCATTTTCATATTGATTTGCACAAGTTGGATCTTTGGCCATCATGCATCGGGACGCGTGATTGATGGTCGTGGATCCAATTTGGCCTCTCCCTTGATGTTTTGAGGTGATTTGGAGTGCCATGGTGTGTACATGCCCTTGGGAGACCCTCCCTTTTCTCTATTTTGTGCTTCGTTGCAGTTTGGTGTCCTAGCACACCAGTGGCCGGCAGCCTGCCATTGATGGCCGGCAGTGTGTTACCCTTGGCCGGCAATGAACCATCTTTGGCCGGCAGTACTCCTCTCATGGCCAGCAGGCCACTGGTAGCTTCCCCCTGCAGTGTTTTGGTATGTTGCAGCAACAAGCACTGGAAGACACCCTGCAAACAGAGCCTCTAAAGAGCAACCGGAAGGTCTTCCAAAGCGAAGAACCGAAGCGAGCATGCATGCCTCCCTTCTTCAAACAGAGCTGGAATAGCATCATTTACCGCTTTCCCTATTTGCTTGCTGTCATTCATTAATTAGTTAATTGATTCGTTAATTAATTAAGTTGTGTAATAATTAGTTGTAGCTAGTTATTAATTTGGTTTTGTAATATTTAGTTAGCTCGTGAGTTAGTTAGAAGGTGGCTTGTATTATTTATTCGGATCCTCCGAGTGAGGGCCAATGTTGTAATAAGCGTGCGTGGGTGTGTGTATGTCTTCCAGCCTCACGTCTTTCTTCCCTTTTATTTAACCTCTTACAATGGTTAGATTTAGGGTATATCTCAATTAGCATTCTTATGCTTCGCATGTTTGCATTCATTCATTTGTATTGCATGCACCGGGCTTGGCGCATCATGCTAACTGCATTGTATTTCAAATTCAATTTGAATACGTGTATCAATTGTCACATTCCACGTGCCATCCTAGGATTAGCCGAGCCTATTCTAGATTGCATTTTGTATGTGATGCATTAGCCACTTAACATGGACTAGGGTCATGCATGTTTTGCTAACTAGCTTCATTGTTTTGGCATGGAGTACGATGTAAGTATTTATGCTTTAGCATCTTGCATGAGTGTGAATGTTAACATAACAGCATGCTTACCATGTGGCTAAATGCTTAGTTGATATAACTGCCTGAATGCCTGTGGGTGAAGGTTGGATTATTTGAGTTAGAACAACTCGTTGAAATCCGTGTTTTAGCCTACTTGCGAGTAGCAAATCTTAAAACATTTCCAAACAAACGGATATGCAATGTTTTGTTCCAAATTAGGCGATCTAGTCTATACTTGTTTTGTTGTGCGCATCACATAGTAATTCTAGCTAATTAATCGGAATAAGAACGCATGTGTTTTCAAAAACGAGATATCATGGTTAGTAGAGGCCGATCTTCGGATTGGGCGAGAGGGGGTGCTCATAGCTGACCTTCCCCAATCGTACCCAAGTTCCCGAGCCGAGGCAACTTTGGTGATGATGGACACGTGGCCTTTGGCACCGAGTCAGGGTTTCCTAAATTTCCCCATTATAAAATATTTAGGTAGCGACTCTGTATCTGGCAAAGCAGTCCATGTTTGGCACTTCTTTCAAAAAATCTGTTTTTTCTCAAAACGATTTGCCGGATTTGGACTCTTTGGTTCAAGATTAAGAACCGTGACAAATCAAGTCCGAACTGTAACACCATTGAGGTCCCTCGCGGGCTTGTTACATCTATGCCGACCCCCTGCCGTCCAAGAGTGTTCCTTGCCGGCCAATAATGATGAAGTGCCGGCCATCAACGATGGCATGCCAGCCATCGATGGAAAAAGGCAGTTTTTGGCAGATATTTATTCTCCAACTGTTACAGCTGTCCCTTTTGTGATATTTTCGACCTGGAGCCTCATTTTTCTATATATAGAGAGAGCCTTGTCTATTGTTTTGAAGGTTGAAAACATTTTAGGAGCAATAGTTTGGGAGCCTCTCTCTCTAGAACCTCTCTCTCTACAAACCTCTCTCCCTTGAGCTTTGGTGCTTAGAAGCTTGTATACATCAAAATTTAGCCTATACATCCTTGACCAAAGTGGTTCATCTTTGGGCTGAAGTTGCTTAAAGCTATCTTGGAGCTCCTTGAGAGGCTTTTGTCTTGAATTGGTGCCAAGAATCACGCTTCCCTTCAAGAAGTATAACTATCACCCTTTAAGCTTGTTTTCATACTTGTTTTTGCCATCTTTTTGTGCTGTTTTTGGGGTGGTTTTGAACTGAAAAAATATATGTTTTTATGGTTTAAAAATTGTGGTTGGAGCCTTTATGAGTTAGGGGGTTGTACCCTTTTTTTGCTCTTTAGCTTGTTAAGCTTTTTGCACCATTTCTCATCGCCTTCAAATCAAACCTTTTGGGCCTTTTTACCACTGAAGCTCAGAGATTTTTCAGTGACAAAAACCATGTTTTGAGGTCCAAAATAGGAGGGGTTGGCCTCCCCTCCTTGTGTCTTGTTTGCATAAGTAGATAGCCTAACATGTGAGCATATTTTTCTACCATTTTGTGACTTGATCTCAGCATGTTTTTGCTACTTGTTTCACCTGCTTTAGCTCTATTTTGAGCTAGTTTAGCCACTTGAGGCTTGCTTTGTATGCTTGTAGTGCAATGGTGCTTAATAGTCTAGTTTGTGCTATGGTTAGCCTTTC
This sequence comes from Camellia granthamiana, assembly GCA_036172215.1. Lineage (NCBI taxonomy): Eukaryota > Viridiplantae > Streptophyta > Magnoliopsida > Ericales > Theaceae > Camellia > Camellia granthamiana. The sequence continues at coordinate 115,880,337 of CM069905.1, forward strand.
ATTCTAGCCTTTCTTAACTTAATTCAAGCATGTTTTAGGCTCTATTTTGACATGTTTCAACTCTATTTTTGGTTGGTTGGAGCACTTGTTGCTTGCTTCTTGCACTTGTAGTGTAATTATGCTTACTAGCCTAGCATGCCTAATGAGTTAGTCTATCATTCTAGCTTGTGTTAGATTGACTTCCGCACATTTTTGCTAATGTTTTGCCATGCTTTAACTCTGTTTTGAGTGGTTTTGGTCATATAAGCCATTTACATTGCATAGCCATAGTGCAAACGCCTTCACTAGCTTTGTGTGTTAAGGCCTCTAATATGCTTTGCTTGAGATGATTGCATGCCATAGCATCATTTAGCATGTGATTTCAGTGCATATGTCACTGTCACACTCTCATATATATCACTCTTTCATTACTTTTGAGAGTTGTGCCTTATGCCTTGCTTGCGAGCCAACATGTGCGCATGACTTTCTTGTCTTTTGTGCCTAAATTTTAGCATGATTTGGCTACTAATTTGGCATGTTTTAGCTTTTTCCAAAGCTGGTTTGGTCATTTAAGCTTGTTATTGCATGCTTCTAGTGTAGTGTTCTTCACTAGTTTCAATGCTTTTGACCCTTAACATGTTGTGCATGTGTTGCTTGCATGTTTTAGCATTATTTGCCATGCCATTTCAGCACTAAAAGGTCTACAACCTCCCTCATTTCTTCATTTTTCCATTTGTTTTGAGAGTTGGTTAACCTTAGGTTGTGTTTAAGCTTGAGATAGAGCTTGTACTCAATGGCTTTAACTCTTTTTTGAGGGTTCTTCCTAGCCAAAGGCATGAGCTCTCTCATGTCTTAAGTCATCCATTGGTTAACCCCTCTCTCATTAGAGGACAATCATTTTGGAAAAATTAACTAAAAAATGGCTCGGTAATGTAAAATGTGTAAACAAGAATTGAGCAAAGTAAAACTTGTGCAAGATAAGCATTTGTGTTGCATTGCATGTATTTGGATCAGACGTTAATCCAAACACAAGAAATGTGAGATGTTTCGCACTCATAGTGATGAAACGTGTCACATTTCTTGGTCTCCATTACCTTTGATCATCCATGATAAGGTGGTGGACATGAGTCTTTGTTTTGTGCATTTATTGAAAGTGTACAAGTTAGATCATTGGCCATCATGCATCAAAAATTCTTGGTTGGTGGTTTTGGATCCAAGAGTGCCACTTCTTTGATGTTTTGAGATGATGAGAGGCACAGTACAAACATATCATTGGAAATCCCTCTATTTTCCTCTGTTTGTGCTCTGTTGCAGTTTGGTGATTCGGCACACAGTGGCCGGCAGTGGCTCACTGATGGCCGGCAATGCTTCATCCTTGGCCGGCATAGCACACCTTTGGCCGGCAGTTGGCCGGTAGCAAGCACTCATGGCCGGCAAGCCATTGGTGCATTCCTCAGTAGTGAGTTGGTAAGGCAGAGCAGAAAGTTCTTGGAGTAACCCTGCAAACAGAACCACTCAAAAGCAAACCGGTGGGCTTTTCGGGGCGAAAACTAAGGCATGCATCTTCTAATTTCCAAGCAGAGCTAAGGCAATGGAGTTAGCATTTTACATGTTTAATTAATGTACATTTGTTTTGTAATTTAATTAATTAGTTTGCTAATTAGTTAAGTGTTGTAATAATTAAGTAGCTTAACCTAACTATTTCTTTATTTTGTTGTGTAATAATTAGTCTAATTAGTTTAATTAGATTAGTTAGATTAGCTTACCTTAGATTAGCTTAGCTTATTCATTCGGACTGTAACGCCCCAACCCTTCACATATCATCGATATTGTCCGCTTTGGGCCACGCCTGCACGGATTTGTTTTTCCCAGTGGGTCACCCATCCCAAAACTACTCCAGCCTAAGCACGCTTAACTGAGGAGTTCTAATAGGAATCTCACCACCTGGGAAAAGGCCTCGATGCTATATAAGGGTCCAGGTTTTTACTTTTATAGCCCAGGAACTCCCCCTCGATTCCCAATGTGGGACACCGGGGACTTACAATACTGCACAGGGACGTACAACCTTATAGGGGTGGATTGTAAGGCCCCAGTGTCCCACATCGGGAATGGAGAGGGAGTTCCTAGACTATAAAAGTAAAAACCTGAACCCTTATATAGTATCGAGGCCTTTTCCCGGGTGGTGAGATCCCTATTAGAACTCTCCAGTTAAGCGTGCTTAGGCTGGAGTAGTTCTGGGATGGGTGACTCACTGGGAAGAACAAATCCGTGCGGGCGTGGCCCAAAGCGGACAATATCAATGATATGTGAAGGGTTGGGGCGTTACACGAACCCTCCTCCGTGAGGGCATAATGTTGTAATAAGCGTGCGTGCGTGCGTGCTTGTGTGCGTGCCTTCTAACCCCACGTATTTCTCCCTTTTATATAACCGCTTTCAATGGTTAGATTAGGGCATATTTCAATTAGCATACATTATGCTTGCATGCGTACATCATTCATTTGTATTGCATGTACCAGGCTCGGCGCATCATTCAAACTGCATTGTATTTCAATACACTTCTTTGAATACGTGTTTCAAAGCATGTTATCAAGTTGCATTCATATGCCATCTTAGATAGCCGAGCCTATTTAGTTGCATTTTGCATGTGTTGCATTAGGCATTCTAACATAGTTAGGATCATGTATATTTCTAACTATCTTTTATTTTGGTTCGAAGTACACTGTAAGTTTTATGCTTTAGCATACTTGCATGAGTGTGAGTGTTGCCATGACAGCATGCTTGCCATGAGGCTATTTGCTTACTTGATAAACTGCATGAATTACTGTGGATGAAGGCTTTATTGCTTGAATTGGGACAATTCATCAAATGTGAGTTTTAAGCCCACTTTGCGAAGTGGCAAATCATGTTTTAAGCCCATCATGTTTGGTGGTAAATCCGCGCTTTAGCCCACTTAAGGGTGGCACTTTCAAATCATTTTCGAAAACAAACATGAGTTGTTTAGTTCCAATTCTTGCGATTTTAGTCTATACTTGTATATCTGAGTCACATAGTAAAGTTAGCTAATAATCAGAATAAGAATACATGAGGTTTATGAAAAAACATATCATACTTAGTAGAGGCCGATCCTTTGATCGGGCGAGCGGGGGTGCTCATTTCAGGACCTTCCCCTCTCGTACCCAAGTTCCCGAGCCGAGACAACTTTGGTGATACGGACATGTGACTTTAGGCACGCGTCAGGGTTTCCTAAATTTTCCAAAAATAAAATATTTAAGTGGCGACTTTGTAATCTGACAAAGTAGTCCAGTTTTGGCATTATTTGATTTAAAATCTGATTTTCCAAAATGACTTGCCGGATTGGACTCTTTGGTGTTTATCAATCTCACATTGCACTTTGTGAGATTAGATTTAGAACCGTGACAGGAGTCCGAACTGTAGGACCAATTCGAGCTCTCCAAAAGGGGGCACAAAGAAAGTCGAGTCTATAGAAGTTTGGAAAGTTCTTATTTTATTAGGGCATTTTAGTTTTTGACTATTTTAGTAGATTAAAATTTTTGTATTTAGGAAGATTATTGATTTTTTTTTGTAGTTAGATATGATTTTTGTGAGAGAAAAAGTAAAATAAGTATGGATTTGATGTGATATTTTGTCTTATTAACTATTTTTATTTATTTATTTTTATTTTTTATTTTTATTTTTTTTGTAGATTTTAGCCTAACATTGGCTGAAATTTCACTTCCCAAACAAGACTAATATTGGGTTTTTGTAGAAAATTTGTTGCCCAAAAAAATAATTTTATTAAATTTTGAATCAAATTAAACAACAAAATTTGATTTTGTCATTTCTTGACAATGAATTTTTGACTTACCATTAGATAATTAATCTATTTTAATTACATCACTTTTATATTTTTTATACATATAAAGATAAAAAAAAATTAAAAAAATTAATTTTTAACCAACTTTTTAAATCACCTTATGTGAAATTTAATCATTTTTTTTTTTTTATAATTTTGACAATTGTTTTGGCACCGTTATTAATGTTGCTCTTAGATTTTTCCATCTAGGTCACAATTCCCAACAGTGATTTTCCAATAAAAAATTATCAACATTTGTCCTTTCTAAAATTTGACTTTTCAACATGTTTGGTTTTGGCAATGTACTGTTCACCGAGATGGCTTCCCTATGTGATTGGATTAAAGAGTATTGTTAAGTCATAGAGGTTTATTATGAATCCCGTTTCAATAATCTAAATTGTTCAATATGTAGAATTCGTCAAGTATTATACGTTTAAAAAAAATCACGTTGATCGAATATCAATAACTACGTAATCAAATCAGTTTTGTATAAAAAATAGACAGTAAAAAAATAAACAGTTGACAGAATATGATCCGATGAGGTAGGTAACAATATCCTATCGACGTGATTTTTTACAAGCATATAGTACTCGATGAGTTCTACACATTGAACGGTTCGTATTATTGAAATGAGATCTATAATGGGCCCCACGAGGCCCAACAGTACTCTGTAGTCTGATCGCGGACTGGAAGAAAGCCCCGCCCAATAAAAGACAATTATTAAATAATTTTGAAATATCACGTGTTTATATTCTTTTATTAATTATTATTTATCATGTCTTTTTATATTATTTAATTACTTAACGTAAAATTATAATAGTTGACCTTCTGTGTCAATAATATCAGCAAGCAACACCCATGAAGATTACATAAGCTTTTGCCAATACGGCAAATTAACCTCTAAAAAGTGCCCTAGGCCAGTTTGTTTTGGGAGATAAAGAGGAGATTAGGATTAGGATTGAGATTGAGATGGAGGTGAGACTCATTAATGTTGTGTTTATTTTAAAAAATGACGAGGAGTTTCATAATCCTCTCTAGATTAGAATGGACTTTGTGGAGGGATTAGGATGGAGGCTTGGAACTTGGTATTAGAAAATAGTCTGTCAGACTTTTTTGTTTTTTTTTTTTTGGGGCATTTTTTTTAACATTAATGTTTAATTTTTTGTTTTTTGTTTTTGTTTTTTTTTTTGTTTTTTTTTTTGTTTTTGTTAAGTAAAAATCATAATTTTATTTGTTTTATTTTTATTTTATTTTATTTTTTACATGTTGGCCATTTTTTTTTAACATTAATGTTTAATGTTTTTGTATTTTTTATTTATTTTATTATTTTATATTTTTTTGATATAAAAATAATGTAACAATTTCTACACCAACAACTATCGTCAAAACAAGTACAATATTATTTAATCTCCTTACTACGAATCTCCTCCATTCTACCTAAAAAACGAACGGGTGTAAAACCCTGATGAGTTATAGCAATTTTGATTTGATTAATGTAAAGGATGTCCGATCTAAAAAACAATTTGTAAAGGACGTAGGATATTTTCTAATTTAAAGTTCATATATTTTTCATTTTTTTTGTTAATAAATAGTCATATAAGAAAAGGATCCTTCCCAATGGAGGATGTTATTGGGGGCTCACTACAAGAAAATACACAATTGGCGACCACTTTTGCCGACTAAAAATATTTTGGTTGCCAAAAGTTGTGGAATTGGCGATCAAAAATTATGTTAGTCGATAAAAGTACAATATTTACCTACTAAATTTTTTTAGTCGGGGTATATTAATTTTTGGCGACTAAAAAAAAATTTAGTCGCTAAAAATATCACAATTGGCGACTAAAAAAATATTTTTGTCGCTGTATATATAGTTTTGGCAACTAAAATAATTTAGTCGCTGAAAGAAAAATAAAAATTTATTTTTTATTTTTCACGACCAAAAGTTTGGTCGGCAAAACTTTAATTTCAGCGACTAAAAAATATTTTGGTCGCGGTATATATAGTTTTGGCAACTAAAATATTTTAGTCGCTAAAAGAAAAATAAAAAATTATTTTTTATCTTTCGCGACCAAAAGTTTGGTCGGCAAAACCTTAATTTCAGCGACTAAAAATTATTTTGGTCGCGGTATATATAGTTTTGGCAACTAAAATATTATAGTCGCTGAAAGAAAAATAAAAAATTATTTTTTATCTTTCGCGACCAAAAGTTTGGTCGGCAAAACCTTAATTTCAGCAACTAAAAATTATTTTGGTCGCGGTATATATAGTTTTGGCAACTAAAATATTTTAGTCGCTAAAAGAAAAATAAAAAATTATTTTTTATCTTTCGCGACCAAAAGTTTGGTCGGGAAACTTTAATTTCAGCGACTAAAAATTATTTTGGCTGCGGTATAAATAGTTTTGTCAATTAAAATACTTTCGTCGCTGAAAGAAAAATAAAAAATTATTTTTTATCTTTCGCGACCAAAAGTTTGGTCGGGAAAACTTTAATTTCAGCGACTAAAAATTATTTTGGCTGCGGTATAAATAGTTTTGGCAACTAAAATACTTTCGTCGCTGAAAGAAAAATAAAAAATTATTTTTTATCTTTCGCGACCAAAAGTTTGGTCGGCAAAACTTTAATTTCAGCGACTAAAAATTATTTTGGTCGCGGTATATATGGTTTTGGCAACTAAAATATTTTAGTCGCTAAAAGAAAAATAAAAAATTATTTTTTATCTTTCGTGACCAAAAGTTTGGTCGGCAAAACCTTAATTTCAGCGACTAAAAATTATTTTGGTTGCGGTATATATAGTTTTGGCAACTAAAATATTTTTGTCGCTGAAAGAAAAATAAAAAAATTATTTGTTATCTTTCGCGACCAAAAGTTTGGTCGGCAAAACCTTAATTTCAACGACTAAAAATTATTTTTGTCGCGGTATATAATGTTTTGGCAACTAAAATGTTTTAGTCGCTGAAAGAAAAATAAAAAATTATTTCTTATCTTTCGCGACCAAAAGTTTGGTCGGCAAAACCTTAATTTCAGCGACTAAAAATTATTTTGGTCGCGGTATATATAGTTTTGGCAACTAAAATGTTTTAGTCGTTGAAAGAAAAATAAAAAATTATTTTTTATCTTTCGCGACCAAAAGTTTGGTCGGCAAAACCTTAATTTCAGCGACTAAAAATTATTTTGGTCGCGGTATATATAGTTTTGGCAACTAAAATGTTTTAGTCGTTGAAAGAAAAATAAAAAATTATTTTTCATCTTTTGCAACCAAAAGTTTGGTCGGCAAAACTTTAATTTCAACGACTAAAAATTATTTTGGTCGCGGTATATATAGTTTTGGCAACTAAAATATTTTCGTCGCTGAAAGAAAAATAAAAATTTACTTTCACTCATCACTCTTTCTCTCTCTTTCTATCTATCTGTCTCTCTTTTTCTCTCTGTGTCTCTATCTCTGTCTCTCTTCTCTTTCTCTCTCTCTTACTCATCACTCTTCTCTGTCTGTCTGTCTCTCTCTATGTCTCTATTTTTGTCTCTGTCTCTCTTCTCTTTCTCTCTCTCACTCATCACTCTTCTCTGTCTCTTTCTCTGTGTCTCTCGCTCATCTCTCTTTTCTCTATCTCTCTCATCTCTCGTCTCTCTTTGTCTCTCTTCTCTTTATCTCTCTCGCTCATCTCTCCTTGTATCTCTCTCGTTTATCTTTTTCGCTATCTGTCTGTCTGTCTCTTACTCATTTATCTCTTCTCTCCTTTCTATATCTCTCTCTGTTTCTTTCGTTCATCTCTCTTGTCTCTATCTCTCTTGCTCATCTTTCTTATCTCGCTCTCTCTCATCTCTCTTTTCTCTCTGTCTCTATTGCTCATCTCTCTTATCTCTATCTCTCTCTCTGTCTATCTCGTTCATCTCTTCTCTCTCTCTGTCTATCTCGTTCATCTCTTCTCTCTCTCTGTCTATCTCGTTCATCTCTCCTCTCTCTCTGTCTCTTTTTCTGACTCTCACTCTCTATCTCTTTCTCTCTTTGTCTCTCTTCTTTTTCTCTCTCTCACTCATCACTCTTCTCTATCTATCTGTCCTTGTCTCTGTCTTTGTCTCTTTTTCTCTTTGTCTCTCGCTCATCTCTCTTCTCTCTTCTCTCTATCTCTCTTATCTGTTTTCTTTCTTTCTCTATCTCTCTCATTCATCTATCTTCTGTTTATCTCCCTCTCTGTCTTTCCTACTCATCTTTCTTCTCTCTCTATCTCTCTCTTTTTCTATGTCTTTCTCTCGATCATCTCTTTTCGCTCTCTTTCTCTCTCTTTGTCTATCTCTTACTCATCTCTTGTTTCTCTCTGTCTCTGTCTCTATCTCTTTCTCTTTCCTACTCTGTCTCTGTCTCTGTCTCTCTCTATCTTTCTCTATCTCTCTCTTTATCTCTCTTCTCTCTCTTTCTCTCTTTCGTTCTTCTCTCTTCTCTCTATCTGTCTTGCTCATCTCTCTTCTCTCGCTCTCTCGCATCTCCCTCTCATCTCTCTTCTCTCTCTGTCTCTCTCGTTTATCTCTTTTCTCTCTATCCTTCTCTCTGTCTCTCTCGTTCATCTCTCTGTCTCTCTCGCTCATATCTCTTCTCTTTCTCTCTCTCTCTCTACCTCTCTCGTTCATCTCTCATCTCTCTCTGTCTCTTTTTCTGTCTCTCACTCTCTATATCTTTCTCTCTCTTTAGGGCTTAAACAAGTATCTCTCTCTCTGCCATCGATTCTCTCACGCCTCTGTCTCTCTCATTCCATCACTCTCTCTTTCTCTTCACCCATTTTGTCATCTTCCTCTCTCTCTTCTATTTCTCTCTCTTACTCATCACTCTTCTCTGTCTGTCTGTCTCTCTCTCCTTGTGTCTCTCACTTATCTATGTCTTTTCTCATATATTTTCTCTCTCTGTCTGTTTTGTTCATCTCTCTTCTCTCTATCTCTCTTGCTCATCTCGCTCCTCTCGCTCTCTCTCATCTCTTTTCTCTCTCTGTCTCTCTCGCTCATCTCACTTCTCTCTATCTCTCTCTCTGTCTCTCTCGTTCATCTCTCTTCTTTCTATGTCTCTCTTGCTCATCTCTCTTCTACAGGATAATCTCTCTATCTGTCTCTCTTGTTCATCTCTCTTCTCTCTATGTCTCTCTCGCTCATCTCTCTTCTCTCTACCACTACCACTACTATTACTTCATATCCACCACCTTCACCACTACTGTCGCTTCCTCTTCTCTACCACAAAAAATTAGTTCTTGATTTTTAGTATAAAAAAAAAAATGGGCCACAAAAAAATATTTTTAATTGACCATAAAAAATTAATTTTATTTTAACGAAAAATATTTTTTATTGAAATATTACCCCTACTTCTACCAAATAAAAAAAATTCATTAAAAAAAAAAAAAACAAATTTTCCCCCATTTTTTCACTGAGCCGCCCGCCCAAAATTATTTCCCCCCTTTTTTCCGTCTTTCCCCCCTTTTTTCATTTCCTTTCAGGTTTGCAGAGCCCTGTTTCGAAACAACACGTCTCTCTCTCTCTCTCTCTCTCTCTCACAGATGGTGTAGACCTTGGTGCCGACGACGGCTTCAATTTTTACAACCTTCCCTATCTTCGGGAGAATATCAAGGAAGTAGCACCTGAAGAAGAACAACCACAAGAAGAATTATCTAGCTCGGAATCAACGATTTCAGACATCATGCCCTTGAAGAATTTCTTAGAGATTGCTACTGCCTAAAAGCATCAAAGAGGATAAGGCAGCCTCAGCTTCCCAGGCTGTCTTCGATGTCTCTGATTGGCCCAAACGATCACCGATCGTGGTGGTCAACGATTCTTCTCCCTCCCCTGTCATAGTTACTAATGAGAGCTCTTCTCCCTCAGCCTTGAGAGCACTTCTCCCTCAGCTAATGAGGCGTCGATCAGTGCCTTTCTTGTTCTGTTGAGAACAAAAAGAGAAACTTATGAAGAAGTATGCTCTCTCTCTCTATATATATACACACACCTAAAACCTTGCATTCAACCCTCTTTTGCACCATCACCTAAAACCTTTAACTTCACTAAATTCAATGCAACTTGTGAAGAGTCCAATTTGGCTGTCCTTGACATTCACTGTGAGTTGTTTCCAACAATAATGATCTAGCAGCGGGGATTGGTGTTGTGTTCAACCTTTTTTTAAACAATGCCATTTTTCCTGGTTGTGGAGGTTGAATGATTTTCCTCCCCATGCTGCAAGTTCTGTAGGTTGAGACATTGAATGCCAGTGAGGTCTCTGACATTTATCAATGACGCAGAAGTGCTCAATGATGATGAAAATTTCTCTCTTTTGTATATGTCGTTTGTTGAATAGACTAGTCTATTTGTTGTTTACATTTAAGCAGCTGAATATAGCTGAACCTAACTCAGAATGTACTTGTGGATCCCTAGCACATCATATCTAGCCTGTCAGGAAGGACATCTCACTGAATTTAGCCTATTTGGTTTTTGGACAGAGGACAGAGTTATATGAATATTCTAAGGTGCTTGGAAACACTCAGTTTATCTTGCTACCATTTCAACCATATAAGTTTGTATATGCACATATGCTGGCTGAAGTGGGAAAAGTAACAGAGTCATTGAAGTATGTATACAAAACCTTTTCTATCATTGAGGGTTCTATTTAGCTTTTGGTCTCTTATCATCACCCCATTTAATTCAGGTACTGTCAAGCACTATTGAAATCTTTGAAAACTGGTCGAGCACCTGAAGTGGACACATGGAGACAATTAGTCTCATCACTTGAGGAGAGGATACGAACTCACCAACAGGTATATCTCTCTATCTTTGATTTGTATGTTATTAATGTGGGTATCTCTGCTGATCCCTGAACATGGACTTCACACTTGCAGGGTGGATAATCCACAAACTTGGCTCCGGCAAAATTAGTGGGCAAATTGCTCAATCTTTTCGATAGTACAGCTCATCGTGTTGTTGGGGGCCTACCTCCGCCTGTACCATCAACATCACAGGGTGCTGCCCAGGCTAGTGAACATTATTACCAAACCATGGGGCCTAGAGTATCAACTAGTCAATCAACCATGGCAATGTCATCACTAATACCTTCAGCATCAATAGAACCCATAAGTGAATGCACAGCTGATGGCAATAGAATGACAGTGCATAACAGAAGTGTTTCAGAGCCAGATTTTGGCAGAACCCCGAGACAGGTTTTTGATTTCTGACCATACTAGAAACCTACCTTTATTACAAATTGGTTGATGTATGAGTGCTCTCAAGATCTTGGTGACATATAAATGGGGTCTTCTCAACTTGATGTAGGATCAGGTAGATCCATCGAAGGAAGCAACCTCATCCAGCACACAAGGCAAAGCGTCAGCCTCGAGTGGGGTATCCCGCTTTGGTCATTTCAGTTTTGGTTCACAGCTCTTGCAAAAGACTGTGGGGTTAGTCTTAAAGCCCCGTCAGGACAAACAGGTAGGTTCTTGAGTTCTTTATGTTTCTGTCATAATCTTTTGTATAGGAAGAAATATTAAACATCTTGGTTTCCATGTTCACTCGTTGTTTATTATGCTTTTTTTTTTTTTTTTTTTGTTCTTTGAGAGCGTGTAATGAAGTAAATACATTATAAATCCGATAGTTCTTAAATCACCAACCATAGTTACATTGCTTCCAATGGATTAATAGTTTCTTAAATCCGTGTAATGAAGCTGGCCTTTATAGCCTAAAAAGCTAAGGAAGCAGCCCTTTAAGCCCGTAACAAAATGTCATTCAACTTTTACGAGTTGATCTCTATCTACTCAATCTTGGAATCAAGTTCAAGTTCGACCAATTTTTACACAAGAATCAAGCTCAAAAGGGCTCCTAATGGGCTTATATGAATTTTTTCACATGCAACAAAGCTTGATCTACAGCCCTAGCCCCAACCAAGCCAAGAATTGACCGGCTCTCCCTAAGTGAAAATGTTGTCTCTATTGATTGAATTTCTGATGATTTAACAATAGTTGAAGTATTATTACTCAACCACATTGTTACACAGCAACAGTGCACAATGCACAAATCTGCTGCTGATGAAGACATATATAGCATACACAGCTCCTGATCTGTCTGGATGGTCTACCCCTCTCTATTGATTGCTTGGAATTAGTGTGGGTCTGCCCCTCTCTATTTCACAGTAGGAATTATTCTTTCTTTTCCTTTGGTGGTCTGCATGATCTGTCTGGCTTCAGAAAGATCATCTGATCTGTCTGGATGAAGACATAGCACACAGTAGTGTGGGTCTGCCCCTTTCTATTTCACAGTAGGAATTATTCTTTCTTTTCCTTGGGTGGTTTGCATGATCTGTCTGGCTTCAGAAAGATCCTCTACTGATCTGTCTGGATGATCTGCATGATCTGTCTGGCTTCAGTGTGTGCTCCAGATCTGTCTGGCTTTTTTCTGATCTGTCAAACATCCTGATCTATCTGGATGCTTGTTTTTGGAGTAAACTGGTGGTCTATATACACAAATTAGAAATTTTCACAAGTTTTGTTCGAGAAAATGTCGAATTTTGTGAATTTCTCAAATTGAGAAACTTAATAAATTACAATGTTTCAGAAATTGCAAAAGTGCACACTTTCTGTATAGAAATTTCCAAGTCTTCAGAGCATTTTTAAATATTGTGAAATTTCTAAATTTCTAATGCTACACATTAGAAAGTCTCCCAAAAATACATTACAAATGATCATCATGGTTTGTGGGCCTTATTAAAGATAATATAGTACTGAGAACACCATACATTCTGTTGAATGTCAATTTTAGTGTTTGTATTTATTTTGATGGAATATGATCTTCAGTTGGTGATGTCAAATGGCGGCTTTACAGAAGAGAGAATACAAATTAATAGTCAACTATATATGGTGGTGACTATCAACACCAATTTATAGTTTATATTTATATTAATCATCGATGTATAAAATTTATTAGAGAGCTGCTATAAATTATTTTTTGTTTTGAACATTTTTTTATATCACTGATCAATACATGCATGATAAATATAATATCATATATTAGTATTTGCTTTTTCTAATACTTACCTCTAAATAAAAACGATTAGAAATAAAGCTACCCAATAGTTACAAACTTAAATTTTTTCCAAATATAAAAAGATCCGTTTTAAAAGTAGACTGTCTACCTCCCCTTTAAGGAGTGAATTGGTTGGGTTAGTGAATCGAATTATATTCTAGGTAGTCAAGTGCCACACCCCTTATCCGATATTCAGTCATGGGCATCTCCCTTTGCCTCTGAACCGATATTGCCATGTAATGAAACATGTTCATCATCCATGCATTCATTATATATCAATGTAGATATATAGATTAACAAAAGATAGATACTTCTTTTTTGTTCTTTCTTTTCCTTTGGTGGTCTGCATGAATGTTTGTGTAACACTGTGGCAACAGTGTAACACTCGTTTCATGACAACATGACATATTAGGAGCCTTCATAAGCCTTGGCAATACGGGTTTCATCAGAAGGCTTTTGAAAAGCTGTTTTATAAAACAGGAGTTATTGACAATATGGATTGAAATTTAATTCACATGAAAGGTTCATTGAGGGGCATAGGAGTTATTGACAATATGGATCAATTTCAGTTGCCATGTTGGTTTCTGCTGTGTGGCACTATATTGGATCTGGAATGGTGGAGGTTTCAATTTATTCTATAGACATAAGAATACTATTGTTTTATTTACAATTTGATAATGATAGTAATATAATTTGCTAATGTGACCTTTGCTTTTCAGCCATTTTTCATTATTTGTCTAATTTTACCTGACATTATTTCTTTTCTTTTTTTTTTGGTACAGATGGATGACCTCGTGCACAAAACTAAATTTTACAGGACAAATTGGCACTTTTTGCTTTTTTTGAAGGATTATATATTTTTGTATAGATGTATATGGAAAATATTAGGGTAGACTAGTAGTTATATTGTTGGATACACTACTAGTTATATTTTTGGATGGGTGTGTATAGAAAATATTTGGTAGACTAGTAGTTATATTTTTGGGTTGATGTACATGGATAAAAATTTAAAACATAATAAGTACGTGTTATGTTTTAAATTTTTATGCTAGATGAAATATGTAGTTTGGAATTATTTGTGGATGTAAACTTATAATAGTTGCTGACTTTAATTAAACAGTTTCAGAAATGGTTGTTATATGTATTTTGTTGAATGTTAATGATTCAATTTATGTGTTGGTTTGAATGATTTTTGCAAATTACAGATTGTATTGAATAAATTGGATGGATTATTATAAATTACAGGTTTATTTTGTTGGATGTTGGTCGCAGAATGTGAAAATTGGCGACCAAACTAATTTTGGTCGCAGAATGTCACAATTGGCGACCAAAATTTTTAGTCGCGGAATGTGACAATTGGCGACCAAGCTAATTTTGGTCGCAGAATGTCACAATTGGCGACCAAAATTTTTGGTCGCGAAATGTCACAATTGCCGACCAAACTACTTTTGGTCGCAGAATGTCACAATTGGCGACCAAAATTTTTGATCGCGAAATGTCACAATTGGCAACCAAACTAATTTTGGTCGCAGAATGTCACAATTGGCGACTAAAATTTTTGGTCGCGAAATGTCACAATTGGCGACCAAACTAATTTTGGTCATGGAATGTGACAATTGGCGACTAAGAAATTTGGTCGGCAAAAGGCGACTTTTCGCGACCAAAGTGTTTTAGCGACAAAATGGATTAGTCGCAATAAATAAATATTTAGCGACCAAAAATTTAGTCGGCAAATGCAACTTTTCCCAACCAACGAAAATTTTGGTCGCGAATTACTTTCCGCGACCCTCAATTGGCGACCAAACTAGCGACCAAAAAAATTGGTGGCGGATAACTTTTGCCGACCAAAAATTGACTTTTAGCGACTAATTTTTTTATTGCCAAAAGTGTTAATTCTTGTTGTGACAAGTCCTACTTCAAAGATTAAAATCATCTATTTTATAAAATTTTGTAGGCAAATTATTCTCTCTCTCTCTCTCTCTCTCTCTCTCACACACACACACACACACACACACACACAAAAAGATCTATATACTTGAAATAAGTATTTCAAACAAAAAGTGCTCAAATCAAATTAATTTTGAGTGTAACTCATATCTTAAATATATTTTTTAAAAGGGTCTCTAATCTACAAAAGGAGTTGTTAAGAGTAATGGGACTCACCACAAGTCACTTTTTGACGATCTTATATATATATATATATATTTTGGCAGGCTTTATCTGTGAATTATTCATAAAAATTAATAAAATTAAATTGATTAAATAATCAAAATCGTATTATTTCATTATGTTTGTGTCAAGAAAAATAAATAAACATTAAGTATAATTTTAAAAATAAAACATTTATTTTTTTAAGACATATAATAAAATCATATAATTATGATTATTAGAAAAAAAATCAATTTTGACTAGTAAATAATTCTATGGTGTTCTTGCATGAGAAAACTTTGGAGAGAAAAAGTCTACAGAATTTAATTGTTGTTGGGCAGTTGCGGTGCTTTCTATTTCATGGAACACATATGAGTTGACTTTGATAACTTTGCCTGCTTGACTTGCCAACTACCAAGAAAAATACTTATCTGGACTTTTGAGTTGGTTTTTTTTTTTTTTTAATTTTTTTTTATGAGTTAAAAAAATTAATGTGTTTGAAAATTTGTTAAAAAAATAATTTCTTGTTGAGTGAAAAAGTTGATTTGATATCTAACTTTTTTAATTAATGACAAATCAACTTATTATTTTTTAATTTTTTTGACTTTTTTAATTAAAAAGTAACTTTTTTTTAGAGTTGCCAAACAGCTCTTAGTCCAGTAAACAACAACTCCAAAAAAACGCTTGACAATTATGCAGCTGTATGATCACGATGGATGTGCCAGTGCCAGCATGTAATTGAAGCAAATAGAAAGTTGAGTCAAAATAGGAATAGGTTCAAAGAAATGATCCATTTTGTCATGAAAGTGAGAAGCAACAACGCGTCAACATGACACAAATTGTATATTGTAGTTTGTAAGTTAAAAGCTAACTATTTTTTGATATGAATTTTACTATGATATGACACAATACAAATAAATAAGTTCGGTGAAACATGAAGATTAATAATCATTTTACTAGAAGATTAGTTACGTGCATGTCATACATGTTAAATTCTTTATGTGACTCCATCTAGTTGGGAAAAAAAAATCTAAAATAAGAATTTTAGATAATGTAGCCTTCTTGTTCTCTATCTTAGATAATGTCATTTTAATTTACTATTTTGGAGTGAATCTAGTTTAAATAAATAAATAAATAAAGGGTGTCTTTGAAGTTAAATACTTGAAATTAAACATTTTTATCAATAGTTTGATCCAGTAATTTTTTTAATGTTATTTCTAATTAAGGGCATTTTTTTTTTCAACAATAATTTACAATTCCCTTCCAAAAAAACCAAAAAAAAAAAAAGATTTACAATTCAGAATCTTTTTTTTACCCAAATATATCAATGTTTTGACATTAATTATGTTGAAAGATAAATCAAACAGTAATATAAAGTCCTCAAAATCTATTTCTTTTCATTATTTTTCATTATTTTTTAACCCAAACAAAAATACTAAAGTTTTTTTTTTTTTTTTTTTCCAGAATACATCAATAATTCTGTTAAACTTTTTTTTTTTAACCCAAATATATCAGTGTACCTTCCTCAATTTTTATCACTTCTTATCATATAAATATAATATACTTTTGACATATAAATTTTAACCGCTCTATTATGAATGTTGCTGTGCTTGTCTTTTGTTTCACAAGGAATTGCACTACACACACCATTACAAATTGAGAGAGAAGAAGAAGAATGGAAAGTCCGTCGGTTATGTGATTGATATCCAGATTGAGAGAGAAGAAGAAGAATGGATAGTCTGTCAGTTATGTGATTGATATCTAGAACTCTGGATATGTGATGTATTAGGTCTTAGACTTGAATAGTATTATGTAATAGGATGGTGTGTTTTACTTTCAGCATTTTATTTTTCGTATTAGGTCGTTGTGAATTCTTTTCTGCTCTTACTTAACCACTCTTAACATTTCCGGAATAAAAATTTTGAGTTTTGGGTATTGGAATTTATTTCGGAGTACAAAATCAATTTCTAAGTTTTAGGGCAAAACCGCTTGTGCGGATTTAGCAACCGCTCGAGCGAATTCACACATGGATTTTTGGGTAATTAATGCCTTTGTGTGTGAGTTGAGTAGGGGTGTAAATTTGGCCTAGCCTGACCCACTGACAAGCTGTACGGGCTCCCGTGAAAATTAGGGTTGGGTCAGACTAGTCCACGGGCCAGAAAATTAGGCCCAAGCCCAGGCTCAAGGGATACTCGGGCCTTGAGCGGGCCAGAAAATTAGGGTTGTCATATCTTCGCTTCAAGAGGTAGGGATTTCTTTGCTCCTTTCTAATACCTCATCTATAGATAGATGTGTGATGGATCTTATTGCGTATAGACCATATTCATTATGGATTTTCTCGAGAACCATGAAAGGAGATCTAGGATATGATATTTGTGATTGGAGTTGTTAAGTTGTTTGTTGTTGGGTTACTTGGGAGATGATTTATAATGTTTGTGAAGAGAGGGAAGAAAGCCCTAATTTAGTACTATTGATATAATGAATATAAAAGGGAGGAAGTTAAATAGTCTTTATATTTTGTTAATATGGGTTGTGTACTTGTGTTTATATCAAAAGAAAATAAAAAGAGAAGTAATCACGGTGTTGGTATTGTTTTAGACTAATCACATGAAGTTGAGTTGAGTTATGGTTTTGAATCCCAATGGAATTGGTTTTGCAAAATAAAGAGGATAGATCTAGTTTTGGGTTTGTAAAATGACGAGAATAAACTTTTAGAAAATGGTTGGAGTCGTGTGGATTGTAAGATAAAGAAAAGTGGTCTTTTTGAAAGAAAATAAAATCATTACCATTCGTAAATTGATAATGAACTTGAGGTTGGATTTTAGAACTTTTACATATTATCATTGTTATTGGACTAAAAGTCTTGCGAGAATTGGATTTTTGTTTTTCCCTTTTGTACTAGATATAGAAATGGATAGACATGAATGTAAATGGTGAAATTAGATATGTATTATCTTACACCTTTGGAAGTTTTGAATAAACTATTTATCTTGAGATTGAATATCTGTTTAGAGATAATTGTATCGGGCTATCAGTGGAGGATAGCTGTGATTGTTGTAAAAATTGCATGAGGATTAGGTGAATTGAAACTAATCTCTTGTTGGTTGTCATTGAATATGACCATGTTTTAAATATATTATATATGTATGATGTTTGGGAGGAGATAGAGGATGGACTCCATTGAAATTAAATTGGCTGGAGTGTCTAGGGTGAAAGTCCCGAAATCACACGTATATAGATAAATGGATGCTGATTCCCTCAGATGAGAATTCCGTAAAATGGCAAATTAAATTGTTTGTGTAATAATTGTGTTAATTGAGAACCACTGAGTTGTAGCCTCAGTTGGGTGTCTAAAATGTAATGAATTGGCTCATGAATTGAGATGAAATAAATTAACTTGAAATGAATTATCATGAAATGAAGTAAGACTAAAATGGCATGAGGTGTATCCTTGGCTTGGCATTTCGTTATGGGAAGGTGTATCCTTATTTTACCGCGCTTAAGGTAGGTAGAGCAGATCTTATTTATCATTATTGTCTCAATGTATCTCAATATATTATGGGTTGTGATAGTCAGGGTTCTGAAAGACCGAGTTGTCTCATTTGTTAAGTAGATAGTTGTTGGTTGCTTGTTATTTTCCTTTTGTACTAAAGGAATATATGTGTAGATATGAGTGTGTTGGAAATAGACGTAAGTACTGTATTAAGAGGGTGAATAATGTGAAGGATTTCGGATACTTGTGAACATGTTTCAAAAAGGTAAATCAAGTGTTCTCAAGAAGGACTTGGTGAAATTGTTTTCAAGAATTTGTTATTGTTATATGAGTTTTGGCAAAAGGTAACAAGGAGGAAGAAAAGGTAAATTACCTATGTTGTTGAACTAAATGAACGATTTTGAGAAAAGTTCTTATATAAGTGTGTTTCTGTGTAAACCATCACACTATGTATATGTTATGATTTTAAAGCATTCATGATCATACCTATCTGTATGTGTTATTGTTGGGATCCCTACTGGATTTTATGTTCATCCCATGTTGTTAATCCTTTTTCAGGTAAACGTCAAGAAGGGTTTCAAGATCGAGGATTTTCTTTATGTGTTGCCACGGAGCCTTTTATTTGTAGGTGGAATGCCATTGATGTAAAAAGGGTTAAACCCTTTCTTTTAATTTAAAAAATGTAAGCCTATGGGCAATTTATTTATTTTTATCTCATGTTGGATTTATTTCATATTCAAATGAGAGAATGTTTAATAATGGTACTCGTTATTGTATTGAACTTCCGCACATGATCTCTGAAATTGTGTTATAATAATGGATTTGGTAATGGTATCTATTGGCATAAAAAGCAGGGCGTAACATGTACTAGGTCTTAGACTTGAATAGTATTATGTAATAGGATGGTGTGCTTTACTTTCGGTATTTTATTTATCGTATTGGGTCGGTGTGAATTCTTTTCTGCTCTTACCTAACCACTCTTAACATTCCCGGTTAAAAATTTTGAGTTTTGGGTATTGGAATTTATTTCGGAGTACAAAATCAATTTCTAAGTTTTAGGGCAAAACCGCTTGTGCAGATTTAGCAACCGCTCGAGCGAATTCACACACGGATTTTTGGGTAATTAATGCCTTTGTGCATGAGTTGAGTAGGGGTGTAAATTTGGCCTAGCCTGGCCCACTGACAAGCTACACGGGCTCCTGCAAAAATTAGAGTTGGGCCAGACTAGTCCATGGGCCAGAAAATTAGGCTCAAGCCCAAGCCTAGGCTAAGGGGATACTCGAGCCTTAAGCGGGTTGACGAGCCGAGCCAGTAGACTTAGGCTCGGGCTTGGGCCCAACTTGGCCATTTTTTATTTTATTTTTTATTTTTTTCCACCAAGATTTTATTTTTTTCCACAAAAAATGACACTGGGCCTCAGGCGAGCCAAGCCTTGGACCGAGCCTTGAGTGAGACTTGAGTGGGCAGATGGGTCGAGCCTAGCGAGTCGGGCTCACGAGCCAGATTGGACTTAACACACATTCTAGGCCTAGGGTCTCTAGCTAGGCTCAGGCCTAGACGGGGCTTGGTCGGGCTAGGCCACACCAGGCCCGAGCAGGTTTCGAGTGGGCTACGGACTAGTGGGCCAAATTTATACCCCTAGAGCCGAGTAAGAAAATAAAAGGAAAAATTATCATTTAGTGGGAAGTTGGCAAATTTACTAAATGATGAAAATTTTCTTAAGGTGCAATTTTTATTGTATTTTTCTTACAAAGAAATAATTGCCCCTTTTTGATAATGTGCATTGCTTTGTAATGTCCTCAAAATAAAAAGCAGTGTTGGTAGAGCATTAATAAGATGGATGACTTTTTCCATCTGATTTTTTTTTTTTTTTTTCATCCACAAAAGTTAATTGTTAATTATTAGATTAGTATATATGAGAGTTAACTTCCATATGTTTTGTAAAATATTTAGTGCTTACTCTTTTAATTCAAGTCTCTTAGGGAGAGTTTAATCCATAACCTCCCCTAAGAACTAAACCCTTAAGAAAATTATAATAAACTAAACCCTTAATAAGATCATGGTAACCAACTAAATTAGGCCTAATTGATTACTTCTCCATCTAATTTGGAGAAAGCATGAAAGGTGAAACCATGGCATGGCTATTTTGTGTTCAAATTTATTCATACCCTTTGGAAGAAAGTGTGAATCAATTATAAATTTACACAGTCTAAAGACAATTAATTTGTTATCTCAAAATTTATCACCAAATTTGTTTATTTATTTTTAATTTTTAAAGTGAGGTCAGCCTGGTGTTTTGGTGATAAAATTCATCGTTATTTTTTTTTTATAGTTGGTAGGAGAGCTGATATAAATTTTCATTAATTTAAAATAGTATGATTCATAATTATGAGAGGCCAATACACTTTTTAAATATAAGATCTATTATTTTAAATCAAACACAATTTGTGTTTCATTCATATTTTGGGAAAACTTATTTGAAATGTACAATATGTTTATAATTTTGTTATCGAATATTTCATATGACCACATCGAATTAATTAAAATTATATAAAATAAAAAAATTCTCCGATGTCAACCAAGTATTGTTTGTTTAGCATTAATTTGAGATTAATCTAATATTTTTATCCACTACTCTAATATTTATATATATATATTCCTCTGGCTCTTTGTTACATGGACACCTCCCTCTTACATTGTATTACAACAAGTAGGTATCCCGTTATTATTATTTAATTTACGGCGGACAATGTAGGCAACATCCATAACAACCATGTGAAAGATTTAACAAATGGAAGACCATTAGTCAAGGGAAACATCCATAACAACCACGTGAAATATTTAACATAGTGATACTTTGGCAAATTAGGTTAAAAGTTGCGTTGTTGGTAGCTTAGGGGCTAAGAAAGTTAGATGATTTTTTTAGCTATAGAATGATTTGGCAAGTTAAAAAAGTTATATATCAAATTACAATTATACTTTTTGTATTATTTAAGGTTATACATGGGTAAAAATATAATTTTTTTAAATTAGGTGGGATAGTTTAATTATTTTGTTATGATGTGACATCATAAATAAATATTAATTAAAAAAGCAAAAGTAGTTGTTAATCATTTTTCCAAATCACTTTCTTAAAAAGCCAAAAAAACTTGGTAAAAAATCAAAAGCCAGCTTTTTATATGGGAGTGTTTCAAGAAGATGGTTAAAAATTAATTTTTTGATTTTTTTATGTGAGAAGTAGTATGACTTAAAATGAGTTAAAAACTGACTTTTAGCTTTTTTAACATGTTCCCAAATGGCCCCAAAGTTGTAATAAATTACAACACGTCTTTGCCTATACTTTTTATTTTTTGTTAAGGTCAACCAAACACACTCTAGCTAAAATTATAAATAATAATAATAATAATAATAATAATAATAATAATAATAATAATAAAACATAATTCTTTATTTTGCCTAATTTTTTTATTTATGTATTTTAATTCTATTTTTTATTATATATATTTATATGTACAAACTATTTTTTTTAACAAAAAAAATTCAATTCTCTTAAAATGTAGTTAGTCTTAACTACAATATGATAATTTTAGCTATAAGGGTGTGTTTATTTGGACGGATTAGATAAGGAGAGATTGTAATCCATCGGACTATTAGTCTTGAGATACATTGTCACTAGACTATTTGATTGGACTTGATTTGTATCCTATGTTATGGGATTAGATATTTGAATTGGACTATTCAATTGAATCCTATATTTGTTTAGTCATGAAATTAGATGTTTAGATTGGATTATGCTATTAAATCCAATGTGTATCTATTTTATTTAATTTTTTTACTAGAACATTTAAAAAAGTTAAATAAATAGAACATCAATAAAAATTATATAAATTTATTTTAATTTTTAGTTGAGATTTTTTAATTTTATTTTAATTTGAGCTTTTAAATAAATTGAACTTTTAATTTTATTTTTAATTTACTAAAATTCTATAAATTTTATTTTAATTTTATGTTAGTTGAGATTTTAATTTTATTTCAATAAGCTCAAGGTAATCCCAATCCTGAGTTATTCTGAGCATTCTTTCCCACACTCCCCCAGGATAGAATTGTCCTATATATAGGGGACTATTAGTCCAAATGGACTCACAGTCTGGTGCAAAATTTCTGAACCAAACAATGAACAATTATTGTAACACTCCGTATTCCTTGGACTAGTGGAATTGCTCTTGACACTCTTATTATTGTACTTTGATTCATTTTAGAATATTGATTGAGGTGGTATTATAATGGTGACGTAGAATTGAACCAAAAACATTGATTCGGATAATTGTCCTATGAGCATTCTTCATTCTTTTACCATTTTCTCTTTCCACATTTTGAATTTTGATGTGAGGCTAGAACCATTGGAGAGTTTGTTTCTGGGGTTTCGATTTAGACACAAGAACGACCTAAAATAGAGTCTAGATGAGGGCATTATATCCGTTTGAAATTTGAGTACTTGTGTTGAAAGCAATTTATTCGAGCGAACTTTTGACCGTTTGAGCAGTCTACGTGGATTATAGAGATTCTAAGAGCTTTCTTTCACCGCTCGAGGCAAGTTTTGACCAATCGAGCGGTCTGTTAGAAATCTGGCACTTTGAAGCTACTTTTTGGCCCAAACTCTTCATTCTTTCTTCCTCTCTTCTCTCCCTTTCCTCCATATACCCGAAACCCTAGATCTCCAAACCTTGATTTTATCAATTTTCACCAAGAATCCACCATAGATCTTGTATTAAAGGTGAAGAATAAAAGAAGATCAACATTTTGACCTATTAGATTTTGATTTTGCGAAAAGTTCTTCTTGAATTTTGCTTCATCTCCTCTTCTTACTTTGAGGTAGGGATTTTCTTTGAGTTATATACATAATTTTGTAAGTCTATGGTTATTTTAATATTGTTTGAAGTGTGTTGAATTATGATTTGATTTTTATGAGACTGCGTTTTGCTCAAAGAGGAATTTCTCAAATCTTTCTTCAAATTTTTAAATTTATGAACTATGAGAATGTTTTGGGGGTTTCATGAGCAAAAACTTTTGTTTAAATAAGGAAGCCCTAATTTTGTAAAAACCCTAGGTTTGAGAAAAAGTGTATTGATGAAAAATATGAATTGTATAATAATTGGAATTTCTAATTGCATAAAATTATTCAAAAAAAAGAGAAACTCTAATTTTTTTTTCTTTTGTAAAAACTTAGATTTCATGAAATCATGAATTGTGAGATCCATTTTTGAGAAAATCATAAGGAAATTGTTATAATTACCTCGATTGTTGAAATCTCTTGTAAAAGAAAAGTTGATATTGAGAAAATAGTGAATAGTATGTTGTTGTACTTATCTTGAAAAAATGAAGATTGGAAATGATGATTTTCATGTTGAAATTTATTTAGTTTAAAGAGGAAAGAAATGTATTTGATGATGTGTATGTGTGTGTGTGTGTGTTTTATTTTTATTTTTTATTTTTTATATCTCTTGGAATATATATATATCAATTTATTGGGTAGAGATGTGGAATTTGATCACAATAGAAGATTGTGTGGATGAAATGAGAAAGTATTGAGAAATTTTGAGAAAGTCTGAGGCACTAATATAAACATATATTGCATTGGCATTTCATTTCATGTTCATTGTTTTTCTTTTGAACTAGCATTGTTGAGATAATTTTTGAAATGAAAATAGTTTTTGTAGAACTAATGTTGTTAATAAAAATGGTTTTTGTGAAACAAATGATATTGATGAACCGTTTTGAGGTAAATATGGTGTTGGAGCAATCTTCTGTGTAGAATAAATAATTTGAAACAAATCAAACAAATAAAATATAAATTACGTACCAAATTTATTTTACTGAACCGAATAAATAATTAAAAGATCAAGTCGAGTATGTGACACTCTGTCCTTAAGACAGATTCGCCCCGCTATGGTGCTTACGGTTAAGTGGCATCTATCTTCCAGGATACAATGATCTTCACAAATTATAGTAGCACTCCAAACAACTTGTACGACGAACAAAACCTTGTGTTCTATACTCTCTTTAATTTTTTCTAAAATCTAATATGAATAATAATGCAAAGAGAGAGCAAAACTGGGAAGGAAACAGATTTTTCCTGGATGTTTTTGATCCCCAAACACTGCTGGAAATGCTAGAATTTATAGGCAATTTTGACTGACTCGAACAGGTCTCGTTTTGAATGAACAGGTACTAAATCAAATTGGACAGGTACAAACAAGTAATTGCCCAGCAGTTTCTATCTATTGGAAAACTACTGCAGTTAAAAAACCTATCTGGCAGAAATGAATCTGTTCGAGTTCAAACAGATTTGAAAACTATTTGAGCAGTTTAATCTGTTTTGGAAAAATGGACTAGAAGACGTAACAAAGGTCAAAAATTAAATTCAAGTTTGAATTAATTTCATAAAGAATTTTTGGAAAAAATTAATATAAGAACCGACCCGACCCACAACCCATACCCCCGCCCGGCACGGTTCGCAAGGCAGCGGTGGCGCGCGCGCGCGCGTGTGGTGGTTTGGGCTAAGGTTCACTTTGTCTAAACTCTACCCTTCTACAAACTTGGGGTGTCCCTTGGGGCCCAACCCAAGTGTTGTAATCTAGAGCTTATATACATACACAAACTCTCTTAAAGTTTCAATGTGGGATAACCATTTCAAGAAAACCTACATTTTACTTCTTTAAATGTCTATTCCACGAACTTGAAAACGACATCAAGTTCCTATTCACTCATAAATGGTTTTGACAAACTGTCTTCACCGTGTGACTTGCCACGCGGCAAGGAACACGTCACCTCTTCGAACCCACCCCAAAAGACGTGTGAACCCCACTCAATTTTGGGCTCAAAGATGGCCCAAAATAAGCCTATATAAAACCAGTTTTCCAACAATCCCCCACATGAATGGAATTTGACGGAGAGAAAATGCAACAACATGATCTAATTACAGAGAGTACAGAAATTGGAAATATTCTGCAAAGGATAGGCAGCTTTTGGCTTTGAACCTTCCCTTGTGAGATACTACTGAATTTACTAGCTAATCAGTGAACATGATGTCTTGAATTGTTCAGCCATTTGTGTAAACCAAGACAATAGAACTCACATAGTATATTTCCAGACACAGTTTAGTTCTCACTATTGTGTTCATTTTGGCCCTGAACAACCTGGTCTTTCATGAGTGCTCTAGAGAATTGTAGCCTTTCACAAATCTCATAGAACCGGCCCAGTTCACACTCACATAGGTGATTCCTATAAAGAGTATATTTCCATACTCCACTAGGTTTACCTAGATATAAGAATCATTAGAAGTATTACTTAACCTAAAACACTGCAGACATCACTATTTCATCATAGAAATGGGTAAGAGTTTGACTCCCCAGTGATCTTTTTGAGCCATACACAACTCGGTTGTCCCTTTGAACCTAGATCTTGGGATCTCCAGTCAACTAGGTTGGGTTGCCGTTGTGGTAACTCTTATTTAATAGGCTTAAGTCCCATTCCCCTCGATGAATTTCTCAACTAACTCTCTTGCTAACCTTTTGGTTAGTGAATCCGCTATGTTGTCTTTAGACTTCACATATTCAATGGAAATAATTCCATTAGAGAATAGTTGTCTTACAGTGTTATGCCGACGACGAATGTATCGTGACTTACCATTATACATATGACTCTATGCTCTACCTATTGTTGATTGACTATCGCAATGTATGCATATAGCAGGCACCGATTTTGGCCACATTGGAATACCTTCAAGGAAGCGGCGAAGCCATTCTGTCTCTTCCCCTACTTTATCTAAAGCTATGAATTCTGATTCCATAGTAGACCTAGCAATGTAAGTCTGTTTGGAAGATTTCCATGATACAACCGTACCACTAAGAGTAAAGACATACCCACTGGTAGCTTTTGAGTCTCTAGTATCTGATATCCAGTTTGCATCACAGTATCCTTCAAGTACTGCTGGATATCTAGTATAATTCAGCCCAATGTTATGAGTAAATCTGAGGTATCTTAGAACCCTTATATTTTCTTTCCAGTGTTCTACTCCTAGATTACTCATATATTTACTTAATTTACTTACTGCAAAAGCTATATTTGGGCGAGTGCAGTTCACCAAGTACATTAAGCTTCTAATAATTTGGGCATATTTTAATTGAGATATACTTTCCTGTACATTCTTAGAAAGAAACAAATTGATATCCACAGGTGTTCTAGTAAGATGATCATCATCTTTGCTAAATTTGTCAAGTATTTTCTTAATGTAATGAGATTGTGACAAAGCATAACCTTCTGATATTTTGATAATTTTCATACCAAGTATTACATTAGCAATGCCATGTCCTTCATGTCAAAATGTTTATTTAACATTTTCTTGGTAGTTTTAATCATGTCATTATTACTACCTATGATGAGCATATCATCCACATAAAAACATATAATGACATAACCTTTGTTTATGTTTTTAATATAAACACATTTGTCACACTCATTAATTTTAAATCCATTTGACATCATTTCTTTGTCAAATTTCTCATGCCATTGCTTTGGCACTTGTTTTAAACCATATAATGATTTAACCAATTTACACACTTTCTTTTCTT
This sequence comes from Camellia granthamiana, assembly GCA_036172215.1. Lineage (NCBI taxonomy): Eukaryota > Viridiplantae > Streptophyta > Magnoliopsida > Ericales > Theaceae > Camellia > Camellia granthamiana. Next base: position 115,907,474 of record CM069905.1, read on the forward strand.
TTCCTGGAACAGAAAAACCTTCTAGTTGTTCCATGTAAATTTCTTTATCTAACTCACCATTTAAGAAAACAGTTTTCACATCCATTTGATGAATTTCCAGATTGTACAAAGATGCAACGGCAATTAGCATTCTAATGGATGTTATTCTGGTAACCGGTGAGTATGTGTCAAAGTAATCAAGGCCTTCTTTTTGTCTAAAACCTTTGACCACAAGTCTTGCCTTGTATTTGTCAATTGATCCATCCGCTCTCATTTTTCTCTTGAAAATCCACTTGTACCCAAGAGGTTCACTACCTGGTGGCAAATCCACCAATTCCCATGTGATTTTGCAGGATGGATTCAATTTCACTATTGACAGCTTCTTTCCATAAAGGAGTCTCAGGACTGGACATAGCTTCTTTAAAAGTTAAAGGCTTATTTTCTAACAAAAATATTAGGAAATCTGGACCAAAAGATTTTGAGGTTCTAGCACGTTTACTACGCCTAGGTTCTTGTCACGACCCAAACCTGGCCCTATGGGTTTAGCACCGTAACCGGCCAGTAATCCGAGATTACCGAAGGCCTGCTTAATAGTAATACAGTAAAACAGAGTTCAGGGCCTGGCGGAAGCCAATACAGTCAATAAATAATGTCCATTGAGCTGTGACAGTCTGTATGCCAAAAAGATTTTTCATGCATTCACACATTCAAACAGTACAGTCTATACAAAATTTACAGTCACACAGTAAAGGGACCTAATCCCTTGATAACAGTACAGTTAGTAGCTGACAGTCTATACAGTAATCCCAAAACAGTACGGAGACAGACGGGGGAAAAACAAAACACTCCAAAGCCATAGCATGGCGACTCGGAACCTCGCAGCGAGGCACATAGGCTGGCTTAACAAAACTGGAGTCTAACCCACGCTCCTAGCTCCGATCTGGTGGCTGAGCACCTACATATATATATAAACAGTGAGCTAAAGCCCAGTGAATAACATAATACGTAAAGAGGTTAAGAATGAAATGTCCTTATAGTAATGAAAACAGTTCATTAAACAGTATTTCAGTCTTTCAATCAGAACAATTATTCAGTCATATGTGGTACATCCATTAGCATAGCAGTAAACAGTAGGTCTTAAAGACCGAACAGTAATGATGGCCATCAATCGGTAAACAGTAATGGTTCCACGAGGGAACCGACAGAGATCTCTGTAACAGTAGCAATAACAGTATACAATAGTTGCTAAGGATGCCACAATACATTTCAGAATATAGAACATACATTCAATCAATTAACAATAATTACTTCAGAAAACAGTTTCGTTAGACAGTCAGAAAACATTCTCAGTTGAACATATCTTTACACAATTGTTACTCACAGAGTTTGGGCTACAGTATGCTAGAGCGTGTCTCCCCAGTCGCCAACCCTACACAGTTCACAGGTTGAACACACACTAAGCTACACAGTTGGGAAATATCATAACTTAATCCCTAATTTGCCTTGGTGTGTTCTACATCTATATCCTCATTAAGATGTCTTAAACTAGGCCTAAGGATGCCTAGAATGGGATGAGGATGCAAAAATACACTTAGAAAATATTTTGCAAAGTTTGCTGAAAATAGGAGCCTCGCTCGAGCGAGCCTTCCTTCGCTCGAGCGAGCTGGCAAAATCAAAGGTCTCGCTCGAGCGAGGAATCCTTCGCTCGAGCGGTCTGTGCAAATGCAAAAGTAACTGGATGTTGAAATTTTACGCGCGATGCTCGCTCGATGCTCACTCGAGCGGAGCCCTGGACAAAGGTGCTCGCTCGAGCGAGGAATCCTTCGCTCGAGCGAAGAAGCCAAATCTGGAATTTCCAGATTTGCCTTCCAAGCTCAAACCAAGCATTCTACCACCCTAAACTCGACCTCTTGGGCCTAAATTCTGGAAAACATATCTAAATTCAATGTATAATAAGTTTCAAAGCTCAATTTGTGAATTCAAAGCCCAAGAGTGAGTCAATTAAAACCATTTTCAAACCCATTTTCAAGAACATAAAGAAATGCAAACATGCATGGATTCAAACCAAATTCAACCTTCAAAGCTTGTCCAAATGGACTCATTTCTTCAAGAACATGTTGAATTCATGGACTCAAGTCTATTTATGAACATGCATGTACATTTTACCATGGATTCAACTCAAAACTCATCAATTCAAACATGCATGCATGAATTATGCTCTAATTCAACATGTATGAATTAATTCAAGTCTCAACTTTCAATCTTGACATAACCATGCAAGAACCAAGCTCAAATACATCAATAAGGGTTGAATTCTCTTACCTAAGTCTTGTATTTAGGATAGGGAAGCTCAATTGTACAAAACTCCTTCAATTCTTCAAGATTTCAAGCTAAATCAACAAGAACAATTCTCTCTCCCTCTAACTCTCTTCTAATTTCGGTGGGAACAAAGAAGGGAGCTGATGAAATGTTTAATCTACATGTATAAGGCTCAACATATGTGAATAAACAAAGGCCCCACTAGGTGGCAAAGTTGTAATTAAGGCAAACTCTTAAATTGGCTTTGTTTAATCTAGTTTAATCATACCTAATCACATTTTAGATAAATATACCATTAAATCACATAATTCCTACTGATCATGAAACACTAAACAATTTTAAGTTCGGCCGCCGATAAGGCCTTCAATTTGCAGTTTAAACATAAAACACGAACAGATAATCAAATAATCAAACAGATAAAAATGCCATACAATAAACATGCTCAGTCAGTTCAGTTTAAATTTTCAATCAGTCCGTTCAGTAATTCAGTTAGTTCAATTATCGGTCATAAACAGTCCAGTTTAGCAATAATCAGTATGTAATTCAGTAATTTATCGATAAACGGTATGGGGGGTTGTTACAGTCTCCCCTCCTTATAAGGAGTTTAGTCCTCTAAACTCGAGTTACCTTCATTCTGGAAGAAAACAGGATTCAGCGGGAACAAATCAGGATATCGCCTAGCCATGTCATCTTCCCTTTCCCAAGTGGCATACACACCACCATGGTTCTGCCAGTCAACTTTCACCAACGGGATCTCTTTGTTTCTCAGTTTCTTGATTCGTCTATTTACAATCTGTATAGGCCGTTCCTCGTAAGTGTAGTCATCACTCAACACGATACGAGTAGGCTCAATCACATGGAAGGGATCCCGGAGATAATCTCTCAACATCGAAATATGGAAAACATTATGCATATGCTCCATTTCAGGAGGAAGCGCAACTTGATACGCCACTGGATTAATTTTCTCAATAATCTCATACGGTCCGACATATCTCGGCGCTAACTTGCCCTTGACTCCAAAACGAGTCTGGCCTTTCATCGGTGTCACTTTCACAAAAACGTGATCACCCACTTCATACTCTCGGTCTCGTCTTCTAACATCTGCATAACTTTTCTGTCTACTCTGTGCAGTTTTCAGTCTCTGTTGAATCAATTTCACTTTCTCAGTCGTTTCATAAACAATCTCGGGCCCAAGCAAAGGCCCATCTCCAACTTCTGCCCAGCAGATCGAAGATCTACATTTTCTGCCATACAATGCCTCGAAAGGCGCCATACCAATACTCGAATGATAGCTGTTGTTGTAGGCGAATTCAGCTAAGGGCAAATGGCTTTCCCAATTTCCCTGAAAATCAAGGACGCACATTCTCAATAGATCCTCCAAAGTCTGGATGGTCCTTTCTGACTGTCCATCTGTCTGAGGATGATAGGCACTACTTAGCCTCAATTCAGTACCTAATGCAGTTTGTAGGCTCTGCCAAAACCTTGATGTAAACTTCGAATCCCTGTCAGAAACAATAGACACAGGCACTCCATGCAGTCTCACAATTTCATCAATATAGATAACAGCCAATTTGTCCGCATTATAGATTGTCTTGACAAGTAAGAAGTGAGCAAATTTGGTTAGTCTATCAACAATAACCCAAATTGAATCCATACCTTTCCTGGAGCGAGGTAACCCAACGATAAAATCCATCGTGATATGCTCCCATTTCCACTCCGGTATGGGTAAGGGTTGCAGTAACTCGGCAGGTCGTTGATGTTCAGCCTTGACTTGTTGGCAATGAAGACATTTGGACACAAAGTCGGCAATTTCTTTCTTCATCCCCGGCCACCAGAAATTCTGTTTCAGATCTTGGTACAATTTCGTACTCCCCGGGTGGATAGAAAATTTTGAATTGTGGCCCTCTTACAGAACTCTCCTTTTCAGTTCAGTGTCATTCGGCACACACAGTCTTTCTTGAAATTTCAGTACATTGTTTTCAAATTTGAACCCCGGTCTCGGTTTAATTTCCCTTTCTTCGATGATCTTCTTCAAGAAGTCATCCTGTTGCTGTTTCTCTTTAATTTCTTCAATCAAGGCTGGTTGAGCAGAAATAGTGGCTAGTGTTCCACCTTGTTCTCTCAAAACAACTTTAATTTCAGATTTTTCAAGGTCACGAAGCAGCTTTTTCTGTCCGGTAAGCAAACAAGCTAGGTTAGCAATTGACTTTCGGCTCAATGCATCGGCAACAGTGTTGGCTTTTCCCAGATGGTACAGAATCTGTAGGTCATAGTCTTTAATCAGTTCTAGCCATCTGCGTTGTCTCATATTTAATTCTTTCTATGTGAAGAAATATTTTAAGCTCTTGTGGTCGGTATAAACTTCACATGTCGCCCCATATAGATAGTGACGCCAAATTTTCAGTGCAAACACCACTGCAGCAAGTTCCAGATCATGGGTCGGGTAGTTCTTTTCATGTGGCCTCAACTGTCGGGAAGCATAAGCAATAACTCTCCCATTCTGCATTAAAACACACCCCAAACCCTTATGAGAAGCATCACTAAATACAGTATAACCATCCGTACCTGAAGGTAAAGTCAAAACCGGTGCAGTCACAAGTCGAGTTTTCAACTCTTGGAAAGCTGATTCCCTCTGGTCAGTCCAGTCAAATGATGTCCCCTTCTGAGTTAACTGAGTCAGTGGTAGGGCAATTTTGGAGAAGTCTTTGACAAATCTTCTGTAATATCCAGCCAATCCCAAAAAGCTTCGGACTTCAGTCACATTTGTTGGTCTAGGCCAGTTCACTACAGCTTCAATTTTCTGCGGATCAACGGAAATTCCATCTTTGCTAACAACATGCCCCAAAAACATAACATGATCAAGCCAAAACTCACATTTAGACAGTTTAGCATACAGTTTCTGTTCCCTTAGGGTCTGCAGGGTAAGTCTCAGATGACGCTCATGTCCTTCCCTACTTTTTGAATAAATCAGTATGTTATCAATAAATACCACAATAAAATCATCAAGGTATGGTTTAAAAATTCTGTTCATAAGGTCCATAAATGCAGCAGGGGCATTCGTGACTCCGAATGGCATAACTAAAAATTCATAATGGCCATACCTCGTTCTAAAAGCAGTTTTATCAATGTCTTCCGGTTTTACTTTCAGTTGATGATACCCCGATCTGAGATCAATCTTGGAAAACACTTGTGCACCCTGTAACTGATCAAATAAATCATCAATACGCGGTAAGGGATATTTATTCTTTACAGTTACCTTGTTCAGTTCGCGGTAATCAATACATAGTCTCAGTGAGCCATATTTCTTCTTTACAAACAAAACAGGTGCACCCCACGGTGAAGTACTGGGCCTGATAAACCTTTTGTCTAACAGTTCCTGCAATTGCACTTTCAACTCCTTCAGTTCGGTTGGGGCCATTCTGTAAGGAGCTTTTGATATTGGCTGTGTACCCGGAATCACATCAACGGTAAATTCAATCTCCCTGTCAACCAAATCCCCTGGCAGATCATCTGGAAATACATCTGGAAATTCTCTGACTATAGGAATACAATTTACATCAGTTTTAACACTATCATCAGTAGACACAGTCAGCACAGAACACAGATATCCTTTACACCCCTTTCTAATCAGTTTAACAGCTTTCACAGAAGAAATCAAATACGGAGGAGGTACTACTCCACTCCCATTAAACACAAATTCAGGCAAACCAGGTGGACGGAAAATAACTTGCTTGGTCACACAATCAATAGTGGCATGATATTTTTGTAACCAATCCATCCCCAATATCACATCGAAATGATCAATATTCAATGGCAGTAAATCAATAAACAGGTGTGCATCTCCAACAATAATTTCACAAGCAGGATACATATATGCACATGTCATGGATCCTCCTACAGGTGATGATACAGCTAACAGGTAATTCATGGGTTCTAAGGGTCTATTCAATTTCCGTGAGAAAGCATGCGATACATATGAGTGTGTAGACCCCGAATCAATCAATACATATGCATTTTGTGTACAAATAGAGAGGATACCTGACACAACAGTTTCGGTATTTTGCACGTCTCCCGGTACTAGGGCGAACACTCGGCCCTGCCTCATAGGCTCTTTCCCGGTAGCTTTGGGGTTAGGCTTTGGTGCTACAGTTGACGCTGCTGCGCTTGGTGTAGCTTTGCTACTAGCTTGCGGAGCAGAGGGGCAGTCTCTAACCATGTGGCCCACTTTACCACATCTGTAACAGGCTCCAGATATTTTGTGACAAACCCCTTTGTGCTTGTTGCCACATACAGAGCAGGGTGGAATGAACCCACTCCCTTGACTGGGGCTAGTTGTTGACCCCGTATTCTGTTTCTTGCTCGATGGGTTGTGCTTGCCCTTTTTGAATTTGAAACCCTGCCTTTTACCATGCCATTCAGTTGTTGGTGTTTCAGATTGTTTCACTGCTGCAATGTTCGACTCGGCCATCAATGCCCGGTCGAGAACACCCACAAAAGTCAGTAGTTTCAAAACACTTATTCGGTCAAGGATTGCAACATTAAGGCCACCCTCAAATTTTCTGGCCTTCTTGTAGTCAGTGTCCACCATATGTGGTGCATATCTGGCAAGCTCAGTGAACCTTGCTTCGTATTTAGCCACAGACATTGTACCCTGTCTCAGTTGTTCAAATTCAGTCACCTTCCTGTCCCTGACACACTGTGGGAAGTACTTTTCAAAGAAGGACTCCTTGAACTGAGCCCAAGTCATAACAGTATTTGTATCACGGATCAACATCCACCACCTTCTAGCTTCTTCTTGTAGGGTGAAGGTAGCTAACAGCACTTTGTTCGCTTCTGAGCACGGAAACACTTCAAATAGTTTTTCTGTTTCGAGCACCCAAGCTTCAGCCTTTAGCGGCTCAAGGCCTCCCTGAAAGGATGGCGGTTTCATCTTGCTGAATTTATGGGTGAGAGCAATTATGTCCCCATCATTCACATTTGCATTTGGGTCCGGCTGTACCGGAAGAGGAGGAGGTGGGGGCTGTTGGTTCTGTTGTTGTTCAAGTCTAGCAGTTATCAATTCCATTATTCTTTCCATTCTTTCCATTCTTGCCTCGGTAGATGAGGATTCAGGTTCGTTTGCATTGTCCATTTCACTATAAGCAGTTATAACAGTTATAGCAATTATAACATAAACAGTTGCATATTTAGACAGTTATCACATTAACATGTATTCAGTCATAACATAGCCACACACTTTTCAAGTTCATGAAATGCCCTAATCACTTTTCTAGGACACCCTATAGCTCATTTGGACACGTGTGTGGGGTATAACTTGTGGTTAAGTATCGCTCTGATACCACTCTGTCACGACCCAAACCCGGCCCTATGGGTTTAAACACCGTAACCGGCCAGTAATCCGAGATTACCGAAGGCCTGCTTAACAGTAATACAGTAAAACAGAGTTCAGGGCTTGGCGGAAGCCGATACAGTGAATAAATAATGTCCATTGAGCTGTGATAGTCTGTATGCCAAAAAGATTCTTCATGTATTCACACATTCAAACAGTACAGTCTATACAAAATTTACAGTCACACAGTAAAGGGGACCTAATCCCTTGATAACAGTACAGTTAGTAGCTGACAGTCTACACAGTAATCCAAAACAGTACGGAGACAAACGGGGGAAAAACAAAACACTCCCAAGCCATAGCATGGCGACTCGGAACCTCGCAGCGAGACACATAGGCTGGCTTGACAAAACTGGAGTCTAACCCACGCTCCTAGCTCCGATCTGGTGGCTGAGCACCTACATATATATATAAACAGTGAGCTAAAGCCCAGTGAATAACATAATGCGTAAAGAGGTTAAGAATGAAATGTCCTTATAGTAATGAAAACAGTTCATTAAACAGTATTTCAGTCTTTCAATCAGAACAATTATTCAGTCATATGTGGTACATCCATTAGCATAGCAGTAAACAGTAGGTCTTAAAGACCGAACAGTAATGATGGCCATCAATCGGTAAACAGTAATGGTTCCACGAGGGAACCGACAGAGATCTCTGTAACAGTAGCAACTATTGTATACTGTTATTGCTACTGTTACAGAGATCTCTGTCGGTTCCCTCGTGGAACCATTACTGTTTACCGATTGATGGCCATCATTACTGTTCGGTCTTTAAGACCTACTGTTTACTGCTATGCTAATGGATGTACCACATATGACTGAATAATTGTTCTGATTGAAAGACTGAAATACTGTTTAATGAACTGTTTTCATTACTATAAGGACATTTCATTCTTAACCTCTTTACGCATTATGTTATTCACTGGGCTTTAGCTCACTGTTTATATATATATGTAGGTACTCAGCCACCAGATCGGAGCTAGGAGCGTGGGTTAGACTCCAGTTTTGTCAAGCCAGCCTATGTGCCTCACTGCGAGGTTCCGAGTCGCCATGCTATGGCTTGGGAGTGTTTTGTTTTTCCCCCGTCTGTCTCCGTACTGTTTTGGATTACTGTGTAGACTGTCAGCTACTAACTGTACTGTTATCAAGGGATTAGGTCCCTTTATTGTGTGACTGTAAATTTTGTATAGACTGTACTGTTTGAATGTGTGAATACATGAAGAATCTTTTTGGCATACAGACTGTCACAGCTCAATGGACATTATTTATTCACTGTATTGGCTTCCGCCAGGCCCTGAACTCTGTTTTACTGTATTACTGTTAAGCAGGCCTTCGGTAATCTTGGATTACTGGCCGGTTACGGTGCTAAACCCATAGGGCCGGGTTTGGGTCGTGACAGTTCTAGTACGTTTATTACGCCTAGGTTCCTCTTCCTCATTTTGATCTATCTCTTGCTCTTGTTCTTGATCATGATTAGTAATAGCATCATGAGATCTTTTATTATTACTAGTCTCTTGTCCAGTCTTATTTGGAAATACATGTTCAAAGAATGATGCATTCTGAGACTTAATAATTGCATTTATATGCATTTCGGTATGTTCTGATTTATGAATCAAAAACCGATATGCACTACTATTCTTGACATAACCAATGAAAATACAATCAACGGTTTTAGGACCTATCTTAGTCTTTTTAGGACTAGGAATAGCTACTTTAGCCAAACACCCGCACATTTTTAAGTATTTGTAGGATTGTATTATTCCATGCCACAATTCATAAGGTGTTTGATTCATTTTCTTTTATGGTACTTTGTTTAAAATATAATTAGCAGAAAATGTTGTTTTCCCCCACAAGTTCTGAGGTAATCCAGAACTTATTAACATGGCATTTATCATTTCTTTTAAAGTCCTATTTTTCCTTTCAGCAATTCCATTTTGCTGAGGTGAGTAAGGAGCGGTGGTTTGATGAATTATTTCACATTCTATACAAAACTCACTAAAAGGTGATTCACATTCACCACCTCTATCATTTCTTAGTTTTTTATTTTCTTACCAAGTTGATTTTCAACTTCATTCTTATATTGAATGAAAGTTTCCAAAGCTTCATCCTTGGTTCGAATTAAATAAACATAACTATATCTAGTATAGTCATCTATTAAAGTGATAAAATATTTTTTTCCCACCTCTAGTTTGAATTAATTTAAAATCACAAATGTCACTATGAATTAATTCAAGTGGCTCCGTACTTCTTTTAATTGAATGAAAAAGAGTTTTGGATAATTTTGCTCAACGCAAATTTCACATTTATGATTTGAATCAATGTCAAATTTAGGTAAACATTCCATATTAATTAATCTACGCAAAGATCTATAATTAACATGTCCAAGTCTACCATGCCATAAATTTGAAGACTCAAGAAAATAAGAAGATGTATTTTTATTAATAACAGAGGGTACAACAGTCATTACATTCATTTTGAAAAGGCCATCAGACATGTAACCTTTTCCTACATACATCTCATTTTTGGTAAGTACAAACTTGTCACTTTCAAAAACTAGCCGAAACTCATTTTTACTCAACAAAGATCCGGAAACAAGATTCTTGTGATTGTCCGGTACATGCAGCACATTGTTGAGAGTGAGATCCTTTCTGGATGTCATCTTCAGAATAATCTTTCCTTGTCCTTCAACTTTGGAACTTGAGGAGTTGCCCATAAAAAGTTGTTCACTATTGTCCATTGTAGAATAAGATATGAACATCTTTTTGTCGACACAGATATGGCGAGTAGCACTAGTATCTACCCACCATTCTTTAGGATTTCCGACAAGATTTGCCTCGGAAACAATTGCAGAAAGATTTATGACATCTACACCATTGGAAATTTTATCCATTTCGGTTATATTGGCTTTAGCAACCTTCTTACTTGATCTTCCTTTGTCTTTGCAAAAATTAGTTCCTAAGAACTTCTCTGGCTTTTTACTATGATTCACTGGCACAGTCCCAACATAAGGGGGGGTTGGCGCAATGGCAATCACCATACCAGTACTGCTTTGAACATTAATTTAACCAGTTTCTATAGCCATGAATTCAAAATTATAGAATAAAATTATAATTAGAATTTTATACTACACTAAAAATTAAACCAAAACACAGAATTAAATTCTGTTAAAATAAAAGAAACAAGAAGTCCAACTTTTATTTTCAATTAATTTGAAAATAAAATAAAATTTTATTTAAACAAATTAATTCCATACAGAAAATTAAATTCTGTAAAATAAAAGAAACAAGAATTGTAACTTTTATTTTTTCCAATTAATTTGAAAATAAAATAAAATTTTATTTAACCAAATTAATTCCACACAGAAAATTAAATTTCGGTAACACTCCAATAATTAAAATACTAAAATAGAATTTTAATTAATGAACACTCAGAAAAAATTTCTGAAAATCAAAATTAATTTCTGAAAAAATTCCACAAATAAATATTCTGAATTGTTAATGATACCAGAATATTACTACTAGTTGTTAAAGAAAATAGATAGTACATCACTACTATCTGTCAAACAGTATATTACTACTATTTATTTTCCAACCAAATATTATTTTGTAAAATCACAGAAAATAATTTCTGTAAGAAAAAGAACGAGAAAGGGAAACAAATGAAAAATTCTGTAAACAGAATAATTCGAATCTGTCTTAAAATTGTTGGAGCAATCTTCTGTGTAGAATAAATAATTTGAAACAAATCAAACAAATAAAAAATAAATTACGTACCGAATTTATTTTACCAAACCAAACAAATAATTAAAAGATTAAGTCGAGTGTGTGACACTCTGTCCTTAAGACAGATTCGTCCCATTACGATGCTTACGGTTAAGTGGCGTCTATCTCCTAGGATACAATGATCTTCACAAATTATGATAGCACTCTAAACAACTTGTATGTCAAACAAAACCTTGTGTTCTATACTCTCTTTAATTTTTCCTAAAATCTAATATGAAGAATAATGCAAAGAAAGAGAAAAATCGAGAAGGAAACAGATTTTTCCTGGATGTTTTTTATCCCCAAACGCTGCTAGAAATGTTGGTATTTATAGGCAATTTTGACTGACCCAAACAGGTCTAATTTTGAATAAACAGGTACTAAATCAAATTGGACAGGTACAAACAGGTAACTGCCTAGCAGTTTCTATCTATTGGAAAACTGTTGCAGTTAAAAAACCTGTCTGGTAGAAATGAATCTGTCCGGGTTCAAACAGATTTGAAAGCTGTTTGAACAGTTTAATCTGTTTTGGAAAAATGGACTCGAAGAGGTAACAAAGGTCAAAAATTAAATTCAATTTTTGAATTAATTTTGTAAAGAATTTTTGGAAAAAATTGAAACAAATTTTCTCCAAAAAATTAATATAAGAACCGACCTGACCCGCACCCGCACCTAGCACGGCTCGGCTTGGCCGGACGGAGGTTGCGGCACGCGCTCGCGCGTGGTGGTTTGGGCTAAGGTTCACTTTGTCCATAACTCCTCCCTTCTACAAACTTGGGGCGCCCTTTGGGGCGCCCTTTGGGGCCCCCTTTAGGGCCCAACCTAAGTGTTGTAATCTAGAACTTATATACATATACAAACTTTCTTAAAGTTTCAATGTGGGATAACCATTTCAAGGAAACCCACATTTTACTTCTTTAAATGTCTATTCCACGAACCTGAGAATGACGTCAAGTTCTCATTCACTCATAAATGGTTTTGACGAACTGTCTTCACCGTGTGACTTGCTACGTGGTAAGGAACACATCACCTTTTCGGGCCCACCCCAAAAGACATGTGGACCCCACTTAATTATGGGCTCAAAGATGATCCAAAATAAGCCTATATAAAACCATTTTTCCAACATATGGTAGGAAGTCCTATTAGAGAGTGTAGTTTGAGAATTAAGTTGGCCTAAGTGTCCTCGGCACAAGACCAAAAATACGCCCGTGTGGGTGCCTAAGCCTTCTGGTTAGAAGCCTGTAAAGTAGGATTTGGTAGTGCCTGATAAGCTTACTTGCAGACACTAGTCCTGGGGATTTGCCTGAATCGTATTTATCACTCTTTGTTGTTACATGGATATCATTGGATTAATTATATTTTCGACGGGCATTGTACATAAGACTTTCAAAAGAGAAAAATTATCTTTTTGAGCATGGCATGGCATGTGCATCCTTCTCATAAGACTGTATAAAATGTATATATTTTATTAAGAATTCTTTACTGGGTTTTGTGTTCATCCCTAGCGAATTTTGTTACAGGAAAAACTGTTGTGACCCCGCCAAAGTAGAGGCGTGGAGAATAGTTTTTAGAGCACGAGGCTTTTATCTTTTGTTATTTTATTTTTGATAAGCCAAGGGTTATTTTGTATGGGTTAGCAAACCATTTACTTGTGATCTAGGGAAGGCCTTCAAAATTTGTAGCCTCTAAGGTATTATCTTGGATAATGTTGAAGGATGATTTGACTCGATTATATCAATTGGTTTCATATTGTAAAATCAAGAAATGTAATGAAACAAGTAGTTAAATTTTGCTCAAGTAAAAAAAGAACCACATGTGTGCATGTCAGATAATTACATGAGAAGTTATGATTCTGCATGTTTAAAGGATATTGTGATGGAGTAGTATGTCTATTTTTTTTAAAAAAATTTAGGGGAGGGGGGGCAAGGGACGTTACAACTTGGTATTAAAGCTAACCAGGTTTGAATACCTTGAGCTCGTGGGATGTGGCTTTTGCCACAATGGGTTTATCATGTTAGGAAGGGACGTTAGTTCACCTTGCATGCTTTATGTGTTTATGTGACTATGTGGGTATGGGGTTAAGCTTCTAAGATACAACTTGAGCCTATTACATTCATCGAAATCCTTTTGGAAGGGCACCTGATCAATGCTTTTTCCACTTGGAAGTCTTTGAGAGCCATGGGGCGAATTGATATCTTAGGAGAGTGATCTATGTGTGCTTTATGTGACTATGTGCATTATAGCGTTTCTGGTTTAGACATTATCCATTTTGTATTCTGGACTCGGGATTCATAACCTTGTATGGTTGTTCATGTCTTTTCCCTTTATTCTTCCTTAAACTTGATTATTGGAATGTAGTTGTTGTATTTGGAACAGGTTGATTGCTTGATTTTCAAACCTTTGTTATTCGGATTTTTGCTCCTCCGCTCGAGCGACACTTCTTGCGCTCGAGCGGGCTTTGCAAACTCTTAGTATTTTTGTAGGTTTGCAAAACTAGTGGGAGAGTGTATTCTACGCTCGAGCGGGTATGTGCTCGAGCGACCATTCTTGTACTCGAGTGACCATTCTATCTACAAAATTGCTGGATGTGTGTATTCTACGCTCGAACGGAACAACTTATTGTGTCTAACGCTCGAGCATCAACTCTTGCGCTCAAGCGGACTATGCGCATATCAGTTTGCAGTAGCACCCTTTTACATCACTTTTTCACATCTTTTTCCACCAAAACCCTAGATCGGGACTCTCTCTTTCTAAAACTCACATTCTCTCTACATTTCACCTAGATCTAGTGATCTCTCTACCTGTGTGTCTTTGTTAAAAAGGTAGAGCACCTCAAGGGCATCGTTTTGATCCAAATAGACTTTGGTTTCGGCATCTTTGGAGTTCCTCCTTTGCTTTGCTTGTCTTCTCTCTTTGAGATAGGGACTCTCTACACTCTGTATGAGTTTTAACTTGGTTATTTTCTTGATGTGTGAGAAACATTGGGTTGTGAAATAATTTTAACAAACCTAGGGTTTGGGGTTTCAATTCTAAAGAGGGGTTTTACAATGGATGTCTTAGAAATGGTTATGGGAGTGGATATGACCTTGTGTTATGCTATAAATGGTCGTTTTTGGGGGATTGGGATGAGATTGGAAAAAAAAAAAAAAAGAAGAGTTTTGCCCTAAAATGTTCAAGGAATTATTTTGCATAAATAATGAAATTGGAAATGAGAATATGAAATTAGATGAATGGTTATATAAATGGTGAAGTTGGATGCGTATCACTTCCCACTTATGGAAATTTGAATAATTTATCTGTTGAGAAGATTGTATATCTATTTAGAAATATTTGTTTTAGGCTATCGGTGGAGGATAGCTATGATTGTTGTAAAAATTGCATGAGGATTAGGTAAATTAAAACCAATCTCTTATTGATTGTCATTGAATATGACTGTGTTTAATACATTGTATATGTATGATGTTTGGGAGGAGAAATGGGATGTACTCCATGTTTGAGAGGAGAAAGGGGATGAACTCCATTGAATTAAGTTGGCCTGTGCGTCTAGGGTGAAAGTCTGGAAAACATTGTGTATACATGGGTGCCGATTCCCGCGGACGAAATTTCTATAAAATGGCAAATTGAAGTGTTTGTGTGTAATGGTTGTGTGGTAAGAAAACCACTGAGTTGTACTCTCAGTTGGGTTGTCTGGATAACAATGGATATGACTCATGAATTGAGGAGATATGAAATGACATGAAACGAATTGATATAAAATGGATTGGGATATCATACTTGATATAATATGGATTTAGGAAGAAAAGTTGTAAATGATTTTATTTTGAGCATTGGCCATGTGCATCATGTTTATGACCTTGTTAAAGTTCATATATTGTGCTAGATTGTTTCTGCTAGGTTTTGGCTCATCCTATTTGGGAAAAACTATTTTCAGGCACTAGTGATATGCCTCCGCCAAAGAAGTAGCTTGGAGGGATTGGAAGCAAGAGCTTATATTATGTTATATCTATTTTTGTATAGCCAAGGGCTTTAAATTGTGTTGAGCTTGGCTCACTGTTGTTGTAACTAAGAATTGTCTTGGAAAGATGTAAGTCCATAGGGCATTTATTTCGTTGAACACTTAGTTTGGTGCCACATGCTATAGATTTAGGGTGGAGCTTATGAATGTGTAATGCATGTGCCCTTTTGTAAATGGACTTTGATTAATGAAATTCTAACACTCTGTTTATGTCATTTTGTATTAGTCTTTACGGTTGAATTATTTTATTATTTTCGGGGCGTGACAATGTGCTTATGTGGTTTTCCTTATGTGAAAGTAGGTACATGTATAGACATATGTGTAACTCGCGTATGGTGTCTGAGATCTCGTGTGGAGTATTTAAGTGTGGATTAAACCTTATCTCTATTTTCTTATAGGATGTAAGGATGAGAGTGACCCCAAATTGGGGGAAAAACTTTTGAGAGTCGAATTTTTGGCACTGCTTTTATTGGTGAGATATATCGTTTTGGGATCACGTGAGAACGTGATTATGGAAACTTAGTTTACCAATTTTGTAAGTTCATGAGAAGCAATTGTGACCTTATGATAGTAAAGATTTTATTAGATGGTGAACTGTTTGTGGTTATGAAGACTTGAAATTATCTTATAGACTCACATTGAAGTTTTGGAAATAGCCTAGAAGAGAGGTCTTGGAAGTGGTGTGAGGTATGAATTAAACCTTATGGAAATGCACATTGATTGAGGCCTTAAGGATGATCAGAGTGACCTAAAGGTAAGCGTCTTCGAATGTTAATATCAGAATACATGAATTAATTTTAAACTTTCCCAAACTAGGTGAAGTTAGTTATATTTAACTTGGTTGGCGGAGTAACATAAAGAAGAGGCTATGTGATGGGTGTCTTAAGGGTTGGCTTCACAAGTATTGATATTGTGACTCAAGTGTTGAGTTGTAATAAATAAACAAAGACTTATGATAGGCATTTTGAAATAACTGATGTGATTGGGACAGGGAAATCTTCATAAGAGGTGGTATTTGACTTGCTGAGACAAATAGGTGTGCCCTTCATGTTCCATCATTGTTATGAGGTAGGAGTTATGGATACAAGAAATGTAAACAATTGTCTGGGGTTGGTTTTGATGCATGCCATGACAGAGCGAGTATAATTATGTTCTTGATATACCAGATCAATAGTACCATTGAGTTTAGCTGAGACCTTCAATTTAGAATGATCGATAATTGTTAATTATGATTGTCTTGGATTATGAGTTCAAGTTTTATAAGAATTATTTTTATATATATATATGAAAGAGTTATGATTGGAAAGGGTGTAAATTATGGCAATACAGGTTGTATGGTTAAAGTTGAGGTTGACTTCTTCACTATGTTTGATAGGCTACGATATTATTTAAATTACATTGAGTTGCAGTCAATAGTAATGTCAATTATCTAGTGGCCTTACCCCAGATTAGTCTTACCGTTAAAGGTGAAGAAATTGTGTAGTAAGGGATGTGTTTCTTAAAGAGTTTGTTTTATTCAAAATTCGGTGTAAATCATAAGTGAATGAACTAGTTAAAGAATTTTGGAATAGGTTGGGATGAGATTAAATTTGATTGGGATTAGGCCATTTGACGGAATTCTAGTTGTGTAGCCAAGCTTTGAATGTTTTCGAGTTTGGTGGAGTCAATCCTCTTAGAGTTGGTTGATGAGGTACTTAAGTGCAATATACAAATGTTTAAGGATATGATCTTGTAAGAATGATCAGGAATTGTTTAGCAAACAAATGTCTTTAGAGAGATTTTTGAAATGATCTTGTAAGAAAATTGTGATTTTTTTGGAGATTATGATTAGGTGCCTTGAGATGGTTAATATGACTGTGATTTGAGTATTTTTATGAAAACTTATGCTTGACCCACCGTGAGAAATTAATGTTAATTTTTATAGTTATCCTTAGCTATATGTCAGAAATTATGTAAACCGGGGGTACCCATGATTGTGTTGGGTTAAGTTTGGTGTAAGTTGTGATGGTGTGGTTCAGAGAACTAAAGTGGAGATTTATTTTGCATTCCTTATCCTTGAACCATAAGTTGTCTGGTATCCTTGATGTGAAATTTGTGAGTTCCTTGTTCCTAGGAGGGTGGTGAGAATTTTATTGTTGGTGTGTTAGTCTAGTATTGTCAATGAGTTTAAGTTGGGTGTACTTGAACTTAAGTGAAATTATAAGATGTTTAGTTTTACTTGATAAAGGTTTAGGTAAAAAAAAATTAGTATGTTTTGAATGACTTTTTAGTTTTTTATGAAAAGATGTACAAAAAATAGAGAGAAAATGAAATCTTTAACTTTTTGGTATAGGTTGTTGGTTTTTTAATTTTTTTTAGTGACTTTTTGACTTTTAAGCTAAAATATTGAGTTGGCAAACAAGACCTAAGTGAATTCTGACACAAATCTGAAATAGCACACACATCACTCTTAGATCTAACAGTTTTTATACAAAAGTCTTATCGATTAATTATACATTGTCTCTTTTATGTTTGTCAATTTTTTTGTTATTTTTTATTTTGGCCTTTAAATTGTGTTTTTTTTCTCACTTTGGCACTTAAAGTTTCAATTTTTTTTTTCTAATTTATTTCTAAAACTAATTTCTATTTAAAATTAGACAGAAAATACTACAATAACTGTCATACAATATAAAAAATATATTATTATATTGAGATTTAAATTTATGTCACATGTGTGAGTTATATATAATAAAATATTTTAATGTCATGTTACGATCAATGTGTTATTTTTGGTCTAATTTTTAATGGAAATTAATTTTAGCAGTAAACTGGAAAAAAAATTAAAAACTTGAAATATGAAGGGCCAAAGTGGAAAAAAATAAATAAACTTTAAAGATTAAAGTGAAAATGTGACCAAACATAAAATGGACAAACTATAATTTATCCAAAATCATATACAACGTGACGACGTCATTTTTGTTGAGATTTATCTCACAAAAATACAAACAGGTGCCCACTGTAAGACCATCTCCAATAGTTTATCAAATCCATCATCAAATTTAAATTTGATGAAAAAAAGTTACTTTTTGCTCTTCCAACGGTTCATCAAATCCATCATCAAATCTAGGATTTCATTTTTCCTTCATCAAACTAAGGACCAATGTGTCTTTCATCAAATTACTGTTTATTGTTGTTGGATTTTCACCACTGGATGTTCCTCGGATGTCTCCCGGATGACCATCTCAAGGCAAATATTTGTGAAAAAATTGCACTGGTCGGTCGATCAGTGGTTTGATGAAGCTACAAAACCCAGCATCTAAGGTCTCGTTTGGCAACATCACTTTTGTAACGCCCCCAAAATAATACGATAAAACCAACTCATAAGCCGAAGAATAATAGAAATAGGATACTTACATTCATCAAAGTTCGTTTACAAAAGTTAACACATGCGATATACATTTACAAATGTTCATCCTGAATCTACAACATGTGTTGCAATGTTAAGAGAATTAAAATTAAATATATAGTCATATGTCCTATAGGTTTACATCTTTCCAAGTCATTACTTGGTTACACAAAAGTGAGCCTAGCTCAATATAATTCAAGCCCTTGGCTATACAAAAGAATATAACAAAATAAAAAAGCTCTTACTCCCAAAAGTCCCTCCAAGCTATTGCCTTGGCATAGGTATGTCACCAGCACCTGAAAATGGTTTTTCCCAAATAGAGTGAGCCAAAGCCTAGTAGGAACAATCTAACACAATATATGAAATTTAACAAAGATATAAGTATAATGTGCATATACAGTGTCAATGACAAAATATCCACACTTTATATAACTGTAAAGCACCAAAGTTCATATTTCAATTCATTTTCTTTCAATTCATTTTAAGTTCATTTATTCTTCTCAATTCATGAGTCAATTTCATTATCTTTCAACGACCCAACTAAGACTACAACTCAGTGGTTTTTCCAATTCAATACACTACTATACAAACACTTCAAATCTGCCATTTTACGAAAATTTCATCCACGAGATCGGCACCCATGTATACACACGACTTCGGGACTTTCACCCTGGATACTTCGGCCAACTTAATTTAAATGGAGTCTATCCCCTATCTCCTCCTAAACAATGGAGTATATCCCTTTTCTTCTCCCACACAATGGAGTACATCTCATTTCTCCTCCCAAACATCATACATAGATAATGTATTTAAAACATAGTCATATTCAATGACAACCGACATTAGATTAATTTCAATTTACCTAATCCTCATACATTTTCTATAACAATCATAGCTATCCTCCACCGATAGCGCAATACAGATATTTCTAAATAGATATACAGTCTTCTCAATAGATAAATTATTCAAATTTCCATAGGTGGGAGACAACACGTGTCCAACTCCATCATTTACATTAACAATCATTTAATTGCACATTATCATCATCAATTTTAGTTATTTATACAAAATAACAATTTGACCCATTTAGGGCAAAACTCCCATTTTCCATATATCGATCCAAATGCCAAAATTAACAATTTTGTCACCATAGAACCTCATATTCGAACCCCATAATCACTTATCTTTCACTCATTTAGAAACCCCTCTTTTTATTTCACACCCAAACCCTAGGTTTGTTCAAAACACTTCCAAATCCCACCATTGTTACACAATGACAAATAACTAAGCTAAAAACCATATGAAAGTGTAGAAAATCCCTACCTCAAAGAGAAAAGATAAGCCAATCAAGAGTGAAACTTCAAAGATGCCCAAATCCAACTCTATTCGGATCAAAATGGAGATCTTGATATAGTCTACCTTTTTATCAAAGGGATTAGGGTGAAGAAATCACTAAAACTATGTGAAAATGTAAAGAGAGAGAGTGTTTTAGACCGAGAGAGAGAGTCTCTACTTAAGGTTTTAGGGAGAAAAGATCTGAAAAACTGATGTAAAAAGTCATTTTCGCGATCTGATAAACACACAGTCTGTTCGATCGCAAGATCTGACGCTCGAGCGTCAGACACAATAAGTTGTTCCGCTCGAGTGCAAGAAAGACCACTCGAGTGCTAAGACATAATGAACAAAATGCTCACCGCTCGAATGCAAGAAGTGATACTCGAGCGTAGAAAACATACATCCAATAGTTTTGCAGACAGCAGATCAATGCTCGAGCTCAAGAAAGGCCGCTCAAGCGCCCACCTGCTCGAGCATAGAAATCACTCTCCTAGTAGTTTTGTAGACCTACAAAAGTACTGAGAGTTTGCAAAGCCCGCCCGAGCGCAGGAAGTGCCGTTCAAGTAGAGGATGAAAATTCTTTGAAAAATAAGCGACCAACATGCCCAAGCACAACCACAGCAACCCAAAAGCCAATTTCAAAGAGATACAAGGGAAGTAAAAGGTAAACAACAATATGAAAGCATTAAACCCGAGTCAAGGATATCACAAGAGTCGGGTTAAAACCGAGATCGCTATAACCTTCCCTTCTTAAAAAATTTCATCTTCGAAATTACAAATCACATTTCAAAACCATGTTTTAAATAAATTTCCACAGTGATTACGAATCAATTTTCAACACCATGACCCATCCATTGGTCACTCAATCCTATCACATGATGAACAAGTCTCAATATACATCTCAACATACACTTCCCGAAGTTTTAATCGATTTCAATATATATATTCCATATTTCCAAAACATATTCAATGTTTATGATAAATTCTCATTTCCCAAAACGTAAACAATATATACAATGTTCATATTAAGTCTGCATTTCCAAAACATGTTCAACATATACAATGTTCTTATATTTCAAAACATTTACAATGTTTTTACATTTCATTGACATAATCAAAATCTCACTATATGTTCAAACACCAACAACTAAGTCCATATATTTCTGTCGGACTTCCGATTCATGCTCTCAAGTTGCTTCCTCAACCCCGTGATGTTTCCACAATACCTTAAGCAAGGAAATCATCTTGCCTCGCAAGACTTGATCCCGAGTATCCAAGACCCTCACCGGTCTCTCCTCATATGAGGCATCCTCATATACCTCTAGGTCGGTACAATTCAACACGTATGATGGATCCAACTTATACTTCTGAAGTATGCTAATATGAAACACATCATGAATCCGAGAAAGCTGTGGTGGCAACACCAAACGGCAAGCAACCTCTCCGATCCGCTCAAGGATCTCAAAAAGGCCAAAAAATCAAGGGGACAACTTCCCACTCTTTCCAAATCTCATTAAACCCCGCCGAAGTGATATTTTCAAGAACACATGGTATAGACTCGACTTTCTTCGCGCGCCCTCCTTTTAGAGAGGCGCAAATCGGTGCCTATAGTTCAGACTCCTATCACAGTTCTAAATCTAATCTCACAAAGTGCAATGTAAGACTGATAAACACCAAAGAGTCCAATCCAGCAAATCATTTTGGAAAATCGATTTTAAATCAAATAATGCCAAAATTAGACCGCTTTGCCAGATTACAGAGTCGCCACCTAAATATTTTGTTTTTGGAAAATTTAGGAAACCCTGACTCGTGCCAAAGGCCACGTGTCCGTCATCACTAAAGTTGCCTCGGCTCGGGAACTTGGTTACGAGAAGGGAAGGTCCTGAAATGAGCACCCCCGCTCGCCCAATCAAAGATCGGCCTCTACTATCATGATATGTTGTTTTATAAACACATGTGTTCTTATCCGGTTATTAGCTAACTTACTATGTAATGTGCGCAGCATACAAGTATAGACTAAAATTGCAAGAATTGGAATGAATTCAACTTATGTTTGTTTTTGAAAATGGTTTGAAAGTGCCACCCTCAAGTGGGCTAAATCGCAGATTTGCCACCCTCAAGTGGGCTTAAAACATGATGATTTGCCACTTCGCAAAGTGGGCTTAAAACTCACATCTAACGAGTTGTCCAAATTCAAACAACGAAGCCTTCATCCCCAAGCATTCGTGCAGTTAATCATTTAAGCAAACAGCCTCATGGCAAGCATGAGAAACATGGCAACACTCACACTCATGCAAGTATGCTCAAGCGTAAAAACTTACAATGTACTCCAAGCCAAAACAAAAGCTAGTTAGAAATCATGCATGATCCTAGCTATGCTAGATGCCTAATACAACACATGCAATAATGCAAACTAAACTAGGCTCGGCTATCTAAGATGGCATATGAATACAACAATTTGATAACATGCTTTGAAACGCGTATTCAAATAAGTGTATTGAAATACGATGCAGTTTGAATGATGCAAACATGCAAGCATAAGGTATGCTAATCGAAACATGCCTTAATCTAACCACCGAAAATGGATAAATAAAAGAAAGAAAGAAGTGGGGTTGGAAAACATGCACACACACACACGCTTATTACAATATTGCGCCCTCTCGAAGGAGGGTCTGAATAAATAAGCTAAGCTAATCTAAGCTACAAATTCATACTAACTAACAAGTAAAACATCAAACAATACTGCCTCAGCTCTGCTTTAGGAAATTGAATATGCATGCATTCAATTTTCGTCCCGAAAAGCTCACCGATTTACTCTTGAGAGGCTCTGTTTGCAGGGTTATTCTAAGAACTCTCTACTCCACCTTACCAACTCATTGCTGAGGAATGCACCAGTGGCCTGCCGGCTATGATTTCTTGCTGTCGGCCACCTGCCGACCAAAGAGAGGCACTGTTGGCCAAGGATGAAGCCTTGTCGGCCACTAATGAGGCACTGCCGGCCACTGGTGTGTTGAATCACCAAACTGCAACAGAGCACAAATAGAGGAAAATAGAGGGTTTTCCAAGAACATGTCTGTACTGTGCCCCTCCTTATCCTCTCAAAACATCAAAGGAGAGGCACTCTTGGGTCCAAAACCACCAATCAAGCATGTTCAATGCATGATGGCCAAAGATCCAAGTTGCACACTTTCAATAAATGCATAAAAACAAGACTCTAAGGACCACCACCCTATCATGCATGATCAAGGGTGATGGAGACAAAGGAGATTGGCTCATTTCATCACTTTGAGTATGAAATGGACCAATCTACCTTGTGTTCAATACAACGTCCGATTGAACACATGCAATGCGCACATAACATTCTTGTCTTGGTCATGTTTTACTTGATTCATTTTATTTACTCATTTTAGCATTACCAAGCCATTCTTTAATTGGTTAAGTCCAAGATAAGTGTCCTCTAATGAGAGAGGGGTCAACCAAAAGATGGTTTAAGACATGAGAGAGATCATGCCTTTGCCTAGGAGGAACCCTTAAAAGAGGGTTAAAGCCATTGAGCACAAGCTCTATTTCAAGCTTAAACACAATCATAAGGTTAACCAACCCTCAAAGAAAATGGAAAGTAAAGAAATGAGGGAGATTGCAGATATTTTAGTGCTGAAATGGCATGAAAAAGAATGCTAAAACATGCAAGCAACACATGCATAACATGGTAAAAGCCAAAAGCATTAAAGCTAGTGAAGAGCACTACACCAGAAGCATGCAATAACAAGCTCAATTGACCAAACCAGCTCTGGACAGAGCTTAAACATGCCAAATCAGTGGCTAAAACATGCTAAGATAGAAGCATGAAAGGCAAGAAAATCATGTGCACATGTTGGCTCACAAGCAATGCTCAAAGCACAATTCTCAAAAGTAATGAAAGAGTGAAATACATGCACACATGACAGAGGTTATGGTGCTGAAATTACATGCAAGATGAGACTATAACATGTAAATAACTCAAACTCTTCATGCTCAAGGCCTCAAAGCAATGGACTAGTGAAGACCGTTACCCTATAGCCATGCAAACCAAGCCTCGAAGGACTTAAACAACCCAAAACAGATTTAAAGCATATCAAAACAGTGGCCAAAATGTGTTGGAGTCAAGCTAACACAAACTAGAATGATGGGCTAACTCATTAGGCATGCTAGACTAGTAAGCATAATTGCACTACAAGTGCAAGGAACAAGCAACAAGTGCTCCAACCAACCAAAAACAGAGTTGGGACATGTCAAAATAGAGCCTAAAACATGCTTGAAGTAAGCTAAAAATAGCTAGAATGAGAGGCCAACACATAGCATAGACTAGACTATTAAGCACCATTGCACTACAAGCATACAAAGCAAGCCTCAAGTGGCCAAACCAACTCAAAATAGAGCTTAAATAGGTCAAAATAATAGCAAAAACATGCTGAGATCAAGTCACAAAATCGTAGAAAAACATGCTCGCATGTTAAGCTATCTACACATGCAAACAAGACACAAGGAGGGGAGGCCACCCCCTCCTATTTTGGACCTCAAAACATAGTTTTTACCACTGAAAAACCTCTGAGTTTCAGTGGTTAAAAGGCCAAAAGAGTTGGTTTGAAAGGTGATGAAAGATGGCACAAAAAGCTTCACAAGCCAAAGAGCCAAAATGAGGGACAACCCCCTAACTTATAAAGGCTCAAACCACCATTTTTAGGACTGAAAATAAGAGTTTTTTACAGGCCAAAACCAGCCTTGAAATGGTGGAAAAAGATGGCAAAAGGGTAAAGATTATACCTCTTGAAGCCAAGCACACTTTGAGGCACAAATACAAGTCGAAACCACCTTAAGGAGTTCCAAGAGAGCTTCAAGTAATCTCAGCCCAAAGATGAACCACTTTGGTTAAGGGTTGATAGGTTAAAGTTTGATGTATGCAAGCTTCTAAGCACAAAAACTCTAGAGAGTGAGGATTGTAGAGAGAGAGGCTCCCAAAGTTCTTCCTAAAATGCTCCAACCTTCAAAACCATAGAGAAGGCTCTCTATATATAGAAGAAAGCAAGCTCAGTTCGAAAATATCCCAAAAGGGACAGCTGTAATAGCTGGAGAATAAATATCTGCCAAAAACTGCCTTTTTCCATCAATGGCCGGCATGCCATCATTGATGGCCGGCACATGTTCATTGTTGGCCGGCATGGATCACTATTGGACGGCAGGGGGTTGGCATAGGCCATTGATGGCCGGCACTTGGCCGGAAAAGCCCATTTATGGCTAGCATCCTCCACCTCTAGTTGGCCAGAAAAATCTGCTTTTTGGGCCCGACTTCAACCGGACATAACTCCTTTATTTGGACTCCTTTGCATGTCATTCTTGAGCCTAAATTGAAGCCCTGGAAGTCTTATTTCCAATGGTGGCACCCTCACATCAAAAATCCAAGTGTGCAAAAAGTTATGTCTCTTTTAGTGAAGATTGCTCAGTTTCGATCCTACCCGGATTCATGCCGAACTTCTCTCAAACTAGTTTTCTTCTCTCCTCTCCTCTTTTCTTCAACTCCAAACCTTTAAATAAGATGTTCTAAATATTTTTTTTCAAAGAGTTCACCTCTCTTTCATTTATTTCCACTTTGTCCTTGCTCAATTTACCGAAAAGAGCAATATTTAACGAAATGCGAGCCTCAGAACATCGTAGAATTATTTTTCAAAAATATTTTGAAAGAGAGGGTTTTAAGGTCTAGAAAACATTTTAGTCAAAATGGTTTTGGCCGAAAGTGGGGTGCAAGGTTGGGATTTGAAGCTCCTCTTGCTGAAGAAATCGAACCTTTGCACTGCACAACTTTCATCGCCAAGTAAATGATCAGTGGCGCCCTAGTCTTAAAGGCGGTAAAAAATGGGGTGTCTACAGTTACCCCTTTTTGACAGAGCTCAGAGTCATGAAATGGCGCGAGTGAATGTCAAAGCCCAGAGATAACCCATTTTTGACAAGGTCGAAAACTTGGACAAATAAACAAAATGTAAATACAGAAACAGATGGTTGCGCCCGCAGGTTACCTACCTATGCCTTTGCAAGGAATCAAACCAACGTAGTTTAGGGCAAGATGCAAATGATATGCAAGATGCAGAGTAGTTAAGATGATATAAAATGTAATGAAACAATGCAAATTATGTGCAATGTAATTGAATAATCAAACCACAAGCAGTGCAAAACCACACAAATATCATAAAGGGATGGAGATGCAACAACAAACTACGTTTAACATAGAAAAAGTGCTAGAACCCTCAAACCACAATTCTCTTAGTGGAATAGGCGTGTGCACATGCAGAACTATGAGTTTCGCAGAAAGAATACAAGTAATTGGGTGGGATGATATAAGTGAAGAATAATCTGCTGAGGAAAGATCACGATCCTACATGCTGAATGTAACAAAACAAAATACAATGTAATGGATGCAATGGATGAAGTGAATAAGGCACGCGGCCAAACCACATTTTACCTAGAAAAGGCATGGACACAAAACAGACCACGTCTAACATAGAAAAGGTACCGAAACCCTCAAACCACAATTCTCTTAGTGGAATAGGCGCGTACACATTATCACAGAACCATGCTTCAACGAAGGAAAGTATGGGCGTATGCCTAACCAAGCTTAACATGGAAAGAATGCAGGTGACAAAATAGATATGATGCAATAGATGCATGCGATAGATGCTATATGCAATGCGATAGATGTTGTGCAACACTTATGATAGATATGATGATGCAGCTAGGAAATGATGCTTCGAAAGTACCTTACAAGGGCAATTGGTGATGACTCACCTTATGTTGTTGGGGATCTCCTGCTTTTACCTGTTGCGCTTCCAAACTACAGGTAGCATTTTTCTCCCTGGCTATGGTCGCAGCTTTCCCTATTCTTCAACAGGGTGACAGACTAGGTTGGTTCAGTATCCAGAATCGAGGCGCATACCCGCTACCTCAACCTATGGGGCTGTCGTACAGATTTCAAGCCGAGGATACACCCCTGAGTATTTAAACCAGACTTTAGTCTCGGAAATTCCGAACCTTTGCGTTTTAGGCATCGGCCATTCAAACTCTAGTTTCTACTGTCTTAGTTGATCTCCTAGGAACGCACCACAAACACAGTCAGGTGGCTATACCAAACCACCGGAAGTCGTTCGGGTACGACAAATACCAAAGGAATTGCACCTTTAGAGGATTTAAGGTCTTCTAGACCAGTGAGTGCACAAAATAGTGCGAAATAGGGTGAATGCACAAAACAGTGCTATACAGGTGCACAAGACAGTGCGATGCAGAGTGAATGCACAAAACAGTGCTATACAGGTGCACAAGACAGTGCGATGCGCAAGATAGCACGATTGAATTGCAATGCACAAGACAGTGCTATACAGGAGCACAAGACAGTGCAATGCAGGTTGAAATGCACAAGACAGTGCTAACAAGATGCACAAAACAGTGAGATACAAGGGAATACACGAAACAGGTGTGAATGCACAAGACAGTGCAATATGCAAAGTGCACAAAACAGTGCTATACAGGTGAACAAGACAGTGCAATGCAAAAGTGAATGCACAGGATAATGCGAGTGATTTGAAATCCACAAAATAGTGCGATACGAAAGGAATGCACAAAACAGTGCAATGCAGGGTGCATAAGATAATGCGAACAATGTGAATGCACAAAATAGTGCGATACAAAGCATAAACAAGCGCAAGTAAGATGCGCAAAATAACGCGATGCAATGCACAAATGAGTGCAGGTAAGGTGCACAAAATAGCGCGAGCAATGCACTAACAAGTGCAAGTAAGGTGCGCAAAATAGTGCGAGTAATGCACTAATGAGTGCAGGTAAGGTGCGCAAAACAGCGCGAGCAATGCACTAACAAGTGTAGGTAAGGTGCGCAAAATAGCGCGAGCAATGCACTAATGAGTGCAGGTAAGGTGTGCAAAACAGCGCGAGCAATGCACTAACAAGTGCAGGTACGGTGCGTAAAAAAGTGCGAGCCAGATGAAATGCACAAGACAGTGCGATACGCAAGAAAATGCGAGTGTAAACTGCACAAGAAAATGCGATGCGTGAGAGCACGAGTGTAAACGCAGAATTTTAAGGTCTCCTAGACCAAAGAATGCACAAGACAGTGCGAGTGATACACAACCACAAAGTGCACAAGACAGTGCGAGTGGCACACAACCACATAGTGCACAAGATAGTGAAAATGGCACACAACCACAAAGTGCACAAGACAGTGCGAGTGATATGAATTTGTGAAATAGATGCACTGAGTGAGATTATTGTGCGATAGATGCATGGTGTTAATTGAAAGCATGTTCGATGCATGAAACAAGCATATTCTATGCAAGAGACAAAAGCATATTCTCTGCAACACTGAAAGCATATTCTATGCATGAGATAGGCATATTCTATGCAACATGGAAAGCATATTCTATGCAAGAATCATAAACGATGCGTGGTACGCATGCAATAGAAGTGTATATGAAAGGGCACATTCTATGCAATAGAAGAGCATCAAACATGTACTTTGGTGTCTGCAATTTGCCTCTCGGAGGACTTTGCAACATGCTCAACTCAAAAAGGATACATCCTATTAGCGAGGAGTAACATCTGCATGTGAAAACCACAGGTGCTGCTTGGATTTCCATTCTGACTTGAAGCAAGCTTAAATTCAAGGTCAAGGTACACTCGCACTCCAGAGAAAGGCGAGGCCTGAGAAGGTGCACTTGGAATGCAGCCTCAGAATTTGCTGAAATTGAAACGCACTACGATGCTCCAAATTTTCCCTTTTCTTTTGCCTTGCAGTTTGGAACCTGTATAGCTTCAGATAGGTCCTGGTTTTATTGTTCACACATGACCTGGGTTGAACCCTGCAGTTTATAAAAGAAGGAATTCTGTTTTGCACATATTTGGAGAACGACACAGCACTCTGAGCACAAAACGATTTATTTTTGAAATTGAGAGTGAGAATGAGTTCTTAACCGGGTATTGAGCCTACGACTGACCACAGTCAAAACGACTCAACAAAGGGAAAGACAAGGTAAAACAACCTAAACACATCTATTGACACTCAAAACGACTCAAAATAAGAATCGAGACAAACAAAAACAACAAACACAACATTCAGATGTGTACCACCAGTGGGAGACCTCTCAGTTCACGAGGAGCCTGTTTCTTCGGGTATTGTTGCCCACCCTTTCTTATTTGTGATTCTCACATCACTTTGGTACTCAATCTCTTTTTCTCTTAAAAGCCCTTTTCTCACTTTTTCTCTCAACACACATCTCTCTCTTCTTTAATCTCTCTTATTTTTTATCCCTGCCCTGGGTGGTTGATGGATAAATAGGAAATGGTTGGCTCTTGCCCCTGGTATTCTGCCAGATTTTCCTTTTTTCGCTCACGCTAGTAAGCTCTCCCATAGAGGGGGTTGTGATGCGACTAGATACACAGCAGATCTGTAACTGACATCGGCCGACGACACCCCTGGCTTAGCTTGATCGAGGTGAGTTACAACATCTCCCATCGGCCAGGCATACAATTGATTGGTCTCACACATTGCATTTTCTACATCCCCATTCTGGGTCAGACGCCAATTTGGGTGTGATCATCCCAAATAAGGGAACCGAACATCCCACTCCAGTTCATGCTTCGCACTTAGCTTGATATCTCACTGCTTGGAGGATGTGAGAGCTTTTAGCCCTTTACTGTTAGCTTCAGTTATGCCCTTTCTAGCGAACAAGGTGCCCTTTTCTGGCAAGTATGATGTTTTTTCTGGCAAGTATATTGCCCTTTCTAGCAAGTATGATGCCTTTTCTGGCAAGAATGTTGCCCTTTTCTGGCAAGTATGGTGACAGCGAGGAAAAGCCAGAAAACCTGACTCAACTGTGCCCCTAGTTCATCATTTTGACCATTTTTTGTTTTTTTGGCTTTCTGCTCGAACAATTTTGACCAAAATGAGAGTTAAATTAACATACTTCTTCGATTTTCAAATTTGAAATCATGCAAGTCAGGCTATGAGCACTGAAAATTTTCCTTTTTTGGGTCCAAGAAATGGTCCAGTTTTTGGGAAAAAAAAAAGGAATAATTTTCAAGGGAATCAGTCAACCTCATTAAAAATTCTGAAAAACTGTTTTTGCAAACCGCCATTGCTCGACCAACACAGAATCTACTCTTGAGATGCACAATCTCAAGTCTGAATTTGATTTGTCTTGAAGCTGAATCTTTCTAACGAAATAGGACAGTCCGAATTTGAACGAAGACAGGCCAATTTGCACATGGATAAGATAGTCGAGTTAAACAAGGATAAACCAATCAACATGGATGAGCCAAGCAGGCTGAAAATGATTGGGGCTGAACTTCATGATGAAGTTGCTTACGTATCCCAAACAAGGGAATCAGGCCTGAGGTAGTTCCGGGTTGAGGTTCACTCGGGTGTTGACGCTCTCCTTTTGCGCTCTAACTGTTGCCAAGGCTGCCCTTCTGGGTTTTCAACCTTGCGAGCTCTGTTTTTCTTTTCTTCTTTTTTTCTTTTCTTTTCTTTTCTTCTTTTTTCTTCATTTTGTTCATGAAGACAGTGTAGAACTAATCTGGATCAAGCGAGGATCCTTCTCGGTACTCACATTAACAAACATGATCTCATTCGTTAAGGGCCTAGCATGCCTCTCTTCCTTTCAATTGATCAAATTTTTACAAATCCCAAGGAATTCCTCCCTCTGTGTTTTCATCACAGTGTTTAAAAAGTTTTGAAAAACTTAGGTCAATGCAATAATTTCAAGGCACAGAAAAGTAGATGAAAATCTCTTCCGTTTCATTCAAATCTTCTGGCGCAACTGGCTCAAAGGCAGAAACAGACGCAAAAGAAAGTGTGTAAAAGACAAACACAAAACAAGATAGTGATCTCCGAGGTAACACTCCCGAAATCACCCGCCTCTGATACAATAGGACTAACTCAATACAACAAGACAGACAACTAACTCAGTACGAAAAGACTGACTCAATATAACACAACAAGACTGACCCAATACCCACGTCAGAAAGTAAAATAAATAGCATGCGCAAATTGCTCAAAACAGTGCATGCCATCCACCACATCTGGAGTAGTGCCATCAGCAGGTGGTTCATCTCCTGATCAGATAGTCATATTATCCCCTAAGTTCATCGATCCAGTGCCGATAGACTTTACAGGACCTGGTGCGATGATGACCTCATTGTCAATCAGATCTTGTATTTTGTGGCGAAGACGAAAACAAATGTTAGTGTCATGGCCGTCTTATTGATGGAAGGCACAATACTTGGCCGCATCATGCTTGGCTGGAAGGGGATCCAAGAGAGGCCGAGGCTCAAAGGGTTTGAGATGGCCTTGTCCAACGAGGATTTGGAGAGCTTTGGACAAAGTCATGTAGAGGGGATTGAAGACCCGCTGGCCTCGGGGTTGGTACTTTAAGGTTTGTGGAGTGTTGGATGTACTAGCAAAGGGGTTGGCAGGTGCTGACTGGGTTTGCTGATCTCTTCCGAGTGTAGGATTGGAGTTGAAAGGGGCGTTTCTGGCACTACATCTCTTTTCCCGGCTTGCACCTTGATTCAGAATGCTCTCATCATGAGTGACAAAAATGTCATCTACAGTCTTTGCAACAACTACGAGCACTTGCTGTTTGTTCAGTCCTTTAGCTTTCAAAGCCTCAACAGCCCATTGAAGATGTTCATAGGGACCAATGCCTGCCCCTACCTTGTTCTTACCACTTGCCTCCACTTTGCCAAGGGATTGGCCTTCTTCAAATACGGCCCGTCCCATGATTGAGGAGCCTTTTGGCATGAAATTTTTGGCATGTGATGTGGTTGATAACGGAGCCAATATCCCAAAGGCTAGATCTGCCACAATTCTCTAAAGATCTTCAATCATTCTCATCAGCTTAGAAGTAGTGGGTTCACGGGTTTGAGATGATTGTGGTTCGAGTGCATTCATCATACACGAGTCCATGCTGTCTGGAATGAACACCTCAGGCTTAGGCAAATGGGCTGGGGTGATGTATATATTGGGGTCATAGGTGGATGGCAGTATATAGATTATATTGAGATGTGACAGGTCAGTGGTGGCCTGAGGTGGAGCTATCGTCCGATTGTCAATGAGATTCTGAACCTCATGACAAAGGCGGTAGCAACGATCGGTGCCATGACTGTGCTGGTGATGATACACGTAGTGTTTGGTAGGGTTATGTTTGGCAAGAAGTGGGTCTGGCAAAGGTTGAGGATCAAGGGGTTTAACATACCCTATTTCCATCAGAATTTTTAGTGCACTGGTTAGGCTCATATAGAGGGGGGTGAAAGTTCTGCCTTAAGCTCGGGTTGGGCCGGCTGTTTGTAGGCTTAGTTTGGCAAAAGGGTCGGCTGTGGCGACTATATTGATTTCAGTGGATTTGGGAATAGTGCTACTACCAGCATTGGTACTCCCGGAAATCACTCTCCTTGTTGGTTCACTTGTTTTGGGAATAATCCCTCTGTTGAACGCACTCTTGATCTGAACCCGTAGTTCATGCAAACTTTTGAAAGTGAATAGTGGTGTGACTATTAACTTTTGCAACATATCATGCTCAAGGTTCTGCACCACTATTTACACTTGGTCCCTCTCAGAAGGGCGATTTGCCATCTATGCTGCCTTTGCTCTCCACTTGGCAACAAATTACACAAAAGGCTCTTCAGAAGTCTGGTGGGTTGCTTCAAGCTCTTGGGTGGTCATTTCAACTTGGGTATTGTAAAAGTACTGATCGACAAAGGCCTCAGCTAACTCTTCCCAGTTTTGCTTCACTGTATTCTCAAACTTGGTGTACCAAGTGGCTACTACACCCGACAAGGTTCTTCCATACAGAGAGAGTTTCTGCAGCTTAGTCAGACCCATTGGTTTCAAAACGTCCAAGAAAAGCTGGATATGTACCATAGGCTCTCCAAACCCGTCGAAACAGTCAATGTGTGGCATTCTGAATCTATCTGGGAGCCGTACGGTAGCCTCGGTATACCCATCCTCAATGTCGGGAATGAAGTTAAGGCCCTGTGTCTTTTTGAATTGCTTCTTAAGGTTTGCGATTTTTAATGAGGTCGGGTCGAGCTCATTAATATTAAGGAAATAAAGCCTCTCATTAGAATGCACTAGAGGTGTGAAAACTCGAGTTTGAGCCAACCCTTCTTGGGATCCGGACCATGCAAATCTTCAATTGGCAAAAGTGGGTCAAAGTTCGGCTAGGGTCCTGAGACTGGATATGTGGTAGGTGCCCCAGATGGGCGTTCCACTTCAGCATTGGTCTCATCTTGCCTGGCGATTCCTCGGTTTAATGTTGCTATCATGGCCACAACTTCTTCCGGACTCTATGCCATCACGGGTCTGCTAAGTTGAACAGAGGTGATATGACTGGTGACTGTCGGATCAGTTGAACCAGTGAGCCCGGACTGGCCTTTCTTTGCCTTGCCTCAGCGAAGGAAACACTGGTTACCCTTGAACTAAATCTCCAACCTGACAAAGTCTACCAACACAAGTCCAATGCACCCGGGGGATATCGGAGCCTTCTGAAGCTATGGTTCCAGGACTACCTAGCAAAAGAGAAAACAGACAGCACTTCAGCCTGATTTCACCAGAACAGATATGAGCATAGCTGAATGACTGTACTCTTTACTGAATTCTGCCCCAAAACAGATACCAACCTAGCAACTGATATGCACATCCCTGTACAATTTCACTATAAAGCACATACCAGTTAAAGAGAGCCAAAACACCCCTATGAGGGGATAAGGTTACCCTGTCCTGGTTTCATCAGGAACTAGGGGTTCACTAAGCAAACATACGGTTTCAAACAATCTTGTATTCGGGTGAGCAATTTGTCCTAGTTTAGAACAGTCTTTATGACTTTCGATATGCAACTAGGTCGATTGGTCAAAAAGGGTGCCTCAACAAGACCACCTAATATACCTCTCGCTCCTAACACCGAGAAGTGAAAGGAGGATCAAACGGTATAGCAGTAGTCTAGATCCAAGGCTTGTGTTCCCATCATGGCAGAGCCTGTAACCGGTCAGCCTTATGGCACGCTTTTCCATACAAGCCTCCGGCAAACCGCTCAGGAATAGCATATGGCAAACACTGTGACTTAAGCGCACCTATGCAAATGCAATGCAAAGAAACACATAAATGTGAATAAAACATCATATCATGAGTTCGAGTCAAGTTCTCTAAATCCCTAGCAGAGTCGCCAGAAACTGTAGACTCGACTTTCTTCGCGCACCCCCATTTCGGAGAGGTGCGAATTGGTCCCTACAGTTCGGACTCCTGTCACGGTTCTGAATCTAATCTCACAAAGTGCAATGTAAGACTGATAAACACCAAAGAATTCAATCCAGCAAATCATTTTGGAAAATCGATTTTAAATCAAATAATGCCAAAATTGGACCGCTTTGCCAGATTACAGAGTCGCCACCTAAATATTTTGTGTTTTGGAAAATTTAGGAAACCCTGACTCGTGCCAAAGGCTACGTGTCCGTTATCACCAAAGTTGCCTCGGCTCGGGAACTTGGTTACGAGAGGGGAAGGTCCTGAAATGAGCACCCCCACTCACCCGATCAAAGATCGGCCTCTACTATCATGATATGTTGTTTTATAAACACATGTGTTCTTATCCGGTTATTAGCTAACTTACTATGTGATGCGCACAGCATACAAGTATAGACTAAAATCGCAAGAATTGGAATGAATTCAACTCATGTTTGTTTTTGAAAATGGTTTGAAAGTGCCACCCTCAAGTGGGCTTAAAACATGATGATTTGCCACTTCGCAAAGTGGGCTTAAAACTCACATCTAACGAATTGTCCCAATTCAAGCAACAAAGCCTTCATCCCCGGGCATTCATGCAGTTAATCATTTAAACAAATAGCCTCATGGCAAGCATGCGAAACATGGCAACACTCACACTCATGCAAGTATGCTCAAGCGTAAAAACTTACAGTGCACTCCAAGCCAAAACAAAAGCTAGTTAGAAATCATGCATGATCCTAGCTATGCTAGATATCTAATGCAACACATGCAATAATGCAAACTAAAATAGGCTCGGCTATCTAGGATGGCATATGAATGCAACAATTTGATAACATGCTTTGAAACACGTATTCAAATAAGTGTATTGAAATACGATGCAGTTTGAATTTGCGCTGAGCCTCGGTGCATGCAAAACAAATGAATGATGCAAACATGCAAGCATAATGTATGCTAATCGAAACATGCCCTAATCTAACCACCGAAAGCAAATAAATAAAAGGGAGAAAGAAGTAGGGTTGGAAGACATGCACACACACGCGCACGCTTATTACAACATTGCGACCTCTCGAATGAGGGTCTGAATAAATAAGCTAAGCTAATCAACTAATCTAATTAAACCAATTAGACTAATTATTACACAACAAAATAAAGAAATAGCTAAGCTAAGCTAAGCTACTTAATTATTACAACACCTTAACTAATTAACAAATTAATTAATTAAATTTCAACTTCATGCTAACTAACAAGTAAAGCATTAAACAATATAGCCTTAGCTTTGCTTTAGGAAATTGAATATGCATGCATTCGGTTTTCGTCCCGAAAAGCCATCGGTTTGCTCTTGAGAGACTCTGTTTGTAGGGTTATTCCAAGAACTCGATGCTCCGCCTTACCAACTCATTGCTGAGGAATGCACCAGTGGCCTGCCGGCCACCTGTCAGCCAAAGAGAGGCACTGCCGGCCACTAGTGTGCTGAATCACCAAACTGCAACAGAGCACAAACAGAGGAAAATTGAGGGTTTTCCAAGAACATGTCTGTATTGTGCCCCTCTTTATCATCTCAAAACATCAAAGAAGAGGCACTCTTGGGTCCAAAACCACGAATCAAGCATGTTCAATGCATGATGGCCAAAGATCCAAGTTGCACACTTTCAATAAGTGCATAAAAACAAGACTCTAAGGACCACCACCCTATCATGCATGATCAAGGGTTATGGAGACAAAGGAGATTGGCTCATTTCATCACTTTGAGTATGAAATAGACCAATCTACCTCGTGTTCAATATAACGTCCGATTGAACACATGCAATGCACACATAACATCCTTGTCTTGGTCATGTTTTACTTGATTCATTTTATTTACTCATTTTAGCATTACCAAGCCATTCTTTAATTGGTTAAGTCCAAGATAAGTGTCCTCTAATGAGAGAGGGGTCAACCAAAAGATGGTTTAAGACATGAGAGAGATGATGCCTTTGGCTAGGAGGAACTCTTAAAAGAGGGTTAAAGCCATTGAGCACAAGCTCTATCTCAAGCTTAAACACAATCATAAGGTTAACCAACCCTCAAGGAATATGAAAAGTGAAGAAATGAGAGAGGTTGCAGATATTTTAGTGCTGAAATGGCATGAAAAAGAATGCTAAAACATGCAAGCAACATATGCACAACATGGTAAAAGCCAAAAGCATTAAAGCTAGTGAAGAGCACTACACTAGAAGTATGCAATAACAAGCTTAATTGACCAAACCAGCTCTAGACAGAGCTTAAACATGCCAAATCAGTGGCTAAAACATGCTGAGATGGAAGCATGAAAGGCAAGAAAATCATGTGCACATGTTGGCTCGCAAGCAAGGCTCAAAGCACAACTCTCAAAAGCAATGAAAGAGTGAAATACATGCGCACATGACAGAGGTTATGGTGCTGAAATTACATGCAAGATGAGACTATAACATGTAAATAACTCAAACTCTTCATGCTCAAGGCCTCAAAGCAATGGACTAGTGAAGACCGTTACACTATAGCCATGCAAACCAAGCCTCAAAGGACTTAAACAACCCAAAACAGATTTAAAGCATGCAAAAACAGTGGCTAAAATGTGCTAGAGTCGAGCTAACACAAACTAGAATGATGGGTTAACTCATTAGGCATGCTAGACTAGTAAGCATAATTGCACTACAAGTGCAAGGAACAAGCAACAAGTGCTCCAACCAACCAAAAACAGAGTTGAGACATGTCAAAATAGAGCCTAAAACATGCTTGAAGTAAGCTAAAAATAGCTAGAATGAGAGGCCAACACATAGCACAAACTAGACTATTAAGCACCACTGCACTACAAGCATGCAAAACAAGCCTCAAGTGGCCAAACTAGCTCAAAATAGAGCTTAAACATGTCAAAATAATAGTAAAAACATGCTGAGATCAAGTAACAAAATGGTAGAAAAACATGCTCACATGTTAAGCTATCTACACATGCAAACAAGACACAAGAAGGGGAGGCTACCCCTTCCTATTTGGGACCTCAAAACATAGTTTTTACCACTGAAAAACCTCTGAGTTTCAGTGGTTAAAAGGCCAAAAGAGTTGGTTTGAAAGGTGATGAAAGATGGCACAAAAAGCTTCACAAGCCAAAGAGCCAAAAGGAGGGACAACCCCCTAACTTACAAAGGCTCAAACCACCATTTTTAGGACTGAAAATAAGAGTTTTTTACATGCTAAAACCAGCCTTGAAATGGTGGAAAAAGATGGCAAAACAAGTATTGAAAACAAGCTAAAAGGGTAAAGATTACACCTCTTGAAGCCAAGCACACTTTGAGGCACAAATACAAGTCAAAACCACCTTAAGGAGTTCCAAGAGAGCTTCAAGTAATCTCAGCCCAAAGATGAACCACTTTGGCTAAGGGTTGATAGATTAAAGTTTGATGTATGCAAGCTTCTAAGCACAAAAACTCTAGAGAGAGAGAAATCTAGAGAGAGGATTGTAGAGAGAGAGGCTCCCAAAGTTCTTCATAAAATGTTCTAACCTTCAAAACCATAGAGAAGGCTCTCTATATATAGAAGAAAGCAAGCTCAGGTCGAAAATGTCCCAAAAGGGACAGCTGTAACAGCTGGAGAATAAATATCTGCCAAAAACTGCCTTTTTCCATCAATGGCCGGCATGCCATCATTGATGGCCGGCACATGTTCATTGTTGGTCGGCATGGATCACTATTGGATGGAAGGGGGTCGGCATAGGCCATTCATGGCCGGTACATGGCCTGAAAAGCCCATTTATGGCCAGCATCCTCCACCTCTGGTTGGCCAGAAAAATCTATTTTTTTGGCCTGAATTCAACCGGACATAACTCCTTTATCTGGACTCCTTTGCAGATCATTCTTGTGCCAAAATTGAAGCCCTGGAAGTATTATTTCCAATGGTGGTAGCCTCACATAAAAAATCCAAGTATGAAAAAAGTTATGCCTCTTTTAGTGAAGACTACCTAGTTTCGATCCTACCCGGAGTCATGCCAAACTTCTCCCAAACTAGTTTCGTTCTCTTCCCTCCTCTTTTCTTCAACTCTAAACCTTTAAACAAGATGTTTTAAAGATTTTTTTCAAAGATTTCACATCTCTTCCATTTATTTCTACTTTGTCCTTGCTCAGTTTACCGAAAAGCGCAATATTTAACGAAATGCGAGCCTCAGAACATCGTAGAATCATTTTTCAAAAATATTTTGAAAGAGAAGGTTTTAAGGTCTAGAAAACATTTTAGTCAAAATGGTTTTGGCCCAAAGTGGGGTCTAAGGTTGGGATTTGATGCTCTTCTTGCTAAAGAAATTGAACATTTGCACTGCACAACTTTCATCACCAAGTAAATGATCAGTGCCGCCCAAGTCTTAAGAGCGGTCAAAAATGGGGTGTCTAGACATGGTCTCCCACCTCAAAAGACAAGGGTCTCCTCCTACGGTCGTCATAACTTTTCTGACGACTCTAAGCCGTAACCAACCTCTTACGGATAAGTGCCACTTTCTCCGTCATTTCCTAAACCAACTCCGGTCCCAACAAAGGCGCGTCACCCACCTCTGCCCAACACACAGAGGATCTATACGGTCGGCCATACAAGGCCTGAAATGATGACATGCAAATACTCGATCGAAGTTATTGTTGTAGGCAAACTTCACTAAGGGCAAGTGCCTCTCCCACGAACCTTTGAAGTCAAGGACACAAACTCGAAGCATATCCTCAAG
Organism: Camellia granthamiana; assembly: GCA_036172215.1. Classification (NCBI taxonomy): domain Eukaryota; kingdom Viridiplantae; phylum Streptophyta; class Magnoliopsida; order Ericales; family Theaceae; genus Camellia; species Camellia granthamiana. Next base: position 115,946,693 of record CM069905.1, read on the forward strand.
AATTTGAATAGTAAGCTTGGACTGCCCGTCAGTGTAAAGATGATACGTAGTGCTAAAGGTCAATCTAGTGCCCAAGGCACTTTGCAAGCTTTGCCACAACCGAGCTGTGAAACACCGATCTCTATCCGAAACAATCGTCACAGGGACGCCGTGTAACCTCATTATGTCTCTGATATACAGGTTGGCAAGATAGTCTACTAAATCACTTACACGCATAGGTATGAAGTGCGCAGATTTGGTTAATCGGTCAACTACTACCCAAATAGCATCACTACTACGTTGAGTCCTCGGAAGGCCCACAACAAAATCCATTGTGACATGCTCCCATTTCTACTCGGCTATAGGTAAGGGTTGCAACACACAAGCTGGCCTCTGATGCTCGGCCTTCGCTTGTTGACAAGTAAGGCACTTCGACACAAACGTGGCCGCATCCTTCTTCATACCTCTCCACCAAAACTGGTGACTTAGGTCATGATAGATCTTTGTGCCTCCCAGGTGCACCGCAAGGCGTGAATGGTGAAATTCTCAGAGTACTTTCTCTCGGCAAGACTCCGGCACAAACAAATAGTCTCGGTATCTCACACTCTGGTCGGGATACACATTTAAGCCTCTCTCCACTTTTCCACTGGAGATCTTCTCCTGGAGGGATTCCATCTCAAGGTCACCCCTCTGTGCCTCCATCACTCAGTTTACAAGTGTAGGTTGGGTAACTATCGTAAACAAAGCCGCAGATTCAACGGATTCGCGAAGATACAAGTCAAACTCCCTAAGAGCACCCAACATCTCCCACTCCCGGATGGTAATACTAGCCACACTGCTAACAGATTTCCTACTCAAGGTGTTAGCTACAACATTGGCCTTCCCCAAGTGATAATGAAACTCAAAATCATAATCCTCAACATACAAGAAAGGCCGCTTCGAGCACTAAGACATAATGAACAAGATGCTCACCGCTCGAGCGCAAGAAGTGATACTCGAGCGTAGAAAACACACATTCAATAGTTTTGCAAACAACAGACCAATGCTCGAACGCTCATCCACTCGAGCGTAGGAAACGCCGCTCGAGCGTAGAAATCACTCTCCCAGTAGTTTTGTAGACCTATAAAAGTACTGAAAGTTTGCAAAGCCCGCTTGAGCGCAAGAAGTGCCGCTCGAGCGAAGGACCAAAATTCTTGACAATACAAGGTTTGAAAAACAAGTGACCAACCTGCCCAAACACAACCACAACAGCCCAAAAGCCAATTTCAAAGAGATACAGGAGAAGCAAGGGGTAAACAACAATATGAAAACATTAAACCCGAGTCTAGGATACCATAAGAGTCGAGTCAAAACCAGGATCGCTATAACTTTTTAGCCTAAAAGTCAAAAAGTTACTAAAAAAATCAAAAAGCTAACAACCTATACCAAAAAGTCAAAAATTTTCTTTTCTCTCTATATTTTGCACATCTTTTTGTAAAAAATTAAAAAGTCATCCCAAATATATATATATTTGTTACATCATATTTTAGCCAAAAAAAATCAAAAAGTTACCAAAAAATCTTGTTCCTAAACAAAGCCTTAATATCAAAAGAGTTTTTAGTCAAATTTTGTGAAAAAATTGATGCGCTGTTGGAAAAGCCCTAAGGTAGTGCTAATGGGCTCACGCCCATGCTGTTAGAATTGATTTGATTGATTTAACATTAAGGTGGTATTTGATAAAGTTAAAATTTTAAAATTTAAAATTAAGGGGGTGTTTGGCAAGTTGGGTTTGGACCTTCTTTTTTTTTTTTTTTTTGCTAAAATTCACAAAAAGATAAAATATACTAAAATAACCAATAAGACAAAATGTCATATTAAATCCATAATCATTTTACTTTTTCTCTCACAAACAACACATCTAACTACAAAAAAAAAATTTAACTCTCTTCCCAGAAACAACTATTTTAGCTTATTAAAATAACCAAAAACTAAAATAACTTACTAAAATAGCCAACTTCCAAAACGATGCCTGAATGCTGAATTTTTTAAGTTAAAAAGTTATTTGATAAAAATTTAAGTGTTAATAAGTTATTTAATATGTATAACATCAAATTTGAAATTTATTATTTTCAAATTATATATTTGAAATTTCATATTGCGATGGTGGTGGTAGTGGTGGCGGTGATGGTATAATGGTAGCGGCAGCGGTGGTGACGGTGACATAATAGTGCTGGCGGTTACGATAGCGGTAGTGTTGATGGTGGTGGTGACGATGTGGTAGTAAAATGATGATGGCGTGGCAACAATGATAATGTTGATGAAGGTGGTAGTGACATGATGGGGGCGGTGGTGGTAATGGTGGTGGCGTAGTGGTGGTAGTGATAGTAGTGGTGGTGGTGAGTTTATAATAGTGTATATCGATATTTATATTTAATATTTATAAATTTAGTCAGAATTAAGTAAATTTTATATGATTTAAAATTATAAAATTTTCTTAAGTTTTAGTCTATATTTTAAGAGGCACTTAAATTTTTAAGTAATATCAATTATAATTATTAAACAAATTTAATTAATTATCATTTAATATATTTAATTTTACATGTTGAATTAGGTTATCCAACACTCACTAAAGGTGCGTTTGGAAAGAAAGAAATTTAGGCCAAGTTTGGAAAGATAAGAAAAAGTCAAAAAGTTATTCAAAAAGTTAAAAAGTTAATACTATTCACCAAAAGTCAACAATTACGGCTGCACAACTCCTAATTCTAATTTTTCCCTACAAACCAATTTTTACAATTTTTTAATACACATTTTTCCATAAAAATTCAAAAAGTTAACCCAAACATCCATATTTTTTTCTTCAATTTTTTAGTCCAAAAAGATAAAAAGTACACTTATTTAAGACACCCCAAATAACCCCTTAGTTAAACAGTTCCGAAGTAATTTTTTTCCAGCTGGACGATAATGTTGGGTGTGACAATTCCGCTATGTAATGGCGTGAAGAGATGGTCAGTGTCCATATTCGCCCTACGCCTTGTTTGACAAAGGTTTTTTGTTTTTTTTTTTTTTTATAAAAAAAAAATTAAGTTAAAATAATTTTTAAGAAAAAATTTTCTCTTAAAAATATCATATCTAATTACAAAAAAATCAATCATCTTCTTAAATACAAATATTTTAACCTATTAAAATAATCAAAAATTAAAATAATTTATTAAAATATTCAACTTTCCAAACGAAGCCTTATTTAAGAAGTTCGGTATTTAGTTGGTTAGTTTTTTTAGTTTGGTTAAAATAATTATGTTTAGAAAGTTGATTATTATTATCATTATTATTATGGTAGTTGATTTGATAATTTTGAAAAAAAAGAAAAAAGAAATGATTATATAAATGTGAGATTTTATTTTATTAATTATTTTAATTTATTTACATTTTAATGAGCTATTTTACCATAACTCTCTTTCCAAATACTCTCATTATATAGATTCAAAAGAAATAAGAGAATACAACTCAGGCAGGACCTCACTTCCCTTTAAGATATTGAAGAAATGCCTAAACTACCAATAGGTCCTACTTTGGAGACTTATTACCCAATAGGTCCTACTTTGGAGACTTATTACCCATTAAGTCCTATTTGATAAATTTATTAAGTGATAAAGATAAATTTATCAATCTTTTTTTTTATGAAAAAATTTATAGTGATAAATTTATCAGTCTCTTTATTTTTATGAGTAAATTTATAGTGATAAATTTATCAATCTCTTATTTTTATAATGTTAAATTTATTAGTTAGGACCTGTAAGTAAATAAGTCTAGTGAATAGGACCTACACGTAAGTACCCCTATGTTAAAAGTTAAATTTTGAACTTTTTTTATTTTGATTTTTTTTTTTAAACGTGAAAAACATAGAAAAGTGTGTGATTTAAAACAGTCAAAAATTGATTTTTAGACCACTTTTGGCAAAAAGATTAAAAGTTATTTTTTTAACATTTTAATTTTTGTAAGTCACATCACCTCTATATTTTTTATACATTTTTAAAAAATAAAAAATAAAAAATAAAAAATCATATTTTAATCTACTTCCCAAAACAAGTCTTAACCTATTTTAATTTACTTCCCAAAATAAGTCTTAACCTAGTTGTCACAAGAGACCAAAATCAAAATGTCAACATAAATCAAATATAATTTTATTGGAAATCTTTGTTGGGAGTTGTCAATTGGATGGAAAAGTCTAAAAGCAACTCTACATATGTCAAAAAAATTGTCAGTTAAAAAATTATCTCGTTTGATTTTTATTTTTTAAATTTGATTTTTTAAAAATTAAATTTTAAATCTTCATATATATATATATTTTTATTTTTAGTAAATTTTTTAATATTTGAAACAAATTTAAAAAGTATAATATTTGTGAAAAAATATTTACAAAATTCACTAAATAACAAAAATATAATTTTTTTTTTTGAAAATTTAGTATATATTCGTATTCTTATGTATTTATTGATATTTGTAAATATTTTTTTATATAAATATCTTATTTTGTAGGTATATTTAGATTAAATACATCTAAAAAGTAAAAAAAAATGTTTAAAATATTTTAAAAAATTCATTAAAAATAAAAAAAATACAAAAAATAAAAAACCTAATTTTCAAATAATTAAATTCAAAAAATTAGAATCAAACATCTTTATTAGATTTTACAAGAATTCATTTTCAATAGCAAGTCAAATTCATTGTCAAGAAAAGATAAAATCAAATTCGATGCCAAATTTTACTCAAAATTCAGTAAAATCGTTTCTTGCCAGCACAAAATTTCTGTAAAAACTCAATTGTTTTTCTTTACCAAAGTTCACAATTTTTATAAACTAAGGCCTCGTTTGAGAATACATTATTTTAGTAATTTTTTAATTTTTTGGCTAAAATATGAGTTTAAAAAAATTAATATATTTGGAATGATTTTTTTTTTTTTTTTAACAAAAAGATGTGCAAAAAATAAAGAGAGAGAATCTTTGACTTTTTTGTTTAAGTTATTAGTTTTTTAATTTTTTTAGTGACTTTAAACTTTATGCTAAAATATTGAATTGCCAAACGAGACTTAATACTTGTGATAAGTAGTTTTAAAACTCCAGGAAAATCTTTTTACAAAATTTAAATAATATTAAATATTATAATTATAAAAGTTAAAATACATGAATAATCACAAGTTATTCATCTTTAAAAAATGAAGAATCAAAAATGGGAAATTTTTTTTAAGGTCTATAAATTGATGGTGCATCTCTCTCATCAATCACTCCAAACAAGTTGTAACGCAGCAAAAAATGGCTTTGTCTAAGAACTCACGAGTCCTGCTGTTCATAGCAGCCTTTTTCACAGCGATCTTGTTCCTTTCCTCTGTCTCCGAGGCAGCAATTGTAGCAAGAGGACCTTTAGACCTCGGTTCGTAAAAAATTCTTTTGTTTGGTATCAGTTTATACTTCCATTTTTCCATGTTTCAAAAATGCAATTCTCTTGTTTGTATTTAGTTATTGTTTTTATTATCAGTAATTTGTTAGTTTTTATTTTGCAGGTCGTAAGCTTCTTCAAGGTTATGAAGGGCCTACACTATACAGCGATCCATGGGGAGGAATTTCACGTCCGGTTGGACCGCCATAAAATGTCTCAGAAAATAATAACCTTCAATCTGGCAACTTAAAGAAGAAGGCACTATTTCAATATTTGCATTACAAAGTATCCGAATTCTATTAGTATATAAAAAATTAAATAATAATATCGGGATACCTAGTTGTTGTAATACTATGTAAGAGGAGGTGTCCATGTAACAAATATAATGAGAAAAGTTAGGGATTATGAAAAAATTTTCATGAAAATGATCATGAAATATTTATGATTCTTGAATTATCTTGATTAGTGTGGTGCTTTATTCTAAGTGTAATTCAAGGGTCACAAAGCTTTCATGATTATTTTCATGAAAGGTTTTTCATGATACCTAACATTGCTGAAATATAATATTAATTTTAAATAATAATATCAGGATATCTATTTGTATCGATCTGCATATATATTGATTGTTATCTGGTTAATAATTGAAACCAGTTCTAGTTTTACTTCGTAATCTGTATACCAATATTATGAAAAGTTTAGTGTGTTTGTTTTCGCAGCATGGGTTCATTCATTTTGTTGTTTTGAATGAATTACGTCAATAAAATTATTCGTACTAATATTTAATTTTAAAACTCAGATTCAGTTTTTCCTATTTTAAAAAAAACTAACTGTAATTGTAATTTGCAATTTTTTCCCTTACTATATTGATTTTAGAGTAGTGGATAAAAAATATTAGATTAATCTCAAATTAATGCTAAACAAACAATACTTGGTTGACATCGAAGAATTTTTTTATTTTATATAATTTTAATTAATTCGATATGGTCATATGAAATATTCGATAACAAAATTATAAACATATTGTACATTTCAAATAGGTTTTCTCAAAATATGAATAAAACACAAATTGTGTTTGATTTAAAATAATAGATCTTATATTTAAAAAGTGTATTGGCCTCTCGTAATTATGAATCATACTATTTTAAATTAATGAAAATTTATATCAGCTCTCCTACCAACTATAAAAAAAAAAAAAAAAAAATAACAATGAATTTTGTCACCAAAACACCAGGTTGACCTCACTTTAAAAATTAAAAATAAATAAATAAATTTTGTGATAAATTTCGAGATAACAAATTCATTGTCTTTAGACTCTGTAAATTTATAATCGAACACACTTTCTTCCAAAGGGTATGAATAAATTTGAACACAAAATAGCCATGTCATGGTTTCACCTTTCATGCTTTCTCCAAATTAGATGGAGAAGTAATCAATTAAGCCTAATTTAGTTGGTCACCATGATTTTATTAAGGATTTAGTTTATTATAATTTTCTTAAAGGTTTCATTCTTAGGGGAGGTTGTGGGTTAAACTCTCCCTCAGATACTTGAATTAAAGGAGTACGCACTAAATATTTTATAAAAAATACGCAAGTTATCTCTCATATATACTAATCGAATAATTAACAATTAACTTTCGTGGATAAAAAAAAATCAGATGGAAAAGTCATCCATCTTATTAATGCTCTACCAACATTGCTTTTTATTTTGAGGACATTACAAATCAATGTACATGATCAAAAGCAATGATAAATATATGAAGGGGCAATTATTTCTTTGTAAGAAAAATACAACAAAAATTGCCCCTCAAGAAAATTTTCATCATTTAGTAAATTTGCAAACTTCCCATTGAATGATAATTTTTCCTTTTATTTTCTTACTCGGCTCTAGGGGTGTAAATTTGGCCCAATGGTCTGTAGCTCACTCAAAACCTGCTCGTGGCTTGGTGCGGCCTGGCCCAACTAAACCCGTCTAGGCTTGAGCCTAGCCAGAGACCCTAGGCCTGAGCCTTGCCAGCTAGGCCTAGAATGTCTGTTAAGTCCAATCTGGCTTGTAAGCCTGGCCCGCTAGGCCCGACCCATCTGCTCACTCAAATCTCAGTCAAGGCCCGGTCCAAGGCTTGGCTCGCTTGAGGTCCAATGTCATTTTTTGTAGAAAAAAATAAAATTTTGGTAGAAAAAAATAAAAACAAATATAAAAAATGGCCAAGTTGGGTCCAAGCTCGAGCCTAGACCTACTGGCTCGGCCCGTCAGCCCGCTCAATGCTCGAGTATCCCCTAAGCCTGAGCTTGGGCTTAGGCCTAATTTTCTGGCTTGTGGACTAGTCCGACTCGACCCTAATTTTCGCGAGAGCCCGCGCAGCCAGTCAGTGGGTCGGGCTGGGCCAAATTTATACCCCTACTCGACTCACACACAAAGGCATTAATTACACAAAATTCCCTGTGTGAATCCGCTCTAGCGGTTGCTAAATCAGCACAAGCGGTTTTGCACTAAAACTTAGAAATTGATTTGTACTCCAAAATAAATTCCAATACCCAAAACTCAAAATTTTTAACCCGGAAATGTTAAGAGTGGTTAAGTAAGAGCAGAAAAAAATTCACAACGACCCAATGAGATAAATAAAATGCCGAAAGTAAAGCACACCATCCTATTACATAATACTATTCAAGTCTAAGACCTAGTACATCACATATCCAGAGTTCTAGATGTTAATCACACAACCGACAGACTTTCCATTCTTCTTCTTCTCTCTCAATCTGGATATCAATCACATAACCGACGGACTTTCCATTCTTCTTCTTCTCTCTCAATTTGTAATGGTATGTGTGTCTCCATCTGCAAGTGCAATTCCTTGTGAAACAAAAGACAAGCACAACACCATTCGTAAATACAGTGGTTGAAATTTATATGTCAAAAGTATATTATATTTACATGATAAAAAGTGATAAAAATTGAGGAAGGGTACACTGGTATATTTGGGTAAAAAAAAAAAAAGTTTAACAGAATTATTGATGTATTCTAAAAAAAAAAAAAAAACACTTAAGTATTTTTGTTTGGGTTAAAAAATAATGAAAAGAAATAGATTTTGAGTACTTTATATTACTGTTTGATTTATCTTTCAACATAATTAATGTCAAACATTGATATATTTGGGTAAAAAAAAATGCTGAATTGTAATTTTTTTTCTTTTGTTTTTTGTTTTTTTGGAAGGGAATTGTAAATTATTGTTAAAAAAAAAATGCCCTTAATTAGAAATAACATTAAAAAAATTACTGGATCAAACTATTGATAAAAATGTTTAATTTCAAGTATTTAACTTCAAAGACACCCTTTATTTATTTATTTATTTAAACTAGATTCACTCCAAAATAGTAAATTAAAATGACATTATCTAAAATAGAAAACAAGAAGACTACATTATCTAAAAATCTTATTTTAGATTTTTTTTTCCTGACTAGATGGAGTTACATAAAAAATTTAAAATGTTATAACACGCATGTAACTAATCTTCTATTAAAATAATTATTAATGTCAATTTCATATTATGTGTTTGATACTAACCGAACTTATTTATTGATATTGTGTCATATCCTAATAAAATTCAAATGAACAAATAATTAGCTTTTAACTTACAAACTACAATATACAATTTGTATCATGTTGACGCGTTGTTGCTTCTCACCTTTATGACAAAATGGATCATTTCTTTGAACCTACTCCTATTTTGACTCAACTTTCTATTTGCATCAATTACATGCTGGCACCGGCACATCCATCGTGAGCATACAGCTGCATAATTGTCAAGCGTGGTTTTGGAGTTGTTGTTTACTGAACTAAGAGCTGTTTGGCAAGTCTAAAAAAAGTTAATTTTTAATTAAAAAAGTCAAAAAAATTAAAAAATAATAAGTTGATTTGTCATTAATTAAAAAGTTAGATATCAAATCAACTTTTTCACTCAACAAGAAATTTTTTTTTAACAAATTTTCAAACACATTGATTTTTTTAACTCATAAAAAAAAAATTAAAAAAAAGAAAAAGAAAAAGAATAAACCAACTCAAACGTCCAGATAAGTATTTTTCGTGGTAGTAGGCAAGTCAAGCAGGGTTATCAAAGTTGACTCATATGTGTACCATGAAATAGAAAGCACCGCAACTGCCCAACAACAATTAAATTTTGTAGACTTTTTCTCTCCAAAGTTTTTTTCATGCAAGAACACCATGGAATTATTTACTAGTCAAAATTGAATTTTTTTTTCTAATAATCAAAATTATATGATTTTATTATACGTCTTAAAAAATAAATGTTTTATTTTTAAAATTTAATGTTTATTTATTTTCCTTGACAAAAACATAATGAAATAATATGACTTTGATTATTTAATCAAGGGGAATTGACCAGTAAATCCCATTTTACTATCTTGTAGATCATGTGATCCCAATTGTTTTCTTTTAAACCATTTAGTCCTTTGGGTTTTTTGTTTACTATTTTGCCATTAAAGTGTTAATTTGAGTTTGTAGACCCGCATGTATTTATGGGAAGGGGTGTGTGAGATTCACGTTCCAAAAAAAAGGTAATAGTACTCTTTTTCTGTGACGTGGGTTGTGACGTGAATTTGACACTTTTTTTTTTTTTTTTAATGACGTGGATTGTGTCACGTTTCAACTTTACGTCAGTTTGAGCCTTTGTTTTCCAATTGCAATTTGTGACGTTTCGACGTGAACCTCACCGATTCCACGTGGCAAAATATCTATTGGAAAGGGTGTGTGAGATTCACGTTTCAAAAAAAAGGTAATAGTACTCTTTTTCTCTGACGTGGGTTGTGTCACGTTTCGGCTTCCCCACAATTTCACCCTTTGTTTTCCAATTGCCATCATGAGATGAAATTCAATTCGCAGATCTGGCGATGCCGACGTGGTACACCAAAATCAAAGTTCATAAAATCTGTGAAAAATCCAAATCAGACGATGCCCACGTGGTTCGCATGTCTGAAGTTCACATTTCTACGGCATAGTCTGTTCGCATATTCAAAATATAGTCTGTTCATACAATATGCGAACTCATGATTTCAGATTTTGTAAAAAGTTCGCATTTTTAGATTTAAAGTTCACAGATTTGTATTTTTAGAACTTGAATATGTGAAAAATCCAAATCAGACGACGACATGATTTCAGAAACCAAAGTTCGCATTTGTAGAAATGCATTTCCCAGATTTGACGATGCCGACGTGGTACACCGGCCTGCCGGACTGAAACAGATCCCTCTGTTGTGGTATACCGGCCTGAAAAACGGATCCCTCTGTTGTGGTACACCGGATCTGAAAAACGGATCCCTCTGTTGTGGTACACCGGCCTGCGGGATTGAAAACCCTAACCCAAGCCCAACCGCGATCATCAAAAAAATCTCAACAATCACAATCATCATCAACCCTAACCAAACCATGTCCCTGAACATGAAAACCCTAACCCAAGCCCTAGCCAAGACCGCTGCGGTCATCGAAAAAACCGTACAGACCACGGTCCAAGAAGTCACCGGACCCAAACCCCTCCAAGACTACGACCTCCTCGACCAGATCGGCTCCGCCGGTCCAGGCCTCGTCTGGAAGCTCTACTCCGCCAAAGCTCGCTCTGAATCAGCTCTCTCCCACCAGTACCCCACCGTCTGCGTCTGGCTCCTCGACAAGTGGTCTCTCTCCGAGGCTCGCGTGCGAGCCGGCTTGTCTAAGTCCGTTGAGGACTCGTTTTCTGACGTTGTTCGAGCCGATGCGGCGCGGTTCGTGAGGTTGAGGCACCCTGGGGTAGTTCAAAACAGCCCATAATTGATGTAGGGCATATTTGTCCATCGTATAACAATGTAATTCAAAAAAAGAGTTATGAGTAAGATATGTCTACTATCATGAACTGTTTAATCAAACAAAATATTCATGGGACCAAATAGAATACAATTTCGCCATATGGGACTTCCTGATAAATTCCCCTTTAATGAATTTAATTTTATTAATTTTTATGAATAATTTACAGATAAAGCCTGACTAAAAAAATAAATAAATAAATTTAAGATCGTCAAAAAGTGACTTGTGGTGAGTCCCATTACTCTTAACAACTCCTTTTGTAGATTAGAGACCATTTTAAAAAACATACCGTGTAATTTAAGATATGAGTTACACTCAAAATTAATTTGATTTGAACACTTTTTGTTTGAAATACTTATTTCAAGTATATAGATCAATCTAGTTTTTTATTTTTATTTTATTTATTTTGTGTGTGTGTGAATAATTTACCTACAAAATTTTATAAAACAGATGATTTTGATCTTTAAAGTAGAACCTGTGGTGAGCCCCCAATAACATCCTCAAGCCCATTGGGAAGGATCCTTTTCTTATATGACTATTTATTAATTAAAAAATGAAAAATATCTGAACTTTAAATTAGAAAATATCCTACATCCTTTACAATTTTTTTTAGATCGGACATCCTTTACATTAATCAAGTCAAAACTGCTATAACTCATCATAATTTTACACCTGGTTGTTTTTAGAGATAGAATGAAAAAGATTTGCAGTAAGGGGATTATTAATGAAGGGATTAAATAATATTGTGTTTATTTTGATGATAGTTGTTGGTGTAGAGATTGTTAAATTATTTTTATATAAAATAAATATAAAATAATAAAATAAATTAAAAAAAAAATATTAAACATTAATGTTTAAAAAAAATGCCCGACATGTAAAAAAATAAAAAATAAAATAAAATAAAAATAAAACAAATAAAACTAAACTTGAAGGGAAGCCAGCCCGGTGAACAGTCCATTGCCAAAACCAAACTTGTTGAAAAGTCAAATTTTAGAAAAGACAAATGTTGATAATTTTTTATTGGAAAATCACTGTTGGGAATTGTGAACTAGATGGAAAAATCTAAGAGCAACTTTATGACGGTGCCAAAACAATTGTCAAATTTTTTTAAAAAAAATGATTAAATTTCACAAAATAATTTTAAAAATTGGTTAAAAATTAATTTTTTTAGTTTTTTTTTTAATTTTTTTAATCTTTTTATATATAAAAAATATAAAAAGTGATGTGACCTAAAATAGATTAATTATCTAATGGTGAATCAAAAATTCATTGTTAAGAATTTTGTTGTTTAATTTGACTCAAAATTTAATAAAATTATTTTTTGTTGCAACAAATTTTCTATAAAAACCCAATATTAGTCCTGTTTGGGAAGTGAAATTTTAGCCTATGTTAGTCTAAAATCTACCAAAAAATAAAAATAAAATAAAAATAAATAAATAAATTAAAATAGTTAACAAGACAAAATGTCATATCAAATTCGTAATCATTTCACTTTTTCTCTCACAAACATCACATCTAATTACAAAAAAATCTAATCATCTTTGAGCTCGAGTTTGATAAAAATTAATGAGCCGAGCCGAGCCGAGCTCGAGCCCAGTCCCTTATCGAGCCAAGCTCGAACTCAATAAACGAGCTCGATAACTTAACGAGCCGAGCTCGAGCCCAGCAAAGCTCGGCTCGGCTCGTTTGCAGCCCTACTCATCCATATCAATAAAGATAAAATGTTCTTTTACAGAAAATATTTCGTAAGTTAGGAAAATCATGTATTCATGTGTCTGACCAATAAAATGTTATAATTTATACCTAATGAGAAGTACATGTTGGGAAGTACATGTTCAAGTGCCAATCAAACCTAATAAGAGTTTGATTCGATCATATGGACTTGTCAAAACAATTGTACAAGGTATTGGAGCTAGTGTTGCTTGGCCAGCTCCATTTGTGGTATATTTCTTTCGTAAATACTAATTTCATTAACAAATTTATATTAACTTAATATAATTTCAATTATCTTTATATGTTTATATTTTAGATGCAAATTTCGCAAGTTATGGATACCAGCCAATAATATTTATACAAGTGAGGTTGAGAATTTGGGAACTGAATTTGTTTTGATAATTTGTCTCTCCGGAAGATGGATATTACTATTGTTTTTCAGAACTTATCGTTGGAATAATTTTCTTTTAAATTTTTTTTTTCTTTAACTTTGTTAGTATGATAGAATACTTTTTAATTTTGATTATGATTTTTATTACAATATAAATAAATTTATATTTTTAGATAAAAAATTGATTGTGGTTTGAATTTTTATTTCTATTTTTATTTTTGATGTAATGATGCTATGGTGGTAATATTTGTTTATTATTATGAAAATATTATAGGATGAATGGATGTCAAATTAATATAGGATGTGGCAATTAATATTCAATTGTTTATAAAATCGATTCAATTTTTACAGACATTTACGCATGCTTAGTTGTAGCTTTTAAAAGTGTTAATGAAAAGAATACATAAGTGGCATTTTATAATAGTGATAGTAGCTTTGAAAGTGTCACTAAAATAAGTTTCAATGGCACTTATATCTATTTAATGGCACAAATGAATTGGATTTAGTGGCATTTATAAAGTTGTTATAAATATCAATTGTAGCATAACAAGCGTCATTAAAAATCCATATCGTGACATTTTTTAAATTGCAAGTCTTCTTTAATGGCACTTGATAGCGTCACGAATAGTGTCTACCATGACATTAAAGTGTCACTGAAAGTTTTTAGCCCTGATGGTGCAATGACACTTATAAGTGTCACTGAAGTGCCACTAACTCTTTTTTTTAATAGCGCTTGATAGTGTCACAAATAGTATCTATCATGACATCAAAATGTTATTGAAAGTTTTTAGCTATGATGGTGTAGTGGCACTTGCAAGTATCTACCGTGACACTAGTATCTACCGTGGCACGGGTATAAATGGCACTTGTTCAAAATGCCACAAGACTTAAAAACGTCATTAGAAGAACAGTTTTGTGGCACTTTCAAATGTCACTAAACTAAAAAAATGTTGTAGTATCATTTACCATCTTTTTGTTAAATTCTTGTAAGATAGGATAATTATTTGTTTGGTTGGTACAGAGTGCGGCATGCATAAATTATTTAAACAATACTGATGTAAAATTTGATTGTCACAATTAGTGATGCAAGAAAAAAAAAATTATACATTGTCACTATAGCATGAATAATTCTATACATACTAACAATTTTACTAAAAATACAAGAGAAGAAATGTGATTGATTATCAAAAAATAATAATATTTAAATATATATATATATTTAATAAGATTATTACTATGTATTTAAATAGATGTTGTTGGACCATTTTAATATTTTTCACTTATTTATTTATTTGTATTTTTTGGTGACCTTTTGTCTTATCCTTCAGTGGAGATTAATTGGAAGGTTATGAGCTTGGTGGTGAGTTAATATTTGGAGGTTATGGGACTCCATATTTTCCCTAATTTGATGGTCATTATTTTTGGTGTAATTTGTAAGGTTCTAGTGGCTTATATATTGTTCCTCTCATATACTCTTTCTAGACCAACTACTTTTTACACTTGAGAGATTACTAGTCAAAGAATGGTGTTTTTCTTAGTGGAGTTTTGGGTTCACCATCTTGTCCAGAGTTCGCCTGAACCATACGACAAATGGTCGGGTTGTTGTATTTTGGAGGGGACAAGTCAGAGTTTAGTGATTGCTGCATCGGTATTTGAGTTCTTTTTAGCGCAATGGGCTTGATCTCTTTAAGAAAATGAGATATCTATGCCTCAGCTTGATCTATTTGTATCTCATTTTCTTTGCATTATATATCAATAAAATATAATTCTTCTGGTATTTTCAGCAACAATTTTAAAGAGATCAAATATGGAACAAGTACCAAGAAAAAACCAATGACGGAATTGGAGATCTCAGCAAGCCTTTCAAGTTCAAAGGAGTTCATTTTAAGAGATGGAAATGAAAAGTTCTTTTTTACCTCAGCCTTTTGAAAGTTGCTTATGTTCTCACCGAGAAGAATCCAAACAAAATCCCAACCGAAGAGGCTTATATATTGTTTCACTCATCTACTCTTTCTAGACCAACTACCTTTTACACTTGAGAGATTACTAGTCAAAGAATGGTGTTTTTCTTAGTGGAGTTTTGGATTCACCATTTTGTCCAGAGTTCGCCTGAACCATACGACAAATGGTCGGGTTGTTGTATCTTGGAAGGGACAAGTCAGAGTTTAGTGATTGCTGCATCGGTATTTGAGTTCTTTTTAGCGCAATGGGCTTGATCTCCTTAAGAAAATGAGATATCCATGCCTCAGCTTGATCTATTTGTATCTCATTTTTTTTGCATTATATATCAATAAAATATAATTCTTCTGGTATTTTCAGCAACAATTTTAAAGAGATCAAATATGGAACAAGTACCAAGAAAAAACCAATGACGGAATTGGAGATCTCAGCAAGCCTTTCAAGTTCAAAGGAGTTCATTTTAAGAAGTGGAAATGAAAAGTTTTTTTTTACCTCAGCCTTTTGAAAGTTGCTTATGTTCTCACCGAGAAGAACCCAAACAAAATCCCAACCGAAGAGATGAATAATAAAGACCACGAGGCACATGAAGCAAAAGTGGCTTCATACTGTAACATCCCCAAAAAATACAACGAACTCATCTCATAAGCGGAAATGTAATTGGATTAACATGCTTTCATTCATCAAAGTTTAATATACATGAGAGACAGATATAAGAAGGAATGAAAGCTACATAGATTATCATTTACCCTAATGGCTTACATATTTCCAAGTCGTTGCTTGGTAACAACAAAAGTAAGCCTAGCCCAACACAATTTGAAGCCCTTGGCTACACAAAAATAGAGACAACAAAATAGAAACTCTTGCTCCCAATTCTTCCAAGCTACTGCTTTGGCGAAAGTATATCACCAGCACCTGAAAATGGTTTTTCCCAAATAGGGTGAGCCAAAACCCAGTGGAAACAATCCAACAAAATATATGAACTTTAACAAAGTTATAAACATGATGCACATAACCAATACTGCAAGATAAAATCATTTACAACTCTTTTTCCAAAACCATATTATGCCAAGTATTATATCCCAATCCATTTTATATCAATTTGTTTCATGTCATTTCATATCTCCTCAATTCATGAGCCATTCCATGGTTATCCAAACAACCCAACGGAGACTACAACTCTGTGGTTTTCTTACCGTACAACCATTACACACAAACACTGCAATTTGCCATTTTACGAAAATTTCGCTGCGGGATCGGCACCTATGTTGTAACGCCCCCAAAAAATAACATAATAAATCCAACTTATGAACAGAAGGATAACAAAGATAAAATACTTTCATTCATCAAAGTTCGTATTACAAAAGATAATACATGCGTTATACTTTCATAAATGTACATCCTGAATCTATAACATGTAATACTAGTTAATGATCAACAGAATAAATGCCCTACGAGCTTACATCTTTCCAAGACATTGCTTGGTTACAACAAAAGAGAGTCATAAACTCTATACATATAAAGGCCTCGGCTTAAATAAGCATTAAACACAAAACAACAAAACAGAGCCTCCAGCTCCTAGATCCTCCCAATCTACGTCCTTGGAGGAAGCATATCACCGGTACCTGAAAATGGTGACCCAAGTAGAATGAGTCAAAGTCCAGTAGAAGTAATCTATCACAATATATGAGGTTTAACAAAGATTTAAGTGTCGTGTATATTTAGTATTCATGACAAAACACACATTCTTCACATGAACATATGATACTGTCATTCACATCTCTAACCACTCCCATTTATTTATTTCAAGTTAATCCATTTCATCTCAATTCATGGGCCAAGTTTATAATTTTCTGAATAACCCAACTGAGACTACAGCTCAATGGTTCTCAAATCAACGCAATCATCATACAAGCACTTTAATCTTGCCATTTTACGGAAATTTTGTCCGCCGGATCGGCACTCATGTATACACATGATTTCGAGACTTTCACTCTAGACACTCCGACCAACATAATTTCAATGGAGTCCATCCCCTATCTCCTCTCAAAACATGGAGTACATCCCATTTCTCTTCCTAAAACATTATACATATTCAATGCTTTACATACCGTCACATTCAATGACATAATTAAATGATTAGTTTCAATTCACCTAATCCTTATGTAATTTCTACAACAATCATAGCTATTATCCACCGATAGCCCAATACATATATTTCTAAACTGATATTCAATCTTAAGACAGATAATTTATTCAAGTTTCCATAGGTATGAGATAATACATAACCAATTCCATCATTTCTACCAATATCCATCCAATTTCATATTTGTAACACCAATTTCATTTATTTACACAAATTAAATATTCGAACAATTTAGGAAAAAACTCCCCCCTTTCAAATAGCAACCCAAGTGGCCCAAATCAAGCATTTGGCCACAATACAACCTTACATTTAACCCCATGACCATCTATTTCACATTTACTCAAAACCCCTCTTTTAAAGTCCTTGAAATATTCAATACTTAGAGCTTAATCAATTCATCTAAACAGATGCCAGAAAGCACAATTATATGGTCATCGTTTCCCACAGATAACTATCAACCGATAACACACATTTCATCTAACCATTTGCATATAAATTGTCTTACCGATCAGCTCGAACCCTCACTACGCTTCCGCAATGCAACGCTATTGATTTATTCCCATCTGCATGTCTTGCATTGTCCACCAATCTATGTAAAATAAACTGAGGCAATAATTCTTACAATTATTTATTCTTTATTATTTAAATTTTTTTTTCTGCAATTCATTTTACTTAGGTTGTACAATTTTCCTTTTCATTCTGTCTAGCCAGACGGAGGTAAAATCTTCCGGATCTTCCATTTTTATGCTCACTATATTCTGCATCACAATCAATCACAATATACACGAAAGATATACAATAAACATGGATAGTAACCATTGCGGTTAGCAGATATTATACACACAAGTATCGTTGCCATCAATCTTTTTTCATATGCACCAAGAATGTCATGCATGATGCCTAAGTCTTTTCTAGACATCCTAAAGCTCAATGGATTCGTGTGTGAGATAGCAACTCGTGCTCTAATACCACTTGTTACGCCCCAAACCCGCCCCTAAAAGTTTAGGCATGACCACTTTAGAAACGGACAGATAATACGATATATACCACATATGGGGCCTGGACGGAAGCATTTACTAACATAAAATAAAATAAATTAGCATCCATCGAGCTCACACCTATATGCCAAGATCTCAATGTGCCCTTCAACAGTTCCTCATATGATAGACAGATATATAAGAAGCAGATATATGCATTCACACTATAACATATATGAGCATATATATACAGAACCAGCCCCACACCTAGGCATACAGCAAAAATATTGGTAAAGGAAATTATACATGACTAATTACATTAGCCAAAAGGTTAAGGACCAACTAGGGGTCATTGAGAGAACCCCACAAAATGCGTAAGCTTCTCCACATGGCTTGACCCAGAAGGGGTGACCAAAGCTGAACTAAGATCGACCTTCAAGTTGATTACCTACAGAAACAGACATAGCACGAGGTGAGCAAGACTCAGTGAATAATAATACTTAAACAATTTAGTGGATAAACTTGAATTATAATGTACATAAGAACAGAGGTCACATGGTTAATCTTTTCCTGTAGATATTTCCAGATCGGCCTTGGGCCCAGTCTTTGTACAGAGTGGCTTCAAGCCCAGTACCATACAGAACAGAACGGCCTTCGGCCCAGCAGATTTCACAGATCAGCCTCAGGCCCAACAGAATTTACAAATCGGCCTCTGGCCCAGATATCAACAGATTGGCCTCTGGCCCAGATATTAACAGATTGGCCTTTGGCCCAGATATTAGCAGATTGTACAAAGCGGCCATAGGCCTAACAGATTATACAAAACGGCCATAGGCTTAACAGATTATACAGAATGGCCATAGGCCTAACAGATTATACAGAATAATCTTAGATTCATAAGAATACCATCACACAATAGTGCACATAAGTTTCCTCCGTGGTTTATTACAAGTTGACATAGTCGTCTTGCGCATAACAGAGCATTAATAATAATTATTCACAGAAAGCACATGTATCATTACAATACTATTCATAGGGACAGAACAATTCACATCATAGCGTGAGTCATATAACGATGTTATAGATATTCAGTTCCTTCCTCAGTTTGAGTAATTCGTGGATCAATCCGACATTTATCATAGTTCTTGAACGGTTATTAACACATAAAGCAACCCATAATTCTATCCGATTATTCATTTTGATAATCCATTTTAGGCAAATATCTATGTCATAGAACATGTGTCGAGTAAAACAAGGCTGTTGGAGTTCATGATAGGACATTCAAAACATTATGTTCTCAGAAAAAAGGGGTTTATATTCACAATTTCTTCCTGTCAACAAATTCTATAGTATCAACTCCTAATTTCAGAAATACAGTAAAATTCGTTCCCTCGAGCACACAATTATATCTTCCCATAACATAGGTCACTTTCTATCATAAGAAAGATATTCTCAACTATGCTCATCTATAGACCAATCCAAAATCAATAGTTCATACACAATTCTTACGCGGAGACATAGGCAAATTACAAGTAACAGAACATTAATAATAAGCATTAACTATAAACGGAATATATTGCTACAGTACTATTACTCACAGCTCTGTGGTGGAACGGTACTCCCTCCCGGTAGGTGCCCTACATACGTACGCAATTCAAGCATTAGTTCGTTTCTTCTTTAAACAATATCGAATTCGTTTCGTTTTGGATGAATTTACAACATTAAAAAGGCATCAAATACAGATTTGAAAAATATCCGAGGGTCAAGCACGTAAAATGGAGTAGACCATTTTTTCCAACATGGGTTGCACGTGCGGCTGTAAGCCCCGCACGTGCGGCAGTTGGTCCCGCACGTGCGGTTGGGAAGCCCCATACGTGCCTTTTTAATAGTAGCCAAAACTCAAAAATTCTCCATTTCCCGCACGTGCGGCCATGACTCTCACACGTGCGGCCATGACCCCCGCACGTGCGGCGATTTTCCCTGTGTGAGCAGTCCGAAATTCAAGCAAAATTCCAATTTTGGTGAGCATTTATAAGGCTCAAAATAGACTCATTAATTGCTAAAACATGGTTCAAAACTCATGTAGATAGGAGGTACAACATATAATAATCTAAATATGGATCATTAATTTTAGAACTCATAAACATACTCACTTCTATAACATCCTCATCTTCCACACACGTACACACACACACACATATGTAACCATTTATTCATATAGATGAGTTCAAGCTTGTTAATTGAAGAATTAAGATGTACTTTCTCACTAGATGATTCTATACAATTTCAAATCAATTCAACACAAGAGACAACAACTCAATTAATCACTTAACACATACATAACCTATATTATCAACCCCAACTTACATAATATAGAGGAATTCCTACTCAATTCAAAGAGAGGGGTCCAATAGAATGGCTTAAACATACCTTAGGTTAGAATCTCTATAAACCCTCTTAATTTCCCCCAATTTCTTCCTTAAAGAACTTCTCCTCTATTTCCCTTCGCCAATTCTCTCCCAGGAGATATTTGTGAAATGAGTTCCCAAGTCAAATGTTTAAGGGACAAATATATATATATATATATATAAAGTAAATAAAACAAAAATCAATCAGTTTAATCATTCCAAATCAAATTTTTATAAAAATGCTTATTATGACTTAAAAATTATGTTGATCTCATATGTAAAATCAATTTCAGATTATTAAGCCTCTAAGGCTCTCAATTTCTGATCCAAACATTATAGTTGTAACAGATAGTTCTCTTATTAAACAGATATGAATTTATATTCATAGGATTCACCCACTTAAACTTACTTTCGCATGAAATTTCACAGTAAGCACATAAAGATGCACAGACTATGTGACAACCCTCGCCACTGATTACTGCTAAATTGGGACTGAACATGATAAGTAACTGGTTAGAGTGAAATTCTGAACTGATTGTGTGTGTATGTTGCTTTAGTGCATTTCTATCTGTTTGCCATTGATTTATCTGTTCATGTTTTAAGTTTCGAATTGTAACTTGAGGGCCTTATCGGCGGCCGAATCAGAAATTGATTGGTATTTCATGCTAATTAGAATTTATGTGATTTTATGGTAGGTTTAATTTAAATTTGATTTGGAATGATCAAATTAGATTAAATAATGTTAAATTACATTAGATGACTTATTTACCAAAATGCCATTAAGTGGACTTTGCTAGACCAATTGTTTAGTCTTGATTTACATGTGTTGGCATCACTCTTCATCACTCTTTTGAGGCCATAGCCGTGAGAGAGAGAGAGAGAGAGGAAGAGTAGGAGAAAACTTAGCTCATCAAGAATTTGGCTTGGAGACTTAGAAGATTTGAAGAATTCATTGCATAATTGAGCTTCTACCTTTGAAATTGAGGACTTAAGCTAGAGAATTCATCTTCTCCATTGTGAATTTGAGTTACTTCTTGCATGGTTCTTAGTGAATTAGAGTTTAGAGTCAAGATTTGGTTCAAAATGTTGAATTGAGTGGTAATCCATGCATGTATGTTTACATTCTTGAATTTTGAGGTTGTTTTCATAGAATCCTCACATGCATGTCCATATTTGGGTTATAGTTCATGAATTCATCATGTTTTTCCATCAAATTGCCAATTTAATCTTTATTTGAAGTGTTGGAATTTAAAGGAGATCTTGCATATTGTGTTCATGTTTTGTACTTGATATTTGGGTTGAAATTGTATTCAATTGTCTCACTTTTGAGCCTTGATTTTATCAATTGATTTACAAAACATGTTTTATTGTTGGTTTTCAAGTGTTTTCCAAAAAAATGGGCCCAAAAGGGTGAGTTTTAAGGTGTTGAATACTTAGTTTGAGCTTTGAAGGCAAATCTGGAAATTCTAGAATTTGGCTTCCTCGCTCGAGCGAAGGATTCCACGCTCAAGCGACCATCGTTTGTTCAGAGCTTCGCTCGAGCGAAGGAATGATGGCTCGAGCGTAAATTGCAAGCTCTTAGGTTTTTGGTGCACGCAGACGCACGCTCGAGCGAGAGAACCTACGCTCGAGCGATTACTGTGTCTCACGCTCAAACAGGCGTCGAGCGGAGATTTTCAACATCCAGCACTTTTTGCATTTTTACAGACCTCTCAAGCGAGGAAGTCCACGCTCGAGCGACCCCACTGTTTTGACAAGCTCGTTCGAGCGAATAAAGCCACGCTCGAGCGAAACCCCTGTTTTCTAAAAATTTTGAAAAGTATTTTAAAGTACATCTTTGCATCCTCATTTCATCCTAGGCATTCCTAGGCCTAGTTTAAGGCATCTTAATGAGGCTATTGATGTAGAACCATACCGAGTCAAGATAAGGACTAAGTCATTAATTCCCAAGTGTGTAACTTAGTGTGTGTTCATTCTGTAACTGTGTAGGGTTGGCATCCGAGGACGCTCACTAGCCTATCTGTAGTCCAGTACTCTGTGAGTAACAATGTTGTAAAGATATGTTCAATTATGAATATTTTCTAAATGATCAACTGTTCTGTTTACTGAAACGTTATTGTTTAATGAGTGAATGTTTGTCCTATTTGTAAACTGTATTCTTGGCGTCCATAGCAAATTACTGTTATTGTACTGTTACTGCTACTGTCACAGAGATCTCTGTCGGTTCCCATGTTTAGAACCACTACTGTTTATTGTTATGATGGCCATCAACTGACTGTTCGGTCTGTTAAGACCTACTGTACTGTTTTGCTATTGGATGTACCACATATAACTGCTATGGTTTCTAAATGACTGATATGACTGTTTAATGACTGAAATGACATTCATTCTTAACCTCTTTACACAACTGTTATTCACTGGGCTTTAGCTCACTGTTTATATTTATATGTAGGTGTCTAGGCACCGGATCGAAGTTAAGAGCGTTGGGTTAGCTCCCTTTTTGTCAAGCCAACCATCGCGCCTCACTTCGAGGTTCCATGTCAGTCCAAGCCAGGGCTTTTTGGGGTGTCTCAGTTCACCTTTTTGCTTCCGTTCTGTAATACTGTATAAGACTTGTACTGTACTGTGCTAATTAGAGATTTGGTCCCTAACCTGAATGTTGTACATATGGTGTATATATGTTTTGCTTATGAATGTGAATATGTTACAGGAAAAGTCTTTTTGCATATAGACTGTCACAGCTCATTGGACCTCTTTTATTACTATTTTAGATTCTGCCAGCCCCTGTACTCTGTATTACTGTCTTTACTGTTAAGTAGGCCTTCGGTAATCACGGATTACTGGCCGGTTACAGTGCTAAACCCATAGGGGCAGGTTTGGGTCATGACAGAGTGGTATCAGAGCGATACTAAACCACGAGTTATACCGCACACACGTGTCCAAATGAGCTATAGGATGTCCTAGAAAAGTAATTAGGGCATTGCATGAGCATGAAAAGTGTGTGTGGCCATGACATGAATATATGTGCTAATGTGTTAATATGTTTAAAGTATGCAACTGCCTATGTTTATTATTGCCATAATTGCCTATAGTGAAATGGACAATGCAAGAACTGCCGATGAAAAAGAATCATCTGATGCCAGAATGGCAAGATTAGAAAGAACAGTTGAACTATTGACTGAGGCCTTGAGGCTACAACAGAACCAACAGCCCCCACCTCCTCCAGTTCAACCCGAGCAGAATGTTAATGATGATATAATTACTCTAACACAGAAGTTCAGTAAGATGAAACCGCCATCATTTCAAGGAGGCCTTGAACCATTAAAGGCCGAAGCCTGGGTTCTAGAAATCGAGAAATTGTTCGAAGTGTTTCCATGTTCTGAAGCACACAAGGTGCTATTGGCTACCTTCACTTTGCAAGAAGAGGCCAGAAGGTGGTGGATGCTTGTTCGTGACACCAATACTGCTATGACTTGGGCTCAATTTAAAGAAGCCTTATTTGAGAAATACTTCCCTTAGTGTGTCAGGGATCGAAAAGTAACTGAATTTAAACAATTGAAACAAGGTACTATGTCAGTGGCAGAGTATGAATCAAAGTTTACTGAACTCGCTAGATATGCACTACACATGGTGGACACTGATTACAAAAAGGCCAGGAAGTTTGAAGGTGGCCTTAATGTTGAAATACTTGACATAATCAATGTTCTGAAACTACTGAAATATGTACATGTTCTTGACCGAGCAATAATAGCCGAGTCAAATATCGAGGCACTAAAACAGACTGAAACACCGGGAACTGAATGGCGTGGTAAGAGAAGAGGCTTTAAGTTCAAGAAAGGCCGAAATAATTCATCGAACAAAAAGCAGAATACAGGGTCAACAACCAGTTCCAGTCAGGGGAGTGGCTCCATACCGCCCTGTTCAGAATGTGGTAAGAAACATAAAGGGGTTTGTTATAAAATCTCAGGTGCTTGTTACAGGTGTGGCAAGGTGGGCCACATGGTCAAAGATTGCCTTTCTGCTCCTCAGGGCAATAGTAAAGCTGCAGCCAGTGCCGCAGCATCAACTGTTACATCGAAACCTAACTCCAAAGCTACTAGAAAAGAGCCTATGAGGCAAGGCCAAGTATTTGCACTTGTACCGGGAGATGTGCAGAATACCGAGACCGTTGTGTCAGGTATACTCTCAATTTGTGCTCAAAATGCTTATGTTCTGATTGATTTAGGGTCTACACATTCATATGTCTCGCATGCTTTTTCGCGAAAACTAAATAGACCGTTAGAACCCATGAATTATTTGTTAGCTATATCTTCACCCGTTGGGGGATCCATGACATGTGCTTATATGTACCCTGCATGCGAAATTATTGTTGGGGATGTGCATTTGTATATTGATTTACTGCCTTTGAATATCGATCATTTCGATGTGATATTGGGAATGGACTGGTTAACAAAATATCATGCTACCATAGATTGTGTAACAAAACAAGTTATTTTCCGTCCACCTGGATTGCCTAAATTTGTGTTTAATGGAGTTGGTGTAGTACCTCCCTCATACTTGATTTTATCCATGAAAGCATTTAAACTGATTAAAAAGGGATGTAAAGGGTATCTATGTTGTATATTGACTGTACCTACTGATGCTAAAGCTAATGTGGACAATATTCCTATAGTCAGAGAATTTCCAGATGTTTTTCCAGATGATTTGCCAGGGGATTTGATTGACAGGGACATTGAGTTCACCATCGATGTGATTCCGGGTACACAGCCAGTTTCCAAAGCTTCGTACAGAATGGCACCTACCGAACTGAAAGAACTGAAAATTTAACTACAGGAACTGTTAGATAAGAAGTTCATCAGGCCCAGTACTTCACTGTGGGGCGCTCCAGTTTTGTTTGTAAAAAAGAAAGACGGCTCACTGAGACTTTGCGTTGACTACCGTGAACTGAACAAGGTAACAGTGAAAAACAAATATCCATTGCCTCGAATTGATGATTTGTTTGACCAGTTACAGGGTGCCCAGGTTTTCTCTAAAATTGACCTTAGATCCGGATACCACCAGTTAAAAGTCAAAGTAGGGGACATTGAAAAGACTGCCTTTCGAACGAGGTATGGACATTACGAATTCCTTGTTATGCCTTTCGGAGTTACTAATGCACCTGCTGCATTTATGGACCTTATGAACAGAATTTTAAAACCATTCCTCGATGAATTTGTAGTTGTTTTCATAGATGACATTTTGATTTACTCCAAAAGCACAGAAGAACATGAACATCATTTGAAAATTGCCTTACAGACCCTAAGAAAATAGAAACTGTATGCAAAACTGACAAAGTGTGAATTTTGGCTTGATAATGTTATGTTTTTGGGACATGTGATTAGTAAGGATGTCATTTCAGTTGACTCGCAGAAAATTAAAGCAGTAGTGAATTGGCCTAGACCGTCTAATGTTACTAAAGTTCGAAGCTTCCTAGGCTTAGCCGGGTACTACAGAAGGTTTGTAAAAGATTTCTCCAAAATTGCTCTACCATTGACTCAGTTGACTCAAAAAGGAAAACCATTTGACTGGACCGATCAGAGGGAATCAGCTTTTCAAGAGTTAAAGACTCGACTTGTGACTACACCGATTCTCACCTTACCCTTAGGTACAGATGGATTTACCATATTTAGTGATGCTTCTTGTAAGGGTTTGGGATGTGTTTTGATGCAGAATGGTAAAGTTATTGCATATGTTTCCCGACAACTGAGACCGCATGAAAAGAACTACAAGACCCATGACTTAGAACTTGCCGCAGTGGTATTTGCATTGAAAATCTAGTGTCACTACCTATATGGGGCAACATGCGAAGTGTACACAAACCACAAGAGTTTGAAGTACTTCTTCACACAGAAAGAATTAAACATGAGGCAGTGGAGATGGTTAGAACTAATAAAAGATTATGACTTGCAAATTTTGTACCATCCGGGGAAAGCTAACACCATTGCCGATGCACTGAGTCGGAAATCAGTTGAAAATTTAGCCTGTTTACTCACCGGGCAGAAAGAATTGCTACGTGACCTTGAAAAATTTGAGGTTGAAATTGTTTGGCGTGAACAAGGTGGAACCTTAGCCGCTATTTCTGCTCAACCGGCACTGATTGAGGAGATTAAAGAGAAACAACAACAGGATGACTTTTTGAAAAAGGTCATTAATGAACGGGAGTCCAAACCGAGGTCGGACTTTAAATTTGAGAATAATGTGTTGAAATTCCAGGGAAGATTGTGTGTACCGAATGATTCTGAGCTGAAAAGATGAATTCTGCAAG
This sequence comes from Camellia granthamiana, assembly GCA_036172215.1. Classification (NCBI taxonomy): domain Eukaryota; kingdom Viridiplantae; phylum Streptophyta; class Magnoliopsida; order Ericales; family Theaceae; genus Camellia; species Camellia granthamiana. The sequence goes on from CM069905.1 coordinate 115,973,826, forward strand.
AGGGCCACAATTCGAAACTATCTATCCATCCAAGAAATACGAAAATGTACCAAGACTTGAAACTGAATTTCTGGTGGCCAGGAATGAAGAAAGAAATTGCTAACTTTGTATCGAAATGTCTTCATTGCCAACAAGTTAAAGCTGAACATCAACGACCTGCAGGCTTACTGCAACCCTTACCAATACCGGAGTGGAAATGGGAACATATCACTATGGATTTCATTGTTGGTTTACCTCACTCCAGTAAAGGTATTGACTCAATTTGGGTTATTGTTGATAGACTGACTAAATCTGCTCACTTCTTACCTGTCAAAACAATTTACAATGCGGACAAATTGGCTATAATTTATATTGATGAGATTGTTAGATTGCATGGAGTGCCTGTGTCCATTGTTTCTGACAAGGACTCGAAGTTCACATCAAGATTTTGGCGAAGTCTGCAAACAGCATTGGATACCGAATTGAGACTGAGTAGTGCATACCATCCTCAGACAGATGGCCAGTCAGAAAGAACCATCCAGACTCTAGAAGATTTACTGCGGATGTGTGTTCTTGATTTCTAAGGAAATTGGGAAAGTCATCTACCTTTAGCTGAATTTGCCTACAATAACAGCTTTCACTCGACTATTGGTATGGCGCCTTTCGAGGCTTTGTATGGTAGAAAATGTCGATCTCCTATCTGCTGGGCAGAAGTTAGAGATGGGCCTTTGCTTGAGCCCGAAATTGTACATGAGACTACCGAAAAGGTGAAACTGATTCAACAGAGATTGAAAACCGCACAAAGCCGACAGAAAAGTTATGCGGATGTCCGAAGACGAGACAGGGAATATGAAGTAAGTGATCATGTTTTCGTTAAAGTGACACCAATGAAAGGGCAGACTCGTTTTGGAGTCAAGGGTAAGCTAGCGCCGAGATATGTCGAACCGTATGAAATCATTGAAAAGTTTAATCCGATGGCGTATCAAGTAGTGCTTCCTCTTGAAATGGAGCATATGCATAATGTCTTCCATATTTCAATGTTGAGGGATTATCTTCAAGATCCCTTCCATGTGATTGAGCCTACCCGTGTAGTGCTAAGTGATGACTACACTTATGAAGAACGGCCTATTCAGGTTGTAAATCGACGAATCAAGAAATTGAGGAATAAATAAATTTCGTTAGTGAAAGTGGATTGGCAAAACCACGGTGGCACTTGTGCCACTTGGGGAAGAGAAGATGATATGATGAAGAGATATCCTGAACTGTTCCCTCTGAATCGGATATTCTTCCAAAATGAAGGTAATCCGAGTTTGGAGGACCAAACTCTTTTTAAGGGGGGAAGACTGTGACAACCCTCGCCATTGATTACTGCTAAACTGTAACTGAACATGATAAGTAACTAGTTAGAGTGAAATTCTGAACTGATTGTGTGTGTATGTTGCTTTAGTGCGTTTCTATCTGTTTGCCATTGATTTATCTGTTCATGTTTTAAGTTTCGAATTATAACTTGAAGGCCTTATCGGCGGCCGAATCAGAAATTGATTGGTATTTCATGCTAATTAGAATTTATGTGATTTTATGGTAGGTTTAATTTAAATTTGATTTGGAATGATCAAATTAGATTAAATAATGTTAAATTACATTAGATGGCTTATTTACCAAAATGCCATTAAGTGGACTTTGCTAGACCAATTGTTTAGTCTTGATTTACATGTGTTGGCATTACTCTTCATCACTCATTTGAGGCCATAGCCGTGTGAGAGAAAGAGGGAGAGTAGGAGAAAACTTAGCTCATCAAGAATTTGGCTTAGAGACTTAGAAGATTTGAAGAATTCATTGCATAATTGAGCTTCTACCTTTGAAATTGAGGACCTAAGGTAGAGAATTCATCTTCTCCATTGTGAATTTGAGTTACTTCTTGCATGGTTCTTAGTGAATTAGAGTTTAGAGTCAAGATTTGGTTCAAAATGTTGAATTGAGTGGTAATCCATGCATGCATGTTTACATTCTTGAATTTTGAGGTTGTTTTCATAGAATCCTCACATGCATGTCCATATTTAGGTTATAGTTCATGAATTCATCATGTTTTTCCATCAAATTACCAATTTAATCTTGATTTGAAGTGTTGGAATTTAAAGGAGATCTTGCATGTTGTGTTCATGTTTTGTACTTGACATTTGGGTTGAAATTGTATTCAATTGTCTCACTTTTGGGCCTTGATTTTATCAATTGATTTACAAAACATGTTATATTGTTGGTTTTCAAGTGTTTTCCAGAAAATCGGCCCAAAATGGTGAGTTTTAAGGTGTTGAATGCTTGGTTTGAGCTTTGAAGGCAAATCTGGAAATTCTAGAATTTGGCTTCCTCACTCGAGCGACCATTGTTTGTTTAGAGCTCCGCTCAAGCGAAGGAATGATGGCTCGAGCGTAAATTGCAAGCTCTCAGGTTTTTGGTGCACGCAGACGCACGCTCGAGCGAGAGAACCTACGCTCGAGCGAGGTCAGTGTCTCACGCTCGAGCGAGCGTTGAGCGGGCGTTGAGCGGAGATTTTCAACATCCAACACTTTTTGCATTTTTACAGACCGCTCGAGCGAGGAAGTCCACGCTCGAGCGACCCCACTGTTTTGACAAGCTCGCTCGAATGAATAAAGCCACACTCGAGCGAGACCCTAAACTCGACCCCACTTTTTTAGTGACTTTTTTGGCAAAAGCTGGGTTGTTTTTGGTTAAAAAGTTGACTTTTTGGGTTAAAAAAACTGAAATGCCAACAAGATGGCTTTTTACTGGTGTTCCCAAAAGAGCCCGGAGTCTTTGTTTGGTAAAAAAAAAAGTTAGGATTAAATTAGTATTAAAAGATAAAATATGTTAAAAAATTAATAAGATAAAATATAACATTTAAATCATAATTATTTTATTTTTCTTTTACAAAAGTTAAAAAATCAACACAAACGAACTTTTTAGTCCCACGCTAAAATAATTAAAAAGTCAAAAAAACCAACTAAAAAATCTTAGGGAAAATTAGTCTAGGGTCCCTCTTCCACTTTTTGTAATGGAAGAGATCCACAAAATTATTTTTTGATGTCTAAGGTCCCTAAACATATCCCCTCTTTGTCTCTCATTCCGTGCCCGATCTAAATGAAGAGCTAACCCCTCCTTTTGAATCCTATAGGGATGAAGATAATGACGATGCTGTTTCTGAAACTCGTCTGGACCACCAACCACCAGCCCTCTCCCCTTCTCACCGTAACCATTACCAGCTTCGACTGCAGCTCCTTCGCCATCCCCAACTTAGGTGACCTACCCCCTGTCATCCTCGTTGCTCCGTCATCCCTGCATTACCATCACCACAGTCTAGATCTGGAAAACCTATATCTCTTCTCCCCATCGCAGGCTCGCATCAACACTGCGCTACAGCTAAGCTAGGGATGGGTACTGTTTTGAAGCTGCTTCAACTTCTTCTGCAAATTCATTTGTGGAGGCCATATTGGATAGAGACAGCGAGATACAATCTGAATTTCCTGAAGTTTTGAATGAATATTTCAGTTTTGAGTCCTTTAAATTCTCACTCACACACCAGTAAGCAAGTTAATGTAGGCTTATGATGGTTCTGGTTATAACTTGCTTAGAGTGCTTAGTATAAGCTTGGTAATACTCTCTACTAATTACTACCTGTTTGAAATTTCTCCTATGGACCAAACCAGAGAATTTCTCTAGACCAACTCAGAGAAAATTCGACCAGAGTGAATTTCTCTGAATTGAATTTTCTCTGATTTAGACCAGAGAATTTCTCTAGATTAAATTGAATTTTCTCTGGTTTTGGACTAAAGAATTTCACTAAATTGAATTTTCTCTGGTTTGGACTAGAGAATTTCTTTGGATTAAATTGAATTTTCTCTGAGTTTAGACCAAAGAATTTCACTGAATTGAATTTTCTCTAGATTGAATTTTCTCTGGTTGAATTTTCTCTGGATCGAATTTTCTTTGGATTGATGTTGAGGGATCTTAGACATTGTAAAAATATTGAGTGTCCTTTATGCTATAAAATCATAATACCAGGGACCTTAAAAAAAAAAATCCCAAAATCTTATTGTCAAACGACAACTGACATAACTTATTTATTTATTGTGCCGTATTATAATCAGATTCATATGGAAAAATTATTTATTAACTTACAAACTCTATATATAATTAGAGCTGTTAAATAAACTAAACTACTTATATTCAGTTCGTTAAAAATATTTTTAAAAATTTAAATAACTTACCACTCAACTCAATAATCTTATATGCACTATAAAAAATGAAAAATGATCCATAACTCGAATGTCTTGGGCTCGAATTGGCTCAAAACCCAGAACGACGTCGTTTTGGATTTCCTTTTTCTTTTTTCTCTCTCTTCTTCTTTTCCTTTTCTTGCTTTTCAATACAGACAGACAGAGGAGAGAGAGAGAGAGGAGAGAGAGAAGAGAGAAGAGAAGAGGAAGAAAAGATGAAGAGAAGGACGAGGAATCTGAAAATGAAGGGAAAAAAAAAATTGTTGGTGAAGATGATGATGATGATAATGATGTTGATGTTGATGTTGATGAAGATGTTGTTGATGATGATATGTTGATGAAGTTGTTGAATTTATTTTTTTTTTTTTTTGGATCTGAAGATGAATGGTGATGATGTTGATGAAGCTGCTGCCTCTTCTGTTGTTGTTGATGAAGAAGATGAATGGCTATTGATCCCTCTTCTGTTGTTGTTGATGATGAAGATGAATGATTGTTGATGATGTATTGATGACGATGTTGATGAAGCTGCTCCCTCTTCTCTTTTCTTCTTCTTCTTCTTCTTCTTCTTCTTCTTCTTCTTCATATTCATCTTAAAAAAACGAGAAAGAAAGAGGGGGAAAAAAAAAAAATTTCCAAAACGAGTCGTTTTGGATTCGGGCCAATTTCGAGCTCGAAAATTTCGAGTTACGTTGCAGTTCTGATAAAAAATTAAGTTAATCAAACTCAATTTATATTCAATTCAGTAAAAACTCATTTGAAATTTACTTATTACGCAAACAATTTAAAATTAAATATATTTTAAGTCTTATTAAATTTATAAAATCAAACTTAATAATCTACCATTCAAACTCGATTGACGTCCTATTTACAATTCATATCATATCAGTGGCTTCTAACCCTTACGACCAAGTGGATAAATTCTCCGTTTAATTAAATCTTCTCCTCACGTCCATTACCTAGCGTCATTGGCGCATCCATGGCTATGAAGCATCGGTACTTTGACTTGTATTGGGTATTTATTAGCGTATGATATTTTATATGATATTTTTGTATATGTTTCAGGTACACGAAATATGTATTTAAATTTTTTCTTTTTAATTTTTGGCGTACCTAGACGTATCTATTATATACCCAAGCCGTACCATACCGTACTTCAGTTGAAACAATATTTTCTTCTACTATAGAGATAAAACTCCTTTTACTAGACTTCTTTTTTATTTTTTAGTCTTATACTTAACATGTTTTAAAAATTAAATTATGGTTTGTAAAATATATTGATATTTAATTTTGATTTATACCTTTACTTTTAGCATTAAATATTAATTGTAGGTTGAATCTTATAAATTAAACCATGTAATTAATTTTTGCATTTCTATAAATTAAAAATAAAAAATTTTCTACAAGCGTACCAAACTGTACTCGTACCTTACTTTTTTTTGAATTTTACCGCACCGACTACCCGTATCGTACCAGTACTAATACTCATATTCGTACACATGTTTCATAGATCCATGGTCATCATTCAACTGCATGCAAGAAGTTATTTGGTGGATCTAGGGCATGGTTAAGTGATATTTTAGGGTTCTATTCACTAAAATGAGCTAGAATAGAATGAAATAATTATTCCTTAAGCTGTTATATAGAATGATTATTTTCTTGAAATAATAAATAATAATTCCATTTATAATATTCTTATCATTATGTTTTTACTCAATTAAATAAAAAACATATTTCATTTGAATGAACTAAGCAAAATGACTTAGACCCCCAACTGGGGGTGACCCCCACCACTCCCAGTAATTTGTAATTAGCTCAAATTTTTTTTTTTTTTTTATTCTCCTCTCTTGGACCCCCACGTGGGGGTGGGGGTGCTGGGGGTGCCCCCTATTGGGGGTCTGGAGCATGGTTTTAAAAATCGGACCGGACCGGCCGGTTCAATCGGTTGAACCGCCGACCGGTCAAGGTTCCAGGTACACCCACTAAACTGGTCATAGTGGAAAACTGGCCTATTTTGAGAGAACCAAAAAAATCGGCGGTCGAACCGCCGAACCGGTTCACCGGGTTGATAAAATGAATTTTTTGTATTTTTTTTCTATTTTTTCTTTCTTTCTTATTATATATATATATTATATATAATAAAAATTTAATTGGAAATTCTCTTTTAAGAGTCTCCTCTTGTGAGGAATCCCATTGAGAGCTTGAAATTATTGTGAAAGTTTCTATCTATTTATAAGAAAAAAATTCTTTCAAAAAAAACTCAAGAAATCTATGTGGGATTCAATCAAATTTATTGGAGGGAAACTTAAAATTTTGATATCCCTCCAAAATTTTTGCTCTTCTTTCAATTATATTATTTGAATTCAAATCATATGGAGGAATATTGAATATTTGATTTCTTCTTCCAAAATTAAAATTAATAATATTTTTAAATATATTTTTATATTTTTTAATAAAAAAGTATTAAGAGAAATATTTAGGATTATTAAAATTTTTAATTTATAATTTTATTACTTATATTTTTATTTAAATATAATTTTAATATATTTATGACGTCACGGTTCGATTCCGATTCAACCGTCATTTTTCCGGTTCACTCATCGATCCGATTTTTAAAACATTGGTTTGGAGCATTGCCCATGAACTAAACATTAAGGGTGTGTTTGGTAACGTTTACGTTTTCAGTTTATATTTACAAAAATTTTATAAACTGGTTTTTGTTTATTTTTTGAAAAACATAAACTATAAACGCGTTTGGTAATTGACAAAATGTTTTAAAAAATTTAAAATATAAAAAAGAGTGAGAAATGGCAAGTGGTGGCAAGTGGCGGCGGAAGACGGTGGTGGAAAGTGGTGACGGTGGGTGGTGGGTAGCTGGTGATGGTGGGTGGTGGTGGTGGTGGGTGGGTTGGTGGGTGACGTTGGCGGGTGGTGGGTGGTAGCGAGTGGGTGGTGGTGGTGGTGGTGGCAGGTGGTGGGTGGTGCTGGCAGGTGGGTGGTGGATGACGGGTGATGGTGGTGGTGGCGGCGGGTGGTGAGTAGTGGCGGCGGGTGGTGGGTGGTAGTGGCAGGTGGGTGGCGAATGGCGGGTGGTGGTGGGTGGGTGGGTGGGTGACGGTGGCGGGTGGTGGATGGTTGCGAGTAGGTGGTGGTGGTAGTGGTGGTGGTGGTGGTGGGTGGTGGTGGATGGTGGTGGCAGGTGGGTGGCGGATGGCGGGTGGTGGTGGGTGGTGGGTGATGATGGTGGGTGGGTGGGTGACGGTGGAGGGTGATGGGTGGTAGCGAGTGGGTGGTGGTAGGTGGTGGTAGCAGGTGGGTGGCGGATAGCGGGTAGTGGTGGGTGGTGGTGGTGGTGGGTGGGTGGGTGACGGTGGGTGGTGGTGGCAGGTGGGTGGCGGATAGCGGGTGGTGGTGGTGGTGGGTAGTGGTAGTGGTGGGTGGGTGGGTGACAGTGGTGGGGTGGTGTGGTAGCGAGTGGGTGGTGGTGGTGGTGGTGGTGGTAGGCGGTGGGTGGTGGGTGGCAAGTGGCTGGTGGCTGGTGACTGGTGGTAGTGGGTGGCTAGTGGTGACAGGTGGGTGGTGAGTGGTGGTGGCAAGTAGGTGGCGGGTGGTGGTGGCGGCGGCGGGCGGTGGATGGTAGTGGCGGGTGGTGGGTGGTGGCGGATGTATGGCCGGTGGGTTGTGGGTGGTGGGTGGTGGTGGTGGCGGCGGCGAAGGGTAGGTGGTGGTGGCAAGTGGGTGGCAGGTGGGTGGTGGCTGGTGAGTAGTGGTGGCGGGTGGTGGCTGGTGGTGGGTAGTTGGTAGTGAGTGATGGTGGCAGCTGGTGGTGGGTGGTGGGTGGTGGTGGCGGAAGACGGTGGTGGAAAATGGTGGCGGGTAATGGCTAGTGTTGGGTGGTAAAAAAAAAAAAAAAACTGAAAACTCAAAATGGAAACACATTTTTTGTATTTTCATTTTTTGGCCAAATTTATAAACTGAGACCACTGATTTATAAATCAAAAATTTTACCGAACAAGTTTTTATTTGAGTTTTTTAAATTTTTGTAAATATAAACAGTAAATTGAAAATGTGAGTGTTACCAAACGGCACCTAAAGTTTTGGGTTTTGATTTTGATTCAGAAAAATGAGTTAGGCCTCTAAAGAGAGAGTTATAATGGAGTATTAATTTATCTTTTTCTTTTTCATATTTTATTTTTTATCTCATTATTATTATTATTATTATTATTTTTTATGTGCACTAACTCGTTAGAGCGGCTCCAGTACAGTTCTAATTAAGGCTTTGTAACACTGCTATTTGATTCAGGGTTCAGGATTTGTTCAATATATTTTGATTTTGACTCAACATTCTCTTCACGTCCATTACATAGCGGACTTGTCACATCCATCATTCTCGTCCAGCTGGAAAAAAATTATTCAGCTTGATTTAAATTTTTAAAATTTATTTTTCAAAAAATTTATTTTTTTTATTTTTTATGTTTTTATTTTTACTTAATTTTTTTAATATTCTAAGTAATTTTTTTAATTTTTATATATACCTAACATAAATATATTTAAAAAATATAATATTTGTAAAAAATCTTTAGAAAATTTACTAAATACTAAAAATATATATAAAAAATGAGAATTCAATAAATTTTCGTATTCTTGTTTATTTATTAATTTTTTAAAATATTTTTTTATAAATATTTTACTTTTTCGATACATTTTAATAAGGTGTATCTAAAAAAATAAAAAGAATTACTTAAAATTTTAAAAATATTTACTAAAAATAAAAAATACAAAAATTTAATTTTTAAAAAATTGAATCCAAAAAATTAAAACTAAACATATTGATTAATTTTGTAAGTGTTTGAATTTCTTTCTTTCCTGACCCACCCGTAATGTCAAATCAATTCTAACAGCATCATGGTGAGCCCATTAGCATTACTTTAGGAGTAAAGTTACCTAACTTATAAACAAAAAAAGATTTAAGATTTAGGATTGGTTTGGGGTGTCTTAAAAAGTGCACTTTAAAAGTAGAGAGGTGATGTGATGAAAAAAAGATAAAAGCTGGATTATATAGTATATGCCAAACCAACCCTTAGATCCCATTTTAGCAGCCACCCCACGACCCCCCTCTGTCTCTCATAGTTATTTTTTTTTTCTTCTCCCCACTCACCAACCCCCACGTGTGTGTGGGGGTGGTGGGGGTGGGAATCTGAGGGGGTTTGTATCTGCTCTGACTTATAAATTTGGAGCGGTATGACGTGACAATATAAAAAGACAAAAAGAGTTCAAAACATCAAATTAATGTATGGGTCTCACCTATTATAGTTCTTTAGAGCATCTCTAGCAATTTACTTAAATTTTATCTTAAAATATTATTAAAAAATTTATTTTTTATTTAAAAATCACTTTTTCATTTATTTTCTCCATCAAATTCTTTATTCTTTCCCTAAAATATTATTAAAATATTCTTTCCGTACTCTTTCACTTTTTCATCTTCTTCTTGAATTGAAATTAAAGACATAAACGTTGATAGCCTCCGAATCGAATTCAGGCCAAAGTTGAATGGGCACCATTCTTAAGCTTATCACCCATTGACATCATTCTTAAGCTTATCTTTCAATGCTTTTGGTGTCTTCTGAAAGCAGTGGCTAAGGCGGTCGACCGGCCGGCCGTCTAGGTGGACGACCGACGAAGCAATTTTGTTAGATATTAGGGAGATATAGTGACTCCCTATTTATAGGGAGTCACTGTAGCAAATATTAGTTTAGGGCGGCTTATAAGGGAGCTAATGAGGAAGTATAAAAGAGTTCTAACCCCCTAAAAATAGGTAAAGGAACACATTTGGAGAGGCCGCTGGCGATGGTCTTAGAATTCTTAGTTAGAGCTCTCAAATATTTTTGCCTACTTTAGCGTGTGCCCCTGTTTGTATTTGTGTGCGATAATCCCAACAAAACGACGCGAACACATTGTATATGATTTTGAGTAAATTATATTTTATTCCTTTTATGTTTAATCATTTTTTTTTATTTTAATTTTAAGATTTATTGTTAAAATTATTTTTTGTTAAAAATTAAATAGAAAGTGATATATTGATAGTAATATGACATAAAAATAATTTATTAGATGTGACTCACATTTTGATATAAACTTAAATCCTAAAATAATAATATATTTTTATATTATGTAACAGTTATTATGATATTTTCTGTCTAATTTTAAATAGAAATTAATTTTAGAAACAAATTGGGAAAAAAAAAAAAACTTGAACTATTAAGTGTCAAAATGAGAAAAAAATCAATTTTAAAGGCTAAAAATGAAAAAGTTGCCATTTATGAAGGCGACAAAATGTAATTTATCCATACGATTTTCACATAAAAGCTGTTAGATTTAAGACTGGTGTGTGTGCTGTTTCGGATTTGTGTCTGCATTCACTTAATACTAATTTATTTTTTTATTTTGTCATATATTATCATGTTATATCATTTTGAGTTCATATTTAGTTCGTGTCATGTTAATATTTTGTATACAAATAATAAAAAAATTATCCTCAATTAAAATACCAAATGTATATATATAAATTTGCATAAGTAAATTTTCATGAACTAGTCTTTACTAGATCAAACTACTCATAAAAATATTTAAATTCAAAAACACTAAAAATTTATTTTATTTACTGCACATTGAATCCAATACAGTTATAGAAATGAAATTATCTAAAATAGGAAACAAAAAGACTACATTAACTCAAAATCTTATTTTAGATGGTTTATTTATTTATTTACATTAAACTCGATGGACTTGCATAAAGGATAGATGTTATAACACCCATATAACTAATCTTCCATGAAAAAAGATGATAAGAAACAATAAGAAATATAACATTTGGTGATTAGTGGATAGAAAACAATAGAAACATAGCATTTACTAATTTGAGAAAATATTGTCACGTGTATCCTAGGACTATTTAATAAATTTTCCAACCTGGCAAACTTATCAATTATTACTAGTCCAAATTAATTGTTGAATAAAGATTCGGAGGTCTAATTTTGGTATTCTAAAGAGACCCCTAATTAGGTGGCACTCCATCTCAACACCACATCATCAACCTCAAATTTACTCATCTTTTCACTAATTTCAAGTTTCATAAATCATAAAGTGACCCAAAACTTTAGTATAATTTTATAGTTAAGTTTTAAGTTTAGCATAATTTTGTAAAATTTAATTTTTACTTGTAAGATATTGTGAGACTCTCAATCTTGGTATCAGAGTCTAGAAATTGAATCTAGGAAAAATTTTAAACATGGAAATTCAATGTTTAATGCAAGATATAATATATGCAAAAAAAATTATATACCTTGATCACGGAAATAGTAAAACTAAAACCACAGGACCATTAAATAGACTAATGGATATGAGTAAAGAAATTTTAAATATTTGTAGAAATCAAAATATCATGATTGCTGAAATATCTAAAGAGTTAAGATTTGAAAGATTGTTGAAATATCAAATTTCATAATTATTAAAAGATTTGAAACTTCTTTTATGGTTATTGAACAAACTGCAAAAATTGTAAAAGATGAAAAAGATGAGGACGATAGTGGTACATCTGCACCAAAAAATCCTATAGAAGAAATATCTTCAGAAGATTTTCAAAAATATTTGAATCTATATATAGATAATTATGAAAGAGAAAAATCGCTTAAAAAAATAATAAGCGATTCTATTGATCCAATGAACAAAAAGAAAAGCTAAAATATTTGAAATAAACAAAGCATTTGGAAATTTCAATTTTTGAGAAAATCTTGATTTTATGAATATTTTTGAAGATAATGAAGAAAAATCCTCTAAGAAGGAAATAAAATTAGGAAAAAGAGGACCATTAAAAATCATAGAAAATATGACTTCATTCCTAAAGCTACAAAAAATAAGCCTGTTACTAAAGGATGTAATAAAAATTGAAAAAATCGACCAAACCAATTGAACCAAACCAAACCGACTATATTTGGTCATTTTTTAATATGAATCGGTCCGTGCAATTTTTAAAATTAATTTTTTTCGATTTTCGTTTCGATAACGATTTAGACATCTTGTGTACCAAATTAAACAGAAATCAATCGAAAGTTTCGCATACTAAACATAATATATAATAAAGTTAGTTGAGTACAAAATTCAGTTGATTCACTTAATTGTTTATTTTTTAAAAAATATTCCAAGTTTGACAATAGATATTGACAATGTGATAAGTTATTAGTTTGCCACTCATATGTGTTTGAATCAAGTTTTGCTACTACTATGCCTATATAACTATTCAATTTTTTGTTTTAACTCTATTTGATAGACTTGTGATCTAGTTTCATGGGATGATGGTTTTAAACTTTGGTTTTGCTTTGGTGTCAAGACTTTGGTTTTTAGATTATATTTTGTTTCTAATTCTACTTCAGTAAAAGTTTAAAAACTTAGTATTTATTAATTCTTTTGTTTGTATTTTTGTGAATGGTTGTATTAGATATTGAAGTAATGTACAAATAACTAATTCAATATTTTTATATAAATTATTTACTATACTACAAATTTAAGAAGTAACTCAAATTTGAAACATCATAAACCAAAAATCACACCGAGTCAAACCGTTTGAATTGGTGCGGTTTAGTGAGAAATTCGGTCTGTATCAGTTCTCAATATAATAGAACCGACATTATTGGTTTGGTGTAAAATTTCACCTAAACACCAATTGTCCCAAACCGATTACATCTCTACTATTACTAAATATGGACTAAATATGGAATGTATCTTGATGTAACTAATATAGAAGAGGTTATAGATAATTTGGCTCAAGCAGTAAGAATTGTTATAGTTGTTCAAGCTATAGACGCCAGTGGCCTAAATGCTTTTCTAAAAGCTACTCTAAGAGGTCAAGTTGCAAAATTTTGAAATACTTTATCATATAATGATAACATAAGAGCTTAGTAGTTAGCTTTAACTATTGTTGAAAAGAGTATCATGTTTATGGTAGATAACTTCAAATGAGAATTTTGTGGAACAGACTTTAGCCAATTGGACGTTCAAAAAAAATAAAAAAATAAATTACACATCTAACTAAGATACGAATATATGATATGTGCTATTTTGAAAATTGTGCTTGTGAATATAAAAATGGTTCAATAAACTAGACCTAAAAGATACTATTCATTGGCAAAAACAATTTATAGCCAAACTTCCTAAACCATGGGATGAACTATGCCAAAAAGAGTTTGAAGAAAATAATCAAATTTGTGATTCTTTGGGTGAACAAATTGCTTATGTACAAGAAGTTATAAAAGAAATATTGTGTAGAATAACAAATTATAAAAGATATGGTAAAGGCATAAATTGATTATAGCTGTTGTTCAAAAATTGAAGGTATGGTAGGAAACTATTGTTGTAAGAAAAAAATCCAAACCATTGGCTACGAAGAAGAAATTTGTGAATAAATGGAAAAAAAAAATTTCAAAAAAAAAAGACTTAATCCATAAAAAGAAAATCTGTGAGGACGTATGGCTAAGGTGTTGGCCAAGGTGCCATGTGGGCGAGCCATGATGTCGAGATTGTTGTGATATTGCCGAGATATGGTGTTGTAATGTCAGAATTCGAAATATTCGGATAGAGGACAAGAGTCTTAGATGATGTAGGACTACCTGTTTGGGTAAGGATGGACTCTAAAGAGAGTTGATCCAAATCTAAATAGAAGGAGTTTTGGATAAGTGATATCCTTATAAAGGATAGAGTCATATGAAGTGAGACTTCTAAGGAAGTTAGACACTGATCATTATATAAAGAGGACACCCCCGTGGGTCTAAGATATGCTTTAATTGAGAGTTGTGTTACTTGTTTGATATCTTTGAGAGACAAGTTAATTGACTTGATCATCGGAGTGCCCCTGAATGGATGAGCCACAACGATATTTATTGTCTTCTTGTGCGCAGGTGGTGGCTTAATATATTCTTCTGTGTGCTCTCTAGCTGAGTTCCCTGTTTGGTTGTGAGGTCAAAAATCAACACTCACAATTTGGCGCCGTATGTGGGAACTTAGTCGGAATAGGTGGCCATCATTGTGCAAGATCAACATATCGTCGACGATAACTACAACGAATATGGAGAATGTGTCAACATTGATAGAATGAAGAACCTCCTAGAAGGGATGCATGCAAAAATAGGGGGCATGAGCACTTTTGAGAAGATGAAGACGACTTTCAAGTATTGAAAGATCAACCTAGGTGAGTAGATCCCAAATCCCAGAAGACAAGATCTTGGCATAGATGAGTAGGTCAGAGAAGATAAGAGCTCAACTTCAGGTGGATGAGCCACCACGGTATTTCTTGTCTTTTTGTGCGTAAGTGCTGGCTTAATCTATTCTTCCGTATGCTCTCCAGCTGAGTTCCCTGTTTGGTTGTGAGGTCAAAAATCAACACCCACAGTTTGGCGCTGTCTGTGGGAACTTAGTCGGAATAGATGACCATCATCGTGCAAGATCAAAGTGTCGACGACGACGACGAGTTCAACAAAGATGGAGAGTGGGTTGACATTGATGAAATGAAGACCCTTCTAGAAGGGATGAATAGGAGCATGAGCGCTCCGGATGAGATGAAGACGACCTTCAAGTATGGAAAGACCAACCTAGGTGAGTAGATCCCATATCTCAGAAGATAAGTTCTTGACCTAGATGAGTAGGCCTGAGAAAACAAGAGCTCAACCTAAATGAATAGATCCCAGATCCTAGAAGACAAGATCTTGGCCTAGATGAGTAGATCTGAGAAGACAAGAGCTCAACCTAAGTGAGCAGATCCCAGAAGAAAAGTTCTCAGCCTAGATGAGTAGGTTCAAGAAGACAAGAGCTCAACTTAAGTGAGTAGATCCTAGATCCTAGAAGACAAGATCTGGCTTAGATAAGTAGTTCCGAGAAGACAAGAGCTTAACCTAAGTATGCAGATTCAAGAAGAGAAGGCCTCAACCTAGGTTGGTAGATCCGATATGAAAGGAGATTGGCCTAGGTAAACAATTTGGAAAAGATCAGAACTTACCAGAGGCGAATAGAGTTGAGATAAAACAAAGCCTACCTGAGATTAGAAGATCTTGACGGTAAGGGATTGTCGAGGCCTTAGAATGTGGCTTGTCGAAAATTGGAGCTCGGCTTTAATGATGTTGATAACATCAGCTAAAGTTAAGAATAAATCGAAGGAATGACCCTTGAGTAGGGAACGACCCCTGAGTGAGTTAACTTAGGCTTGCCACAAAGGTAGAGCTGAAACTAAGGGATGTTCCAATGAGAAACTGTGTGTTTAACTTAGGCTTGTTGGGAAGGCACAACTGAACTAAGTTAAAGTGATGTTTCAACGAGAAACAAAATGAAACCGGTAATGATCTGGCTAGATTGTACGAAAAGGCAAGGTAGGTAGTACTCTCGGTGCACCAAAGTTAAGCCTTAAGTGTTCTGTTTAGACAAGCTAAACATGATGACTCTGGTCATGGATATCTAAGTCAGACATAGACAAGATTTAGATCATGTATCATTAATGTGAACCTAAGTTGTACTTATATTCACGTTAGGAGGCAAAGAGCAGAGATGGGTTAATAAAGACTGAGTCAGTGATTTGAAAGTGATACTTGGTGAAATTTTCAAACAAATTTGGAGAGATGACGGTATCCGAGATAAAACTTATACCCGAGATGACATGATCTGAGATGATGGTTTTATCCGAGATGTTGACCGAATCCTTATATTGATCTTGGACGGAGACTTGGCCTTCTTGATAAGCCTTGGTGTCTGCTTCCTTGATCTCTTACTCCTTACTGGTTAGTACATCTGCTAGTTTCTTCTCAGCTTCAACATATTTCTTTTCAGTGGCCTTAGTAATGGCCTTGGCTTTCCATGCCTCCGCTTTGGTAGCAGTAACTTGGTCTTTTTATTTCATGTGCTTCTCTTCCGAGATGTTAAGTTGCTAGAGGTATCCATTATACTTCACGGTTTGCTTGGTGAAGACCTTTTTCATTTTTTCAGCCTTGTTTAAACAGGCATGAACATGTTGGATTGACTATAACAAGATGGAGTTGATTGCACAGTTATGACATCAAGGATGTAAACAAGAAAGTCTTCTACGACAAGTGGTCGGTGAGACATGTCATCATTGGTTATGACGATAGTTACTCGTTAGTATGCAATAGATAAGGTGACTGAAGGATTGTCAAAGTCAGAGTCTGGGAGCTTATGACCTTAATGTTTCCTGCTCCTGGTTTTGGTAAAAGAATTGTCACTATGTTGACATTTGCACTGCCGTTGAGATGGTGGGTTGATGTGTGGAGTAGCTGATGGAGTGCTTGGTTGCTAGTCTAGTTCAGCTGGTAGAGTTTGAACCTTGGGCACGAACGGAGTATTCACAGCAATGAAAGCTTCAAGAACAACAATGATGGTTTGCAGAGGCAAAAAGAGAGAGTCTGGGGACACAAAGAGAGACAAAATGGGAAAGTGAAAAGGTTTTGTTAGAATTAGAAAAGGGTGGCAAAAAGTTAATACAACCCGAATGGTGACATGCCTGTTCTGAAGTTAGATGATGTGGGACAAAATTGATGCGACACGACGGGGACGTGATTGGTACGCTCCAATCTGGTGATTATACATGGAGGTAATACGGTTGAGACAGTTATGGCGTGACAACTCACAAGCGTCTTGGGTTCTTGGAATTCTTGAACTAGCGAGTCACGATCTCGGCTAGTAGTGCGATCTAGGTTGAGATATTGATCTTGGATGAAAGAACATGTTTGTTCTTTATTCTTGATGAGTGGACACTTGAGTCCTTGTTTCTTGATGCCAACGAGTCATGACCTCAGTCGGAGGAGTATCTCTAGCATATTGCTTAGCTAACATGTTGGAAGATTAGATGAGTGTCACGACCCAAACCCGGCCCTATGGGTTTAGCACCGTAACCGGCCAGTAATCCGAGATTACCGAAGGCCTGCTTAACAGTAGTACAGTAAAACAGAGTTCAGGGCCTGGCGGAAGCCAATACAGTAAATAAATAATGTCCATTGAGCTGTGACAGTCTGTATGCCAAAAAGATTTTTCATGCATTCACACATCCAAACAGTACAGTCTATACAAAAGTTACAGTCACACAGTAAAGGGACCTAATCCCTTGATAACAGTACAGTTAGTAGCTGACAGTCTATACAGTAATCCAAAACAGTGCGGAGACAGACGGGAAAAAACAAAACACCCCAAAGCCATAACATGGCAACTCGGAACCTCGCAGTGAGGCACATAGGCTGGCTTGACAAAACTGGAGTCTAACCCACGCTCCTAGCTCCGATCTGGTGGCTGAGCACCTACATATATATATAAACAGTGAGCTAAAGCCCAGTGAATAACATAATGCGTAAAGAGGTTAAGAGTGAAATGTCCTTACAGTAATGAAAACAGTTCATTAAACAATATTCCAGTCTTTCAGTCAGAACAGTTATTCAGTCATATGTGGTACATCCACTAGCATAACAGTAAACAGTAGGTCTTAAAGACCGAACAGTAATGATGGCCATCAATCAGTAAATAGTATTGGTTCCATGAGGGAACCGACAGAGATCTCTGTAACAGTTACAATCAGTAACAGTAGGTGCTAGGGATGCCACAGTACAGTTCAGAAATAAAGGACATACATTCATTCAGTAAATAATACCAGTTCAGAAAACAGTTCAGTATACAGTTCAGCATTCGAAAGATAATCATTTTGAACATATCTTTACACAATTGTTACTCACAGAGTTTGGGTTACAGTATGCTAGAGCGTGTCTCCCCAGTCGCCAACCCTACACAGTTCACAGGTTGAACACACACTAAGCTACACAGTTGGGAAATATCATAACTTAATCCCTTATTTGCCTTGGTGTGTTCTACATCTATATCCTCATTAAGATGTCTTAAACTAGGCCTAAGAATGCCTAGAATGGGATGATGATGCAAAAATACACTTAGAAAACATTTTGCAAAGTTTGCTGAAAATAGGAGCCTCGCTCGAGCGAGCTTTCAGAATCAAAGGCTTCGCTCGAGCGAGAAATCCTTCGCTCGAGCGAGCTGTCGAAACAGTAAAAGTACTGGATGCTCAAATTTTACGCTCGAGCCACTAATCCCACGCTCGAGCGTAGCTTCGAACAAAGGTTGGTCGCTCGAGCGAAGAATCCTTCACTCGAGCGAAGAAGCCAAATTCTGGAATTTCCAGATTTGTCTCCTAAGCTCAAACCAAGCATTCTTTCACTCAAAACTCGACCTCTTGGGCCCAAATTCTGGAAAATACATCCAAATCCAATGTATAACAAGTTTTAAAGCTCAATTTATGAATTCAAGCCCCAAAGGTGAGTCAATTAAAACCATATATCAAACCCATTTTCAAGAACATGGAGAAATGCAAACATGCATGGATTCAAACCAAATTCAACCTTCAAAGCTTGTCCAAATGGACTCATTTCTTCAAGAACATGATGAATTCATGGACTCAAGCCTAATTATGAACATGCATGTACAATTGGCCATGAAATCAACTCAAGATTTATCAATACACACATGCATGCATGAAATGAGTTCTAATTCAACACTATAGAACCAATTCAAGTCTTAACTCTACAATTTAACTTGACTCATGCAAGAAAACCTTAAATGCAACAATGGGAGATTCAATTACCTTGCCTAAGTCTTCAATTTCAAGTGTAGAGGCTCAAACAAGCAAGAACTCTTCTAATCTCCTTAATTTCCAAGCAATATCATAAAATGAGCTCAATTCTCTTCCCTTTCCTCTCTTGGTCGGCTAGGTGTGAGAAAAAGGCTGATGAAGTGAAGTTATTCAAGTGTAAAACAAGTCCCTAATTGTGTAGGATAGTGGCCCACTTAGTGGCATGTTTGGTAAATAAATCAAAGTTGGCAATATAACAATGTTTAATCTAATTGAGTCATACCTAATCACATTTTAGATAAATATACCATTAAATCACGAAAATTCCACTGATCATGAAACACTAAACAATTTTCAGTTCGGCCGCCGATAAGGCCTTCAATTTGCAGTTTAAACATAAAACACGAACAGGTAATCAAATAATCGAAAAGATAAAAATGCAATACAATAGATATGCTCAGTCAATTCAGTTACAGTTTTCAATCAGTTCGTTCAGTACTTCAATTGGTTCAATT
The DNA here is from genome assembly GCA_036172215.1 of Camellia granthamiana. Taxonomy (NCBI): domain Eukaryota; kingdom Viridiplantae; phylum Streptophyta; class Magnoliopsida; order Ericales; family Theaceae; genus Camellia; species Camellia granthamiana. The sequence continues at coordinate 115,993,265 of CM069905.1, forward strand.
ATCAGTCATAAGCAGTCCAGTTTAGCAGTAATCAGTATGAAATTCAGTAATTTATCGGTAAACAGTACGGGGTTGTTACAATGAGATAGGTTTCATCACCTCATATTGTCGAGATAATAAAACCTAGGGGTAGTTGTGGGGACGTATTTTAGGGTCGTGGCACGTGGCTGAGGTGTTAGCCAAGATGCTATTTGGGCGAGCCATGATGTCGAGATTGTTGTGATATTGCCGAGATATGGTACGGTAATGTCGGAATTTGGGTAAAGATGGACTCTAAAGAGAGTTAATCCTAATCTAAATAGAAGGAGTCTTGGTAAGTGATATCCGTGTAAATGATAGAAGTCCTATGAAGTGAGACTTCTAGGGAAGTTGGACACTGATCATTATATAAAGAGGACACCCTCGTGGGTCTAAGGTACGCTTTAATTGAGAGTTGTGTTACTTGTTTGAAATCTTTGAGGGATAAGTTGACTGACTTGATCGTCGAAGTGTCCCTGGGTGGACAAGCCACCACTGTATTTCTTATTTTCTTGTGCGCAGGTGTTGACTTAATCTATTCTTCCGTGTACTCTCCAGCTGAGTTCCCTCTTTGGTTGTGAGGTCAAAAATCAACACCCACAAAAACCAAAACCTTAGGGTAAACATATTAGAAAAAAATCTAATAAATTCACAAAAGATAAAAAGCTTCCATGTCCAAAAGGAAAATCTTTTGAAGAATGCAAATGATGGCTTTGTGGAGAAAAATGACATTTTGCAAACAAATGTCCTAACAAACAAAGAAAACAACATGTTAAGAAAACTATGAACCAGTATGGGATACGAAATAGAATTTGACGATGAAGTAGAACTCATGTCAAAATATGAATCAAAATCTAAATATTGTTCTGATGAGAACAAAGCTTAGAGGAAGCTTTAACTGGAACTATTTTTATAATGAAAATAGATTTAGATGATGAGAATGAAATGATCCTTCCTATGAAAGGAGAAAGTGAATCATTTGAAATTCAAGAATCATAATTTTCCATAAACGATTGGAAAATGTTAAAAATTCCAATTAAGAAAATTTATAAAAACTCAATCTTCAAATCTCGAAGTAAATTGAATGTAGAAATCTTTGAAACAAGAACTTCAGTTGGTAATATAGAAGAAATAACTATACACATACCATTGTTTGATATGAACAAGATCAAACAATATTGTAATAAAAAATTTAATTACATTCATTTAGGACTTATAAGTTAGTATATATCCTTTATTCTCAGGCGGAAAAGATATTTCTATGTTAACATGTGTCATGGATAATAGAAGGTATAGCTTTGAAAATTCCTTAATCGGAGGAATTCAAAGTATTTTGTATAATAGACCAATTAGGTTCACTATCAAACCAAATTATTTCTTGGCATTGGAAGGTCCTAATCTTAATCGAGCATTAGGTTTGAAAATAAAAACTTAAGGTATGCAATACCTTAATCCATGAAGCAAAAATATTGTTATTAATTATAGGCTTATGTATAGAGTGATTAATACAGTTAATCTTCTTAGTAAACCTGTGCTTGAAGTAGAGCTATTTGAAAAAACAAGTGCTCAAATTCAAAAATTTCAATCCAAAAAAGTTAATGTAAAATAATTATTATAGCCTAAGAAATGGGTTCTTGGAGAAACTTTGTATCGAAAAAATCCCGAAAATTTAACAATTTGAGAAAACAAAGGTGTTTCTTATCTAGATGAATCTAGACAAAAATCAATTCTCCTAGAAAGAACAAAAAAAAGAAAAAGAAAAAAAAGGAAAAAAAAAAGATAAGACTATTGTTAAAAAATTCAATGTATAAGAATCTTGTGTCTAAGAAAGTTCAGATGAAGAAATAATAGGATACAAAACAATACGTATCCCTATTACCAATAAATCTTCATCAAAGATATCAATCGAAGAACACCAAAACCTAAAAATGGTTTCTCTCGATAATCTCTTTATCACTTTAAATGCAAAATTAAAGGAACGATGATTATTAGAGGAACTCCAAAAAAGGAGTGAAAGAAATAATCCAAAAAATAAATGAAGATATGAGTAAAAAATCTCATGAAATTTTTAGAAAAACTTTTGAAGTTAGCCCTACAAATTTATATGTTGAATTATTGTTTAACTTTTCGGGCTATCATTCCTACACTATTGATGTGTTCGTTGACACTGGTGCTTCATATAGTTTGGCAAAACCTGGAATTTTACCACCAGACAAATGGATTTTAGCTAAATGTCCAATTGTATTAAAATTGGCAAACGGTCAATTGGTAACTATGGAATATGAAAGTTATCATGTTCATGTTATTCTTAATCAAAAAGAATTTATAATGGACCGAATAATTCAATTTCTATTTTTAGATTTTTTAGTTGGCAATGTATTTTTAAAACAAGAAGAAAATAGACATTTTCTCCAAGGAGAATCATATATTACTCTTAAAATGCATGAAATCTCATCGCTAAAATATGCATCTAAAAAATGTAAATTTGGTTTAACCCTATTAAAATTACATAACCAAATTTATTAACACAAATTGAACTTCTCTACACAACTTAGCGTAGTGAGCTTACAAAATTGGCGACAATCAAGAAAAAACTTGGCAAAGATGAAATTAGTAGTGAAAATAGCACTATAACTGATAGTGAATATGAAAGTGATAATGAAGAAGAAGATGAACAATGGATCACTGATATCACAAATCACTTTCAAGGCAAACAAGGAAAACAATGAAAGATATTTCGAGTTCAGATAATATTAAAAAATGATAGAAAATAATTTTAGTGGCAACCTATTAAAATTATGGAAAAGAGACAAGCCTTGGGCAACAATATTGCTTGAGGATCTACACTATGTAGTCAATGTAAAATCCATTAGACATAGTGTAGACTTTCTTTTGATTACTCGATGATAAAAATAGTACTGTGTTCCTCACAAAATTCTCAGTAAGAAAGATGAAATTTGTGCTTCATTTCCAACCTTAAGCCTATTTTGGCCAAGTGTTCAAGTCCCATTCAAAACTCTCTTTCGAAACTTTCTTTCTACGCTTTGTTCCAAATATTTTCATAGTGTTCCGAGGCGCACTTTTAAACTTCAAAATGAACATTGTCTCAGGAAATTGAGCAAAGAACAATGTGGAAACAGGAGGAAATGACGAGAATTCTGTTGAAAAGTCTTGTTTCATGCAAATTAGTCACGCCTTGGCCATTGTTTTGGCCTGTCGGCCAATAAGTTGGCCGACTAGCCAACGTTTTGCCCAACCAGCTAGGAGTGTAAAAATGGCCCGTGGCCTGTGGGTGGCCCGAAGCCTGCCCGCGGCTCGGGCTGGGCCCAGTCCGTTTAGGCCTGGGCCCAAGCCCAGCCTGAGGCCTTGGGCTTGGGCCTAGGCCATCGTTTTGAAGCTCGACCCGGCCCATCGACTCGCTCAAGGGCCATTCAAAAGCCCGGCCCATCGGTCCGGCCCGCCCGAGGCCCAGTGTTATTTTTAGTGGAGAATAATAAAATTTTGATAAAAAAAATTAAAGAAATTAAAAAAAAATTGTTTAGGCCTGCCCAAGCCCGAGTCCAGGCCTAGCGGCCTGTCCAAAGCCCAAATACCCCTGCGCCTATGCTTAGGCCTGGGCCTAGTTTTCTGGCCCGTGGGTCACCCTAGTCCGGCCAGGCCCGATTTTTTATGAGAGCCCGCAAGGCCCGACATAAGCCCGGCCCGGCCCAAGCTCGGATGGGTCGGGTGGGGCCAGGCCAAAATTACACCCTTACAACTAGCTAGTTTTCCTAGAAACAGAGTAGTTTCGGCAGAATTCTTGCTGGAAGTGAGTAGAGCATGCTATTCCAGATATTTCTTGATACAGTCATGCACGAGATACACACCCCCTCACCATCTATTATCTTTCTTTGGTCTCCATTGTCAAAAGAGCACTTGTCTTCTACTCCAAAAGGGGCATCCAATGCAACTACCCTTATCACTCCATCATCCTTGTCTCCCATCTCCTTGACTTTGCATTCCATTCATTGTCTATATTGAGAGATTTAGAATGTATCAAGAAGGTGGAGGGAATTGAATTGAAAGAGAAAAAAGAGAGAGTTAAAGAAAAAAAGAGAAAACGCTTGAGTTTTGAGCAAAAACTTCCATACACACTGATATACCATCTTTTAAGATATCAAACCAAGCCCAAAATTCTATTAGAGCCAAAATCAAGTAGCCTTAATCCAAAAGAGAATGATTGTTCCTTGAAATTGAGAAAAATAGAGAATTGTAATTCTCTCCCCCTCCCCCCAAACACTGTTAAATAGCCTAAAAACACCATTCCAACTTGAATTTTGAATTTTCAATCTTAGAATTGAGAACACACTTTCATAAGCTTGAGGGTAATCAAAAGGAAGTTTGGAAATCAAATCCTTTCCTTGTAAGGTAATTTTTGCACACTTTTCATTTTCTTGTATTTCTTGCATTTTCTTTCTTCCATTGTTTTTCTTGCTTACATTTCATATTATAAACCTATTGTACACTAACTGAAAGTGGTTAGTTGAGCCGCTTGCATATCTCCAAATTGTTTTTTTGGTTTCTGGAACAAAATAGAGTTTTGGCCTGGCCTTATTGGCCGGCCAGCCATCATCTCCTAGACAAAACCCCAACAACCTCTGGCGATGAGCAGAACAGTTCCGATGGTGTCCGAGGCCCCCTGCAGCTTCTATTTTTATTGTTTTTCTTAGAGAGTGTATATGAGATTTTTAATTTTGTTGTAATATTTTTTTCTCTCCCCCTATTCGAATTTGTAATATTTCAAAGCGATGCAATAATTCCCCACCCCCGCTTCTTTCTATCACGTTCTTTCAATTGTTTTCCCTATCTGTAAATATGTAATATCTCATGCTTGTCATCATATCCATGCTTTATTCCTTAAGATCTGGCTAGATTTAAATCTGTGAGTTTCATTGCTTATTATGTCATTTTGTGCACTACCTTATGTTTTGAGATGATTTACATGTCATATAATTAGAAGCAGATTTGTAGTTGCATTTCATAAGTGAATTACATTAGGATCTTGTATATAGGATTACTAAAAAAAAATTTGTACCTATTTGCGGGATGCTAGTAAATATGTAAGTTTTTGTGTTTTAGCATCTCGCCTGTGTGTGATTTTTCTTACTATGTTTAGCATCCTACCACGTGGCTAAGTGCTTATTTGATATAACTCTATGAATGCCAGTGGGTGAAGGTTGTGCTATTTAATTTGGAATAAAATTGATTTTCATGATCGTACTATTCGAAACATTTTCAAGATAATGAAATCAAACTGTTCCAAAATGGACGACACAGTCTATATTTGTTTACTTCATATAGTAAGTTTTGGGATTTAATAAAATCAAAACCTGGACATATAAAGTGAATAAAAATCATATCATGGTTTAGCAAAGGCCGATCTTTTGATTGGGTGAGCGATGATGCTCAATTAATGACATTCATCTCTCATACATAAGGTTCTGAGCCAAACATCCTTGGTTACGACGAACAATGGCCTTAGCGCGAGTCACGAGTTTCCTAATTCTCCCAAAATAAATATTAGGTGGCGGCTCTGAGATCTGATGACGTAGTCTATTTCTGGCAAATGTTTTTACAATGAAATGAATTTTTTAAAATTTGCCAAATCTGGACTCTCATCTATGTTTCACATTGCACTTGTAAAACTAGATCAAAGATAATCGAAGGTCCGAACTATTAATGCGTGCGGGTATCCCCCCGATGGTGTTACACATAGTCTTGAAATGATTAAAGAATTCGAAAAATAAATTCATGACTTATTATAATAAGGGTTAATACGGCCAAGTAAAAGTTCTCATTCTAGTCTTGCATTTATGGTAATGAATCATGAAGAAAAATTTAGAGGAAAAACTCATATGGTAATAGATTATAGAGTTTTAAACAAAAAGACCATAAAAGATGGTTATAAATTGCCTAACAAAGACATTTTAATTAATAAAATTCAATTAGCCAATTTCTTTTCTAAATTTGATTTAAAGTGGTTATTGGCAAATTCGAATGGAAATTTTTTTATTGCTCTAACTGCTTTGAGTGCTCCGCAAGGACATTATGAGTGGTTGGTTTTACCATTTAGCTTAAAACAAACTCCACATCTCTTTTAAAGAAAAATGGATAATATTTTTTGAAAATATGGAGAATATTATATGGTATATGTAGATGATATTTTAGTTTTTCTCTAAAACTAAAGAGGAACATCGAAATCATCTTCAAATAATAGCTCAAGAATTCATATATCATGGATTAGTGCTATCTAAAAAGAAAATTGAATGGGAAAGAATTTCATAAAATTTTTGGGATTAGTAATTGATGACAACAAAAAAGTTGTACTTCAAGATCGTATTTCTGAAAAAGTCACAGAGTTTCCTGAAGAAGTAGGAGATATCAAACAATTTAAACAATTTTTGGAATAATTAACTATGCCAGAAAATTTATTCCTATAGCGATCCCGGTCTTGACCCGACCCTTATTGTATCCCGGACTCGGGTTTACTAGTTTCATGCAGTTGTTTACACCTTGCTTCTCTTATATCTCCTTAAATTTGGCTTTGGGACTGTTGTGGTTGTGTTTGGAATAGGTTGGTCGCTTGGTTTTCAAACCTTATGTTGCCCAAATTTTTTGGTCCTCCACTCGAGCGGCACTTCTTGCGCTCGAGCAGGCTTTGCAAACTCTTAGTACTTTTGTAGGTTTGCAAAACTATTGAGAGAGAGTATTTTGCGCTCGAGCGGCGTTTCCTATGCTCGAGCGGGTGGGCGTTGGTCTGTTGTCTGCAAAACTACTGGATGTGTGTATTCTGCGCTCAAGCGTCTCTTCTTGAGCTCGAGCGGTAATGCCCTTTTTCATTGTGTCTTGGCACTTGAGCGTCACTTTTTGCTCTTGAGTGGAACAACTTATTGTGTCTGGTGCTTGAGCGTCACTTCTTGTGCTCAAGCGGACTGTGCGTATATCAGTTTGTAAAAAGGTCATTTTACATCATTTTTTCACTTCTCTCTCTCTCTCTACTTTTCAAAAACCCTAGATCGAGAGTCTCTCTCTCTCTAAAACTCACATTCTCTCTATATTTTCACCTAGATTTAGTGATCTCCGTAGCCGTGTGCCTTTGTTAAAAAGGTAGAGCACCTCAAGGGCATCGTTTTGATCCAAATAGACTTGGGTTTTGGCATCTTTGGGAGTTTCTCCTTTGCTTTGCTTGTCTTCTCTCTTTGAGGTAGGGATTTTCTATACTCTCATATGATTTTTAACTTAGTTATGGGTTGTGTAAAAATGGTGGAATTTGGGTGTACTATGAACAAACCTAGGGTTTGGATATTAAATCAAAAGAGTGGTTTCTAAGTGAATGAGTTATAAATAGTTATGGGGTTAAATATGAGGTTATATTGTGACAAAATAGTTGATTTTGTCATTTGGGTTGATATTTGGAAAAGAGATAGTTTGCCCTGAAATGTTTCAAATATTTATTTTGTATAAATAAATGGGATTGGGATTGGAAATGTGAAATTGATTGGATGTGGACATAAATGGTGGAGAAGAATATGTATTATCACTTACTTATGAAATTTTGAATCAATTATCTATCTTGAGATTGAATATCTATTTAGAAATATCTGTATTGGGCTATCGGTAGAGGATGTCTATGATTGTTGTAGAAATTACATGAGGATTAGGTGAATTGAAACTAATCTCTTATTTGTTGTCATTGAGTATGACTGTGTTTTAAATGCATTGGATATGTATGATGTTTGGGAGGAGAAATGGGATGGACTCCATTGAATTAAGTTGGCTTATGTGTCTAGGGTGAAAGTCCCGAAAATCGCGTGTATACATGGGTGTCAAATCCCGTGGACGAAATTTTCGTAAAATGGCAAATTGAAGTGTTTGTGTGATTAAGGTGTTGATTTGAGCACCACTGGATTGTAGTCTCAGTTGGGTTGTCTAGAAAATCATGAAATTAGCTCATGAGTTGAGGTGAAATGAATTGACGTGAATGGAATTGAGATAACAAGGATTGGGATATAAAACTTGGCCTATTATGATTTTGTAAAACATGAATGATTTTACTACGGACCTTGTATATGCACACTTTACTTATATCTTTGTTAAAACTCATACATTGAGTTATATTGTTTCTACTGGGCTTTGGCTCACCCTATTTGGGAAAAACCATTTTCAAGTGTTGGTGATATGCCTCTGCTATGACAATAGCTTGGAGGAATTTGGAGCAAGAGCTTCTATTTTTGTTGTATCTATTTTGTATAGTCAAGGGCTTTAAATTTGTAATTGAGCTAGGCTCACTTTTGTTGTAACCAAGAATTATCTTGGAAAGATGCAAGGTGAATGACTATCTGTGAAATCTTCATTTATTCTCGTATCTGTCTCTCATGTATATCCACTCTGATGAATGAAGGCATGTTAATTAGATTATATTTCCACTTATGAGATGGGTTTGGCATATTTATTTTGGGGCGTTACAATTCCAAACTTATCTGAATTAGTAAACCCATTAAGAAAAAAACTTAGAAAAGGAAATTGGAGTTGGAATCAAGAACATATTAAAAACATATCTAATATAAAGAAGACAGTAAAAATCTTTTTAAGTGAAGACTACCTAATCAAGGAGATAAATTAATTTTAGAAGCAGATGCCTCTGAGAATAATTGGAGAGCAGTATTAAAATCAATACCTCATAATAAATCTGAAGAACAGATATGTGGATATTGGAGTGGTAGTTTCAAAGATGCTGAAATAAGATACCACATAAATGGAAAAGAATTTCTTACTATAAAAAAATAGTATAAAATCTTTTTATATTTTCTTAGTCTTTGAACATTTCATTATCCGAACAGATAACAAGTGTTTTAAAGTTTTTTTGAAAAAAAAGATTTAAGAGATGTAAGTCAAAACAGACTACACAGATGGGAGCAATGGTTTCATTATTTTAGTTTTGATGTTGAATATATTTCTTCTAAGAAAAATTCCATTGCGGATTCTCTAACTAGGAAATTAAGTTTTATGAGTTTTATGCTGTAGGAAATCACAACTTCAACTGACAAAGGGAAACACGCATGATATTTTGCATGGACTGCAACAAACCAAGCCGTAAAGTTGAAAACTGTTAGTGAAAGGATTCAAAAAATGTTTTAGGTAATAAAGCGTGCACGGCTGAAACTGCAACAGCAAAAAGAAGAAATCTGAATTTTAAACTAAAAAATTAAAAGAGATTCTTAAAAAGAGAATCATCAAAGGAACGAAAGAGTGAGGTAACCTCTAAACTCACCGAACTCCAAGACATAGTTATAGCAGAACTCCCTGCTATAATCGAAAAATCGTTTTATAATCCTGGACTACTATCATAAAGTAGCAAACTTTTTAGAGAATTTTAGTCTACTTTGCGCAACAATATACGAAAAGATATGCATAGAATTATCATTGCTCTTATTGATTATGTTGGGTTTCTAGAAAAGAAACTTAACATCACTTGCAATGATGAAAAATTAATGGAAGAGAGAAAAAAATTTCTGTTTTAAAAAAAAAATAGAAAAATTTTTTTCCCCAAAAAGGCTGGCTAAAAAAATTAAACAAATTGTCAAAAAACAATATGAACACGAAGAAATACTTTTTATGCCATCTTTAGCAGAATCCTTACACTGGGATTATGGTTGGCCAAGTCTTAAGTTATTCATGGATAAAATTAATATGCACTGGATTGAATTTGGAATTGTTAATTTTGTGGAAATTGATAGAGAAGATTTTTAGCTCTTAAAAGAATTTCTAGCAATAATTAAATATGCTATTACAATTATGGGAACAAACCCCATACTTATCACGGCACAAATCGTGTCCACTTTGGCTGAAAGAACTGAAACTCAGTTTTATCAACCATATTTGTACCCAATAACCTATTAAAATCCTTTCTACCATGGGAAAAACAAAAGATCATTAAAAGGATCATTGACAAAATTGATAGGCACTTATTTTTCCATAATACATTGGAAATTCTTCTCTAACATTCAGAACCAACAATCTATTATGATGGGAAGAGAGTTGTCGTGGTAAGAAGCGAAAAAGCTTCTATTGAGCCATCTAAGTTAGGAGAAGGCAAGGCAAAGGAAATATTCAAGATGCTTCAAGAAAAGATAATTGAAGCACCAAACATCTCTGCAGCTGTTTGGGAACTCTACTAAATGAAAAGTAAATAAAAAAAAGAGTCCAAATTCATTATGAATCAATGCAAGTTTAGCTCGACTTTTTTCCGCGCCCCCTTTCGGAAGTTTGAAATAAGCCCCACAATTCGGACTCCCGCGGTTCTGAATCTAATCTCACAAGTGCAATGTGAAATAGATAAACACCAAAGAGTCCAAATCCGACGAATCTTTTGAAAAATCAATTTTGAATCAAATTGCCAAAAATGGACTGCTTTGCCAGATACAGAGTCACTACCTAAATATTTTTTGTTTTGGAGAAATTTAGGAAACCCATGACTCGTGCCAAAGGCCACGTGCCCATCATCACCAAGATTGTCTCGACTCGAGAACTCAGGTATGAGAGGGGAAAGTCATGAATGCATTTGAGTACCCCTGTTCGCTTTTACTAATCATGATATGAATCTTATGTACATTATATGCTCTTATTCCGGTTTATTAGGCTAGCATTACTATGTGATGCACACACACACAAGTATAGACTAACTTGCAAGAATTGGAGCACTTGATTCATGTTTGTTTTGAAATTATTCCGAAATATGTACCACTTGAAAAGTGATCGCATATGAAAATTACTTAAATTATTCCAATTCAAGCAATTAAGCTTCATCCACAAGCATTCAAGTAGTTATAGCACTTAAGCAATTAGCCTCATGGCAAGCATGCTAAACATGGAAATAATCACACACATGCGATATGCTAAAGCGAGTGAAGGCTCACCTAGTATTCCAAGCCAAAAAGAAATGATAAAGTTAGAAAGATGCATGATCCTAACTTATGCAATATGACTAATGCAACACATACAATATGCAACTAATAGGCTCAACTACTAATATGGTATATGAATCAATGAAATAGCATGCGGTCTAAGCACGTATTCAAAGAAGTATTTAAACTGACAATGCAGGTTAAAATGATGAACCAAGCCTCGATGCATGCAATACAAATGAATGCAAACATGAAGTATGCTAAACAAAACGTGATACCCCTAAACTAAACATCATAAGCTAGTAAATAAAAAGGGGAAAGACGTGGGGTTGGAAGACACACATTATTACAACATTGCGCTCTCACGAAGGAGAGTCCGAATGAATAAAGTAACTAATTAACTAAAGCTAAGCTAATTAAGCTAATTAACTATTACAAATTAAATTAGCTAAACTACTTAACTAATTATTACAAACCGAAGTAATTAACCAACTATTCTAGTTAATTAACTAATTACAAAACGAAATTGAATAACTAATTAACTAACTAATTAGTTATAACACTTTATAAAATTAACTAGCTACAAACTAATTAATTACAACAATTTAAACATAAAACATGCTCGGCGAATGCTCATGTACATGCTCGGTTTCCATCCGAAAAGTCGTTGTTTTGCTTTCGGCGAGCCTCTGTTGCACAATAGAACACTAACATTGTTGCCCACTTCCAGAACAACTCTGCTTTGTCTCACAAACACACTACTGAATTTTGTATCAGTGGCCAGCTGGCCAGTGATGAGGGTTGCCGGCTATCAAAGATGGTCTACTGGCCACCTACCGGCCATGGAAAGTGGCCTACTGCTACCCAGTTTTTCTTGCTGCAACAGAGGACAAACAGATCATGCACATTGTATTTCAAGGGTTTGTTTGCACAACTCATCCGTCATTTTCATGAACAAATCAAAGGAATAGCAAGTTCGGTTCACAAACCATCAATGGATGCAATTTCATTGCATGATGGCTTGTGAAACCAAGTGTGCAAGTTCGATAAATACAAAACAAGACACAAACCTCCTCCTTTTCATGAATGATCAAGGGAAGTGGTGACCTTGGAACCTTGAATCATTTCATCACTAATGAGTATGAAATGGTTCAAATTTCTATGTGTTCAACTAATGTCCGGTTGAACACAACCAAATTATTATCTTGCTCATTTTTAATTCTAAGTTTTAGTTGCTCCATTTTAGTTACCTTTCCATCCTTTAATTAATTAAGTCCAAAGGTGAAGATTAAGTCCTCTAATGGAAACAAGCATCAAACCAAAAGTTGTTTTAGACATGAGAGAAGCTTTATGCCGTTGGTAATGAACCCCAAAGGGATTAAACCATTAAGCACAAGACTTCAATCTCATGCTTTAAACAAGCAAGTAGCTTGAAACAACTTTCAAAGCAAATGAAAAGCCAAGAAAGGAGGGAGGTTATAGAGGTGATTAAGAGTGATCACAAGTATGGAAAGCCATAAATAAACACTATCAACTCAAATAGGATGGTGGCTAAGGCCTAAACCACCAATCTTATGAGGAGAATTACACTACAAGCATGCAAAATGAAGCTCAAATGCAACTAATAACCCAAAACAGTGCTAAAATAGTCTAAAAATAGTCCTAAAACATGCTGGAATTATGACAAAAATTGCCAGATTAATAAGTTAAAACATAGCACAAGCTAGGCTAGTAAGCAAGACACAAGGAGGGGAGGCTAACCCCTCCAAATTTGGACTTCAAAATATGATTTTATCCACTGAAATAACTCTAAAAATCAGTGTTTAAAAGGTCAAAAAAAGTTGATGAAGAGATGGGAAACACAAGTGGAAAGGCTTAGAGAACAAGGTTCAAAGAAGAATGATTAACCCATCTACCTTTAATCACCTTAAACCACAAGCTTCGACCTATTAAAATAGTTGAAAAACATTTCAAAATTAGCAAGAAAAGATAGAAAAGAAGTAATGCAAAGATAGTACAAAAGCAAGAGAAGGTATACCTCTTGAAGAAGAATGAATCCTTAAGCCATAAACCAACAATTTTGCACTCTCAAGTGTTTCAAGAGCTCAAATTCAAGCTCAAATCATCTCAGCAAGAAGTTCTCTATGTTTGGTTTAGAGTGTTTGGGCATAAGCTATGCGAGTTGCAAAAGAAAGAGAGAATTGTAGAGAGAGAGGATATTTTCCAAAATTATTTCTTCATCCCTAAATGTTTTTAACCTTGAAAACAAGAAGAGAGGTCCTCTATATATAGAAAAAATGAGCCTTAGGTTAAGATATCTAAAAAGGGACAGCTGGAACTTTGTGGAAACAGCTGGAAAAAATGTCTGGGTTTTACACTAGTGGCTAGCACATGGCCGGCCGGCCGGCTAGAAATGTGCATTGCCGGCCATCAATGGTGTCCGGCCGGCCATCTGCCGGTTACCTTCCGGCCACCAAAAATCTACTTCCAGGTCCGACTTCAAACAGGCATATCGCCTTCATCCGGACTCGATTTTAGGTCATTCTTGAATTTTAATTGAAGCCCCGAAAGTCTACTTTCTAATGATGGTAGCCTCACATCTAAATTTTAAGTGTGCAAAGATATATGCCTATTTTGGTGAAGGTTGCTCATTTTCATCTTAACCGGATTGATGCCTAACTTCAAACGGCCATATCTCCTTCATCCGGATTCGGCTTTAGGAGATTCTTGAGTCTAAAATGAAGCCCCGAAAGTCCAATTTCCAATGTTGGTGTCCTCACAGCTAAAGTCTAAGTGTAAAAAGAGATAGGCCTGATTTAGTGAAGGCTACCTAGTTCTGTCTTAACGGTTTCATGCCCAACTATTCCCCAACTAGTTTTCTTCCATCCCCTCATATTTTCTTCAACTCTAAACCTTTAACAAGATGTTTTAAAGATTTTTTCTCAAAGAGTTCACCTTTATTTCATTTATTTCCACTTTGTCCTTGCTCAGTTTACCAAAAAGTGCAATTTTATAAACGAAATGCAAGCCTCGAAACATCGTAGAAACATTTTCAAAAATATTTTGAAAGAGAGGGTTTTAAGGTCTAAAATAGTTTTGGTCTAAATTGAGGTGTAAGGTTGGGATTTAGAACCTCTTTTTGCTGAAGAAATCGAACATTTGCATAGCACAACTTTTATCATCGAGTGATCAATCAATGGCGCCCCAAGTCTTAAGGGTGGTCAAAAATGGGGTGTCTACAGTTGCCCTTCTTTGACAGAGCTAGAAGTCATGAAGTGATGTGAGTGAATGTCAAAGCCCGAAGACAACCATTTTGACAAAGCCGTAAGACTTGGGCAAACAAACAAAATGTAGATGTAGTTGGTTGAACCCAAGGGTTGCCTACGTATCCCTTTACAAGGAATCAAACCAGTGTAGTTCAGGGATAGGATGCAAAATGATACACAATATAACGAAATAATCAAACCACAAGCAGTGCAAAACCATACAAATACCATAAAGGGATAAGATGCAAATCAAATCACGTTTTATATAGAAAAGAAGTGGACACAGCCAAACGACACATAACACAGGCTGAATGCCTACATCCTCAATACTGGCCTCAGCGCAGCATGGATGCTTACACATAACAGAACCATGTTTCAACGTGAAAGGGATGCGAGCACATGCAAGGCTATGTTTTTCGTAGAAAGAGAAAGAATACAATAATTGGGTGATATGATATAAGTGAGGAATGATCTGTTGGGGAAAGATAATGATCCTAAAAGCGAAATGCAACAAAACAAAGTACGATGCAGTGGATGTAATGGATGCAGTGAATAAGGCGTAGGCCGATCCACATTGTACCTAGAAAAGGCCTGGACACAAAGCAGACCACGTCTAACACAGAAAAGGTGTTGACACCCTCAATACTGGCCTCAGCGTAGCATGGGTACTTACACCTGACAGAACTATGTTTCAATGAGGGAAAGGTATAAGCACATACCAAACTAACCTTAACATGGAAATGATGCATGATGTAATGGATGCAATGGACAATGTAATAGATAAATAGGGTGACCTACTCCAACCACGCTGGAATTGTGAGAGGAGAAAGAACAAATTCCAAACACGTTGAAATCGTGTGAGGAAGGAAACACTCTAACCACACTAAAATCGTGAGAAGAGGTCCCAAGAAAACCGCTCATGGTTGCGTTCCACACGTCCTGAGGTAAATTCCAAATATGCTGAAATCATGTGAGGAAGGAAACACTTTAACTACGCTGAAATCATGAAAAGAGGTCCTGAGAAAATTGCTCAGGGTCGTGTTCCATGCGTCCTTAGATAAATTCCAAACACGCTGAAATCGTGTGAGGAAGGAAACACTCTAACCACGCTAAAATCGTGAAAATGAGTCCTAAGAAAACCGCTTAGGGTCGCGTTCCATGTGTCCTGAGATAATTTCCAAACACGCTGAAATCGTGTGAGGAAGGGAACACTCTAACCAAACTGAAATCGTAAAAAAAGGTCCTAAGAAAAATTCCAAACACACTGAAATCGTGTGAGGAAAGGAACACTCTAACCATGCTGAAATCGTGAGAAGAGGTCCCTAGAAAACTGCTCAGGGTCGCGTTCCATGCATCTTGAGAAAAATTCCAAACACGTTGAAATCGTGTGAGAAAAGAGAACACTTTTATCATGCTGAAATCGTGAGAAGAGGTCCTAAGAAAAGCCCCGGGGGACAAAGATCCTAAACGCTGTTCAACGTAAAATACAAGATAACACAAGATGCGAATAAATGCAATAAGTGCGAGGATATGATACATTTTACAAGCAATGTAATGCATGATGTTTAGGGAATACAATAAACAAGCAAAGCGGCGCTTTTAGAAAGCACCTCATGGGGCGAGTGGCGATGAATCGCTTTACTCTGACAGGGATCTCCCCCTTGTTCTTCGAACTCTTACCTTCAACTCACAGTTCAAAGGCCCTCAAATGCTGACAAGGGGTAACTTCTTCATGTAGAAGCCATGGATGCCGCCTTTCTTCCTGATCATATTCACAACTTTCCCTATTCTCCAACGGGGTGACAAACTAGGTTGGTTCAGTATCTAGAATTGAGGCGCACACATGCTATCTCAATCTATGGGGCTGCCATACAGATTTCAAGCTGGGGATACATCCCTAGGTATTTAAACCAGACTTTAGTCTTGAAAATTTCAAACCTTTGTGTTCTAGGCATCGCCATTCGAACTCTAATTTCCACTATCGCAGTTGGTCTCCTAGGAACTCATTGGAAACACAACCAAGATGCCTCTGGCAGGGAATGGTATTCAGGGATAGCACTTTGATCACCATTTTGGCTTGAAGCAGGCTTGAGCTTGAGCTTGAGGTAGAGGTACACCCATACTCCGGAGAAAAGACAAGGCCTGAAAAGGTGCATTCGGAATGCAATCTCAGAATTTTCTGAAGTTCAAACACACTAAGAGGCTCCAAATTTTCCCTCTTTTCTTTTGCTTTGTAGTTCGGAACCTATGTAACTTCAGATAGGTCCTTGTTCTATTGCTCTTTCTTTTGATTGGGGTTGAACCCTGCAATTTCTAAAAGAAAGAAATTCTATTTTGCACATCATGGTGGGAATGACACGACACTCTGAGCACAAAACGATTAATTTTGCAATTGGAACTGAGAAATGAGTTCTTAATTGGGTATTGAGCCTATGGTTGACCACAGTTAAAATAACTCAACAAAGGAAAACAAAGTCAAACAACCTAAACTCAAACATTTACACTCACAACGACTCAAAACAAGAATCGAGACAAAGAAAAATAACAAACACAACACTCGGATATGTTTTAATGGCGAGAGACCTCTCGGTTCATGGGGAGCCTGCTTCTCCAAGTATTGTTTCCCACCCTTTCTTATTTGTGATTCTTGCATCACTTTGGCATTCAATCTCTATTTTCTCTGAAAAGCCCTTTCCTTACTTTTTCTCTTAGAGCACATCTCTCTATTCTTTAATCTCTCTTTTTTTTATCCCTTCCCAGGTGTGGTTGAGAGATAAGATGGAAGTTGCGGACCTTATGAGGGGAGTGAATATCTTGCTCCATTTCCAGTCTGTGCTTTGCACTGAGCTTGATACCTTACTGCTTGGAGGATGAGAGAGCTTTTGACCCTCTATTGTTAGCTTTAGTTGTGACCTTTCTGGCGAATACGTTGATAATGGGGAAAAGACAGAAAACCCTACTCAACTATGCCCCTGGTTCATCACTCTAACCATTTTTTGTTTTTGGCATTCTGCTAAAACAATTTTGATCAACATGAGAGTTAGATTAACATGCTTGTTCGATTTTCTGATTTGAAATCATGCAAGTCAAACTATGAGCATTGAAAATTTTCATTTTTTGGGTCCAAGAAATGGTCCGACTTTGGGAAAAATGGAATAATTTTCGAGGAAATTAGTCAACTTCATTAAAAATCCTCAAAAATTGTTTTTGCAAATGGTCACTGCTCAACTAACATGGAATTAACTCCTAAGACGCGCAACCTTAGATCTGAACTTGATTTGTCTTGCAACTGAATCTTCTAATGGAATAGGACAACCAAATTTGAACAAAGATGAGCACGAAGATGAGCCAATTTTCACATGGAGAGGATAGCCGAGTTTGAATAAGGGTAAGCCAATCAACATGGATGAGACCAGTAAGTTGAAAATGGATGTGGTCGAACTTTAGGATGAAGTTGCCTACGTATCCTAAAGATGGGAATCAGGCCGGACGTTGTTCACTCGGGTGTTGACACTCTCCTTTTGTGCTCTAACTTTTGCCAAGGCCGTCCTTTCAGGTTTTCAACCTTGCGAGGTCTATTTTTCTCTTTTCATTTTTCTTCTTTGTTTCCATTTTTTCTTTTCTCTTTCTTTTTTCTTGCTCTAACTTTTGCCTAGGTCGCCCTTCCAGGTTTTCGGGCCAACGAGCCTCTCAAGGATAGAAAAGTTTAACTTGTCCATATTGATCGGTTTTGAGATCTCGAAGCCATCTGAATCCACAAAAATGGCTGTTGTTCTTGACTAAATAGTCCTGATGATGTAAGAGCCCATCCAATTGGGTTTGAATTTTCCCCTAGTGTGTCGATAGGAACTTAATTGCCCTTTAGCCAAAATTTTCTTCTTTCAGATTCTGGAATTTGGCTTTCTTGCCAGTCTTCATTGGTTTGAGAGATGACCTAATTTTTAATCTTTGAGCACATCTGACCCTTTTCCCCCCCACCCCTAGTTCAAGGGTTGCTTCCAATCCGACCATGCAAGTGTCATATTTTGGTTGATCATTGAACATTCTGAATCAAGGTTCGAGGTTTGAAAACAAAGGGGTTGAGTCTTGAAGCCGAGAGTGATCCTATGCTGTACAATCTTAAGATCAATTCCAGGCATGTCTTCGTAGAACCACACAAAACATTTTTGAAATCTTTCAATAAAGCGACTAGTCGCTTGTGCTCTTCTGAAAACAATGTAGAACCAATGTGGATCAAGCTAGGATCCTTCTTTAGTATTCACATTAACAAAAATGATCTCATTCATTCAAGGCTTAGCATGTCTCTCTTCCTCTCAGTTGATCAAATTTTTACAAATCTCGAGGAATTCCTCCCTCTTTGTTTTCATCATAGTGTTAGAAAAGTTTTGAAAAACTTAGGTCAATACAATGACTTAAAGGCACAGAAAAAGTAGGCGAAAATTACTACCATTTCATTCAGATATTCTGGTACAACTGGCTTAATGGTAGAAATAGACGTAAAAGAAAGAGTGAAAAAGACAAACACAAAACAAGAAAGGGATGCTCGAGTTAACATGCCCGAAATCACCAACCTCCGACATAGCAAGACTAACTCAATACAACAAGACTGACTCAATACAAAAAGACTGACTCAATACCCAAGGCTGAAAGTAAAATAAACAACATTTGCAAATTGCTCAAAACAGTGCATGCCATTTGCCATAGCTGGAGTAAAATAAGCGCCATCAACAGGTGGTTCCTCCCCAATCACATAGTCGTATTATCCTCCAAGTTCATCGATCCAGCACCGATAGACTTTGTAGGACCTAGTGTGGCGACGACCTCGTTGTCAATCAGATCTTGTATTTCATGGCAAAGATGAAAACAACTGTCAGTGTCATGGCCGGTTTGTTGATGGAAGGCACAGTACTTGGCAGCATTATACATTGATGGAAGGGGATTAGGAAGAGGCCGAAGGTCAAGGGGTTTGAGATGACCTTGTCCTACGAGGATTTGGAGAGCTTTGGATAAGGTCATGTAGAGGGGATTATAGGTGCAGTTACTAGTCCTGGAGGGATTGATAGAGGGGTTAGCAGGTGCTGACTGGGTTTGATGATCTCTTCTAAGTGTAGGATTGGAGCTGAAAGGGGTGTTTCTGGTATGACAGCCTTTTTCATGGCTTGCCCCTTGATTTGAAATGCTCCTAACCTTAATAACAAAAGTGTCATCCACAGTTTTTGCAACAACCGCTAACACTTGCTGCTTGTTCAGCCCTTGGACCTTGAAAGCCTCAATAGCCCATTGAAGATGTTCATAAAGATCGATACTTGCCCCGACCTTGTTCTTGCCACTTGCCTCCACTTTGCCAAGCGATTGGGTTGCTATATCAGAACGAAGCCCACCTATTGTTGACATGCTACCACCCAGACTTACGATAGCTTCTGGTTGGCCCTTTTCAATTATAGCTTGCCCCAAGATTGATGAGCTTTTTGGCGTGAAATTTTTAGCCTGTGATGTGGTCGATGATGGAGCCAAAATTCCAAAGGCTAAATTTGTCACAGTTCTCTGCAAACCTTCAATCATGCTCATCACCTCAGAAGTAGTGGGTTCATCGGTTTGAGATGATTGGGGTTCGAGTGCATCCATCATGCGCAAGTCCGTGCTTTCTGGAATGAACACCTCAGGCTTGGGTAAATAGGCTAGGGTGATGTATATGTTGAGGTTGTAGGTGGATGGCAGTGTATGGATTAGATTGAGATGTGGAGGTAATGGGTTAGTGTTAGCCTGAGGTCCTTTTGGTGGAGCTATGATCTCTTCGTCAATAAGATCCTGAATCTTATGACAGAGGTAGATCCAGCTGTTTGTATCATGACCGTGCTGTTGATGATAGGCACAGTATTTAGCGAGGTCATGTCTTGGTGGAAGAGGATTTGGGAGGGGTCAGGGTTCTAGGTACCCTTTTTCTTGCAGCGTTTTCAAGGCTTGAGTGAGACTCATGTAAAGAAGATGGAAATTTCGGGCTTGGGGCCGAGTTGAAGTGGTTAGGTTTTGGCCATTATCAGGAAAATGGTTTTTGATGGGATTGGTGACACTGTTTACTTCTGAGCATTTCATAGCTGTGCTACCACTGGTAATAACATTGGAATTGTGAACAAAATTCTTCTTCAAAGGCTCATTATCTTCCACAATGATCCCTTGTCTGATGGCATCCTTGATTTAAACCCCAATTTCATGGAGGTTTGTAAAGTTGAATACTATTTTCTGCAATAACTCAGCTTGCCTAGCTATATCTTGCTGCAGCAAACCTATTGATTGCTGAAGATGGATCAGTAAATCCTCTAAATTTGTCAGAGGTTGAGCCATGATAAGGGTAGATGGTCGTGCTCTGAACAGAGGTGATCTAGCTGGTAAATGCCGGAACAGTGGAACCGGTGAGCCCTATTTGGCCCTTCTTCGCCTTATCATTGGCGAAGGAAACACTGGTTGCCCTTGAACTAAATCTATGACCTGACAAAGTCTATCGACACGAGTCCATAGTACTTGGGAGATATCAGAGCCTTCTGAAGCTATGGTTCCAAGACTACCTAGCAAAAGAGAAAACAGATAACACCTCAGCCCAATTTCACTAGAACAGATATGATCACAGCTTAGTGAATGTACGCCCTACTGATTTCTGCCCTGCAAACTAATACCAATTGTACCACTAATATGAAGCACCCCTGTACAGTTTCACTGCAAGGCACATACCAGGTAAAGAGAGCCAAAACACTCCTATGAGGGGGGTAGGGTTACCCTGTCCTAGTTTCGTCAGGAACTAGGGTTCACTATTGAAACAAAGCGGTTTCACACAATCCTATATTCGGGTAAGCATCCAATCCTAGTTTGGAACAGTCTCTATGGATTTCGATATGCAACTAGGCAAAATGGTCAAAAAGGATACCTCAGCAAGACTACCTAATATACTTTTCACACCTAACACCGAGAAGTGAAAGGAGGATTAAACGGTACAGTAGTAGTCCAGATCCAAGAGTTGTGTTTTTATCATGGCAGAGCCCACGACCGATCAGCCTTTTGGCAAGCTTTTTAGGTAAGCCTTCGGCAAATCGCCCAGGAATAGCAGATGGCAAACACAGTGACTTAGGCAAACCAATGCAAAGAAACATATAAGTGTAGATAAAATTTATATCATGATTTTCAAGTCAAGTTCTCTAAATCCCAGCAGAGTCGCCAAAAACTATAGCCTGACTGTTTTCCGTGCCCCCTTTCGGAAGTTTGAAATAAGCTCCACAGTTTGGACACCTGCGGTTCTGAATCTAATCTCACAAGTGCAATGTGAAATAGATAAATACCAAAGAGTCCAAATCCGGCAAATCTTTTGGAAAATTGATTTCGAATCAAATTGCCAAAAATGGATTGCGTTGCTAGATAAAGAGTCGCCACCTAAATATTTTTTGTTTTGGGAAAATTTAGGAAACCCATGACTCGTGCCAAAGGCCACGTGTCCGTCATCACCAAGATTGTCTAGGTTCGGGAACTTAGGTACGAGAGGGGAAGGTCATGAATGCATTTGAACACCCCCGCTCACCCGATCAAAGATCGGCCTCTACTAATCATGATATGAATCTTATGTACATTATATGCTCTTATTCCGGTTTATTATGCTAGCATGACTATGTGATGCACACACACACACAAGTATAGACTAACTTGCAAGAATTGGAATACTTGATTCATTTTTGTTTTGAAATTGTTTCGAAATATGTACCACTTGAAAAAGTGATCGCATATGAAAATTACTCAAATTATTCCAATTCAAGCAATTAGCCTTCATCCACAGGCATTCAGGCAGTTATAGCACTTAAGCAATTAGTCTCATGGTAAGCATGCTAAACATGGCAACAATCACACACATGCGATATGCTAAAACGAGTAAAGGCTCACCTAGTACTCCAAGCCAAAAAGAAATGATAAAGTTAGAAAGATGCATGATCCTAACTTATGCAATATGACTAATGCAACACATACAATATGCAACTAATAGGCTCGGCTACTAATGTGGCATATGAATCAATGAAATAGCATGCAATCTAAGCACGTATTCAAAGAAGTATTTAAACTAACAATGCATGTTAGAATGATGAACCGAGCCTCGATGGATGCAATACAAATGAATGCAAACATGAAGTATGCTAAACAAAACGTGATGCCCCTAAACTAAACATCATAAGCTAGTAAATAAAAGGGAGAAAGACGTGGGGTTGGAAGACATACACATTATTAAAACATTGCGCTCTCACGAAGGAGAGTCCGAATGAATAAAGTAACTAATTAACTAAAGCTAAGCTAATTAAGCTAATTAACTATTACAAATTAAATTAGCTAAACTACTTAACTAATTATTACAAACCAAAGTAATTAACTAAATATTCTAGTTAACTAACTAATTACAAAACGAAATTGAATAACTAATTAACTAACTAATTAGTTACAATACTTTACAAAATTAACTAGCTACAAACTAATTAATTACAATAATTTAAACTTAAAACATGCTCGGCGAATGCTCATGCTCATGCACATGCTCGGTTTCCACCCGAGAAGTCGCTGTTTTGCTTCTGAAGAGCCTCTGTTGCACAATAGAACACTAACATTGTTGCCCACTTCCAGAACAACTCTGCTTTGCCTCACAAACACACTGCTGAATTTTGCATCAGTGGCTGGCTGGCTAGTGATAAGGGTTGCCGGCCATCAAAGGTAGCCTGCCGGCCACTCCTACCCAGTTCTCCTTGCTGCAATAGAGGACAAACAGAGCATGCACAGGGTATTTCAATGGTTTGTTTGCATAACTCACCCCTCCTTTTCATGAACAAATCAAAGAAGTAGCAAGTTCGATTCACAAACCATCAATGGATGCAATTTCATTGCATGATGGTTTGTGAAACCAAGTGTGCAAGTTCGATAAATGCAAAACAAGACACAAACCTCCTCCCTTTCATGAATGATTAAGGAAAGTGGTGACCTTGGAACCTTGGATCATTTCATCACTAATGAGTATGAAAAGTGGTGACCTTGGAACCTTGAATCATTTTATCACTAATGAGTATGAAATGGTTCAAATTTCCATGTGTTCAACTAACCTCCGGTTGAACACAACCAAATTATTATCTTGCTCACTTTTAATTCCAAGTTTTAGTTACTCGATTTTAGTTACCGTACCATCCTTTAATCAATTAAGTCCAAAGGTGAAGATTAAGTCCTCTAATGGAAAGAAGCATCAAACCAAAAGTTATTTTAGACATGAGAGAAGCTTTATGCCATTGGTAATGAACCCCAAAGGGATTCAACCATTAAGCACAAGACCCCAATCTCATACTTTAAACAAGCAAGTAGCTTGAAGCAACTTTCAAAGCAAATCAAAAGCCAAGAAAGGAGGGAGATTTCAGAGGTGATTAAGAGTGATCACAAGTATGAAAAGCCACAAATAAACACTATTAACTCAAATAGGATGGTGGCTAAGGCCTAAACCACCAATCCTATGAGGACAATTACACTACAAGCATGCAAAACAAAGCTCAAATGCAACTAACAGCCCAAAATAGTCCTAAAATAGTCTAAAAATAGTCCTAAAACATGCTAGAATTAAGACAAAAATAGCTAGATTAATAAGCTAAAACATAGCACAAGTTAGGCTAGTAAGCAAGACACAATGAGGGAAGACTAACCCCTCCAAATTTGGACTTCAAAACATGATTTTAGCCACTGAAATAAATCTGAAAATCAGTGTTTAAAAGCTCAAAAAAGTTGATGCAGAGATGGGAAACACAAGTGGAAAGGCTTAGAGAACAAGGTTCAAAGAAGGGTGATTAACCCCTTTACCTTTAATAGCCTTAAACCACAAGCTTCAGCCCAGAAAAAAAGTTGAAAAACATTTCAAAATCAGCAAGAAAAGATAGAAAATAAGTAGTGCAAAGATGGTACAAAAGCAAGAGAAGGTATACCTCTTGAAGAAGAATGAACCCTTAAACCATAAACCAACAATTTTACACTCTCAAGTGTTTCAAGAGCTCAAATTCAAGCTCAAATCATCTTAGGAAGAACTTCTCTAAGTTTGGTTTAGAGTGTTTGTATAGCAACCCTAATTTTCTTAAGTCATTATTTATTATTGTTATTATTACTTTATTTTATTTTTGACTTTATTAATTGTGTGGTTACATGAGAATTTAATGTGTTATTTAATTAACGAGAATGTTTAGTTTTTTTTTTTTTTTTTTTTTTTTTTTTTTTTTTTGTTTCATCCTAGGATTTGGATGATAGAATATTGATTGGGATTTAGTCCTAATTTAATATTTAATTGTCCAAATTTTGGGGCGTGACAAAATGGTATCAGAGTCGACTCTCCGGAGTACTGAGTGTGGGCCCTTGGCATCTCTCGGTGCATGTTGGCGGGCTTGTGAGCTGGCAGGCTACTACATGGGGACATGCAACCTTAAGGGGGATGGATTGTAAGGTCCCGGTGTGCCACATCGGGAATGAAGGGAGAGTTTCTAGGCTATAAAAGTAAAAACTTGGACCCTTATATAGCATCAAGGCCTTTTCCGTGGTGGTGAAGTCCCTATTAGAACTCCCTAGTTAAGCATGCTTAAGTAGAGTAGTTCTGGGATGGGTGACATATTAGGAAGAACAAATCCATGCGGGCATGGCCCAAAGCGGACAATATCGATGACATGCGAAGGGTTGGGGCGTTGCAGTTTGGGCATAAGCTATGCAAGTTACAAAAGAGAGAGAATTGTAGAGAGAAAGGATATTTCCCAAAATTATTTCTTCATTCCTAAATGTTTCTAACCTTGAAAGCAAGAAGAGAGGTCCTCTATATATAGAAAAAATGAGCCTTAGGTCGAAAATATCTAAAAAGGGACAGTTGGAACTTTGTGGAAATAGCTGGAAAAAATATATGGGTTTTACACTAGTGGCCAGCACATGGCCGGCCGACCAGAAGTGTGCATTACTAACCATCAATGGTGTCCGGCCGGCCATCTGTCGGTTACCTGCTGGCCACCAAAAATCTGCTTCCAAACCCGATTTCAAACGGACATATCTCCTTCGTCCGGACTCAGTTTTAGGTCATTATTGAGTCTAAATTGAAGCCCCGGAAGTCTATTTTCCAATGATGACAGCCTCACATCTAAATTCTAAGTGTGCAAGGAGATATGCCTATTTTAGTGAAGGTTACTCATTTTTATCTTAATCGGATTGATGCCTAACTTCAAACGGCCATATCTCACTCATCCGGACTCGGCTTTAGGAGATTCTTGAGTCTAAAATGAAGTTCCGGAAGTCCACTTTCCAATGGTGATGGCCTCATAACTAAAGTCTAAGTGTAAAAAGAGATAGGCCTGATTTAGTGAAGGCTGCCCAGTTCTCTCTTAACGGTTTCATGCCCAACCATTCCCCAACTAGTTTTCTTCCATCCCCTCCTATTTTCTTCAACTCCAAACCTTTAATAAGATGTTTTAAAGATTTTTTTTCAAAGAGTTCACCTTCCTTTCATTTATTTCCACTTTGTCCTTGCTCGGTTTACCGAAAAGTGCAATTTTTTAAACGAAATACGAGCCTCAGAACATCGTAGAAACATTTTCAAAAATATTTTGAAAGAGAGGGTTTTAAGGTCTAAAATAGTTTTGGTCCAAAATGGGGAGTAAGGTTGAGATTTAAAAGCTCTTCTTGTTAAAGAAATTGAACATTTGCATAGTACAACTTTCATCATCGAGTGATCAATCAATGGCGCCCAAGTCTTAAGGGCAGTCAAATATGGGGTGTCTACAACAAGACATGGACATCTGCATTTATGAAAAATAAGCATAAGTTCACATGACAAATCAAGCCAAAAAAAAAAGGTAAGAATCCTTCAGACAACTGACATGAAAGACAAAGCCAAGCAAGGCTCACATGACAGAAGAAACTAAACAGAAAGTTCATGTGACAGACAAATCCAAGGAGACACAACAAAGGAGTCACATACTGAATAAACCAAAGTGGTGGCGATACCACTACTAAGTTGTTAGTTTCAAAAAATCAGAATGTAAAATGTTTCTTGTATTGTAACAAAAACCTTATCTTTTAATTTTATGCATTTCAATTCTAAAATTAAAGTCCACTCTTTGCCTATAAAAGGGTGTGGTTGCGTCTTGTAGAAATAGAGTCAAGAAATGGAGTCTTATAAGTGAGTAAGAGTGTTTTCTCTATCTTTCTTATAATCTTTGTAGTTTTTCAGATATTCAATAAGAAAAAAATTTCATTTTCATATACACTTTTTTTACTATCTTTTAATTTTTTGAACGTCAAAGAGTAGCGATATAAATAGAAGTAATATTCACCGAGAATGAGAGATTACACTTTCTACTTGTTGAAAGACTTAAAAAGTATTCACAGCAGACGAAACAAAGTGAGCATGGAAAAATAAAATCTTAAGATAATTTTTTAAATAATTAATATTTAATTTCTTTAGTTTCAAATATTATCTTTGTGATTGTGATAAGTAAAATAAAAAAAATAATCCATATCATATATAAAATATTTTATTTTATTTCATGTCATTACCACATAATCGCGCCATGTTTATTAAAAACTTAGAGATGCCAAGAGTAGAAATGTATCATCAATCTTTATTGTTATGGTCAATGGCGACCAAGTCAATGAGGTCCACCGGGAAAACAAAAAGTTGAAAAGATTAGCGTTACTGGCAGGAGATACGACTGATAAGAAAAAGCCCATTCACAATAACGAAAGAGCAATGTTACAGTATTTACTTAAATTTTTGTTAAAGTATACATATTTAAATATTATTAGATGATTAAGAACTTGTTTGAAAACATAACTTTTTAGTTTAAAATTTAAAAAATCATTAAAAAAAAGTAAAAAATCTAACAAATTATATAAAAAAATAAAAAGTCAAAAAATCATTTTTTTGTTTACTTTTTGCACATCTTTAAAGTTATCTCAAACATATTAATTTTTTTAACCTCATATTTAGCTAAAAAATCGAAAAATTACTAAAATAACTTGATTCCAAACGAGGCCTAAATGTCATTTTTTTTTTTTATGAAAATTTTTTGGAGTATTAATTTGGCACTCCAATTCGCCCCTAATGACATAAAATAGACCATGTAAAGAGGTGGATCTATACTCCTCTCTCTATTTCTCTCTCTTCCACTTCACTAGGGATCAAAATAAGAGTGCTATATTGGTGGGATGTAGCATGGTTATTTTTTTTATAACCAATTAACCTCTTGTATTTTTAGTAGGATTGTTGGTATGTATAGAATTATTCATAACAAAAAGTTAGGTAATCGAAAGATGAAGTGATTTGTTGGAGCGCTAAGGGTGGGAGACATGACTGCTTAGGAAAAGTCTATTAATAATGGACTCATCTAGAAAGTTGCCTATTTTAATTAGTTTTTTAACTTTTTAACTATTTTAATCTGATTAAAAAAAATTATGTTTTGAAAGTTGGTTGGCTTTATTTTTGGATTATTTACCAATAAATCCCATCTCAAAAATATTTATACTAATCAATCCCCAATTTAAACTATTGATCCGATAAGTCCTACTGCGGAGAGATTTGTTCTATTTGATCCTATTTTCTATGTTTGGTGTTGTTGCGTGGACGATTTTACCCTTCATTTTGTTGATTGGGCCATGTTTCATGGGATCACGTTTTTTTTTTTGTGGTTATGTTGGACAACATATTTGGTAAGTCCAATGTTACTTGAACAGATGAGTCAGCTATTTCGGTTAGGGTTTTTGATGTGATATTGCGGTGTTTTGCTATGATGGCTGAGTGTTTGTTTGGCATACATAGCAGTTCAATCGTCGACACATCCATCGTTTGGCAGGTAAGTCATGGTTTTTGTGCGACTTTGATTTTTTCATTTGTTTGTAATATACCGATGTTGGAGTAGATTTCCGCAGTACATTTATGTCATGTTACATTTCTTTTATTTTTTTCATTGCTTAACATTGTTGGGAGATGTATGCATTGGTGTTGGTGGGATCTGGTCAATGCGTGGGTGAGTGGGGTGGTGCATTTCGGGAGGGGAGGTATTGGGTTATGTTTGGGGTGGGTTGTTGTTGTGTGGATGCGTTTCCATGTTTTGTTTATTTACCTGGTATGTGGGTTGTGTGTTTCACGGAGGGTTGTGTGTTGTGTTTTGGGATGGGTATGGGTTGTGTGTGTTTGTGACTCTGTATTTACTGGTATGTGTATTTTACTTTTGTGTGGGTTGTGTGATTGTGTGTTTTATTACATCCTATTTTGTGATTGTGTCTACTTGTTTATCCGTTATAGGTGATTGAGACACATGTAACATTGTGTCACGTAACCCACTAATGCCTCAAACAATGGAGGTGCAACACACTCCTACCATACACATCACACACTAGAGCATAAAATGCTTTAGTGTCCTTTCATGTTGCGTGGCACCCACAACTGCGACACGTGACACGTGACAAGCACCACCCTCAAATTATGAAGGTGCAACACACAACAACCATACAACAGCTCATGTCAAACACACATGCGGAAACACTCTCTCACCCAACCAGTTGTACTGCTTACACCAACATACATATGGATGGCAACAATGTCCTTTCACAAAGAAAGGACCAAATGGATCCTTAGAAAACATTTGGGACTAATTGAATCATAAGTTCAACAATTAAGATTTATTGGTAAATCTCCCTTTATTTTTTTATTTTTATAATTATGAAAAAAAAAGTGAAATGATTATAATTTGAATGTGACATTTTATTTTATTAAATATTTTAACATATTTTGTTTTTATTAATTATTTTAGTCAAAAAAACCATTGCCAAATAGGGCAATAACATTTCTCTTATTTAGTAGTCACAATACTATATAAAGTTATTCAGGAGTTAATCAATTGGTAATATAACAAGAAAAAATATATATTCAGAAATAAGAGAAATATTATTTATCACCATTTATTATACTATTTTGTTTCACCTCCTAATTCTATTGATATAATAAAAGTTATGTGCATTGTTTTGGGAAGTTGGTAAAAAGTTGACTTTTGACTTTTTACCAAGCTTTTTAACTTTTTTGGAAGTGATTTGGGAAGTTGGTAAAAAGCTGACTTTTTGCTTTTTAGTTTAATATTTATTTATGGTGTCAAATCAAATTAAAATTACCAAAATACCCTTACCCAACATAAGAGAGTTATTTTTTTATTTATTTTTCATAGGCCCTAATTTGTAATTTTAGGGCTGCGTTTTTGGCACTTGCCAAATGGCTTTTCTGGCATTTTTGGCAGCCACATTTTTGGACATTTTGTCCAAAAACGTGACTTTTTACCATGTTCCCAAAATGGCACGTAGTATCCACCATATTTAATGAAATAATATTATTTATTTTGTCAAGTTTAAATTAATCCAATAATCAGTTATATGATTTTATTATATCTCTTAAAAAATAAATGTTATATTTTTAAAATTATAATTATTGCCTACTTTTCTGAACACAAATATATGACATGAAATAATCACTACAAGAAAATGGGGCATATAACACGAAGCATTTGTGACGACACCACTTACCGTCGCAACAAGTGAGTTTTTGCTGCTGTCGCTAATAAATCGGGTTTAAGCGACGACACCATTTCCTGTCACAAATAAAGCAAGTTTTGGCGACAGCAACAACTACCGTCACAAATAATGCGAGTTTTTTGCGACGGCATGAACTACAGTCGCATATAAGAGAGTTTTTTGCGACGATAATAGGTGCCGCACAAACAAAAAATTAAAAAAAAAATAGAAATAAATAAAAAATTTAGTAAAACTTTTTTTATTTAAATTTTCATTTACGATGGTAAAACTTGACCTAGCCAAAAAAAAAAAAAAAAAAAAAAATCCAAAATCAATGCTGGCCAAGTTTGAGAAGACTAAATAAGTGTACTTTTTGACTTTTTATAAAATATGGATTGAATTTGGGTTGGGTTTGAAGTGATGTGTTAGAAAGGTGATGTAACTTAAATAAGATGATGTGACTTAATAGGATAGTGACTTTTTAACTTTTTGAATTTTTTTAAAGATGCCAAACTTGACCTTAATTTTTCACGATCGTTCTCCCCCCCTTCTTCCATTCGCGATCGTTCCCCCCCCCCAAACCAAAAATCCCCATTCTCAAAAATCTCTAATCTCTTGAACCAAAAACCCTATCAAAAATTCCTATCTCTTCTTACAACTCTCTCTTGATCTCTCAATCTCTCGACTGTGAGCAGCGGTAGACGACGACGAGCATCAAATCGACGGGATCAAAAGTAAACTTATAGCACCACTCCAGTACAACGAAGAACTGGAGAGAAGCCGGTCCGAAAGAGCTCCGTAGACGCATCTCGCCTAAAAAGCGTAAAAAAAGTCTTAACTTTCTCTCTTCTCTCACTAGAATCTCTGAATCATCTTTCTTCGTTTGGTGGATTTCACATCCTATACATTACAATCTATACACACACACACACATCGTTTCAGTTCTCTGATCCCAGTTTCGGAACAAGAGATCCCTCAAATGGCAAAGTGTGGATATAAATTGTGTATCCTCTTAAATTTTTAGCTCACATTGAGCTCTCTCTAATTCGAGTTTTTGATTTAATTCTAGGGTTTTCCGTTACTTTCACATGATCTGAACTACTTTCATTTAGCCATCTTGGAAAATGTATGTTTCTCCTCTGTTTGGTTGTTGAGAAAGTAAAGAAAAAAAAAAAAATTAATAGCTTCAATTTTTATCAAATTTAGCTCAGCTCAATTCAGCTGAGTTAAGTTGTGGGATTTCACATTGTTGGGTCATTGGGTGTAAGTGTTACTAAGGAAAATTTGAGGTTCAGGAGTTTAATTTTTGTTTTCTTGTTCTTGCATTTTCTTGGCAATTAAAGAGATGTTAGAGTTTTGAACTTGTTGGTTCATTTTTTTTTTTTTTTTCCTGGTATTTGTATTGGATACATTTGTTTTCTTGACTGAATTGAAAATAGAGGAGTTTATGGCTCATTCGGGTAGTGTGAATTGCTTTACTATTGAGAAGAAGACGTGTCGTCTTTTCGGTACCGGTGGGGATGATCAAAAGTGAATTTTTGGTCGAATTGGCAAGGCAACTTCATTAATGGTTTGAGCTTGGAATTTGGCTTTGGATTTATGATATAGTATTGATTAGTTTGGATTTTATAGCTTGTTGGAGGTGTGCTTGATTTGCATTGTGTTGTAAGTTCATTGATATATTTGGAAAATTTGCATTGAAATAATTCGTGATTACAGAAAATCTTGTGATTAATTTCCAATTATGTTAAGAAAACGACAGCAATTAGGTTTTCTTGTTGTCATCCGCTATATTTCTTGGTGTAATTCGGAAATTGCACAAGTAGTTTTGGAGTTTTGTGAAAATTTTGAGATATTTAGTTATATACGAAGAATTAGTGAGATGCAATTGAGATGTTCCGACATTGTTGGCTTAACAAAGCATAGGAGTTATCTCTTGTTCATACAACTTCACTAACTGTGCGTCCATTTTAACATTTTATTTATTGTTGAATTTATGTATATTTGGCTTTAAAGACTCTCTTGCATTGCATCATTAATTGTGTGTGCAATTATTTGTATTCAAAATATACTATGATTTGGTGTCACAGTTTATGTAGCTGTGGTTACTTTATATGATGGAATAAGGTTGTCTTTCTTGTGCAGAGTCTATGTGGTCATGCAAGTCCAGTAGAATCTGTAACATTTGATTCGACAGAGGTTTTGGTGCTTGTTGGAGCGTCTGCTGGTGTTATAAAGTTGTGGGATTTGGAAGAAACAAAGAGTAAGTTGTTTTGTTCTTCATTAGCTCAATAAACTAACAGAAATACATAATTAAGAACCAATAGAACCTAAAGAACCAAATATTCATTGATCCAAATGCAGAAATGCTTATCTCCATTCACCTTAGCCCTGAAGCTCCAATATAGATATTGTCATGACCAAAACCTGCCCCTATGGATTAGGGTCATAACCGGCCAGTAATCAAAGGATTACCTGCGGCCTCAAACCAAGTAAGACATATTTTATCAGAGCTAAGGGGCCAAAACGAAAGCAAACTTATGAATTGTCCATAGAGCTGTGCTTACATGGCTTAACCAACATTCTTATATACTCATAATAACTCACACCATAAGCATATTCACAAAAAGTATGTCATATATACATCCAGGATTATTCAACCAGCGATGACAAAAATTCAGATTCTATACATGGTCGGTCAAGGTTGTACTACATGACCACAAAAAGGCTCCAAGAGTAATAAAACAAAAGCAAAGCCTCTGCATGAGGCGACCTTGGATGACCTCACAAAACTTGGTTTCTCAACGCTTACTGGGATTGGGGTTGGACATCCTGCTGCTTACCTACATACATATAAATACAGAGTGAGCTGATGCCTAGTGAATAATACCAGAGTAAAGAGGTTAATGAATGAGATTCGTTCATGAATAAGTCATACATATAATTTAAACATTTGAACTACTAGTTCCACTTGTATCAAATGCATAGACAGTAACGTACGGAACGACCTCGGGTCCAACATCTCATATCCATGTACAAAACGACCTCAGGTCCATGTCATATCCAAGTATGAAACGACCTCAGGTCCATCGCACTCAAAACGACCTTGGGTGCACTTGTACAAAAACGACCTCGGGTCCAATACTCATTCATAGACCAACTTTGGGTCTAATGGATCCACATGCCAAGGACCACCGGTACTCCTTATCACATTACAAAACGACTTCGGATCCAACATTCTCATATTCATGGTGATGCGCCTTTAATCATGGTTGCATCTGTATTCACACCCAAAACGACCTTTGGTCCAATTAGTTCTTTATTCAAAACGACCTTTGGTGCATTTATCAATTATGCAAAATGGCCTTCGGCCCAATCTACATCTTTGTCAAATATAATGAACGGCCTTAGGCCCATTTTCCATTTTCACAACATTCATTTTACAGGTACGGACGGATAGAATACTCATTCATAGTACAATTTCACAAATTTAGAAATTACCACGTTGGCAACATTTAGGAAGTAATGCGTATACAAAATATCTTTACTAAGATATTACTCACAGTGATCCGGTGCTTGATTCGCCCTTGCACTCGACCCTACATAATTATAACATAATGGGTCACAAACGATTCAATCCGTTCTTAATTCATATATCCCTCTTAGGCTTCATTCCTATCTTTTTAATCCACTTACAATATTTAATGCATGCCTAAGAGTGCTTAGAAATAAAAGAGAACGGAAAATGAAACACAAAACATCTTTACAAAATTTCTGAAACAGGGCTCCCCGCTCGAGCGCAGGTTTCCCCGCTCGAGCGGACCCCTTTGGTCTGCAAAAGTACTGGTTACTTCATTCTTACGCTCGAGCGTGACTTCGGATGCTCGAGTTGAATGTCAAATTACATGGCTTGACGCTTGAGCATGAATCTTCCAGCTCGAGCAGACACCAAGGTCTACAAAAGTTCTGGGAGCTAACATTTCACGCTCGTGCGGCACTTTTCCCGCTCGAGCGGACATGTCGAATTCTGGAATTTCCAGAATTGTTCTTGGAGTTCAAACTCAATGTTTAAAGATTCAAAGCTCATGTTTTGGACACAAAAACATGGGAACATATTACATAACATGAGGACAACAACAATATGAGGTCAATTGCTCAAATTCATGGTCCCTCTTTTCCAAATCATTTTGAATTCTCTTCATAAATCCCAAAACATGTGTACTCAACTTCATACCAATTCCATGTCTTCATCAATCATGCATGCAAGTCAATTCTTAACTCCAATTCTAATCCAAATGGTACAAATGACACTTAGGCCAAGTTTGGGAAAACTAAATAAGTGCACTTTTTGACTTTTTATGAAATATAAGTTGGATTTGGGTTGGGTTGGGTTTGAAGTGATGTGTTAGAGAGGTGATGTGACTTAAATAAGATGATGCGAGTTAAATAGGATAGTAATTTTTTGACTTTTTGGATTTTTTGGAGGATGCCAAATTTGGCCTTACTATCATGAA
Source organism: Camellia granthamiana (assembly GCA_036172215.1). NCBI lineage: Eukaryota > Viridiplantae > Streptophyta > Magnoliopsida > Ericales > Theaceae > Camellia > Camellia granthamiana. Next base: position 116,027,585 of record CM069905.1, read on the forward strand.
ACTCATGAAAATCATGCATGCATGTGAGATTTGGTGCTCAATTCTATTTGTTCTACATAGTTCATGCTTAAATATGCAAATTCATAGCAAATCTATGCATGCATGTACATATAAGCTTTAATTCTTCAATTTCACCTCAATTTATGTTCTTGATTACCATCTAACTTGAATTCACAAAATTACAACATCAAACTTATAAATTCATAACCAATCACTCACTTAGAAGCTCAAATCTTCCAAATTATGGTTAATTCTTGAGTTAATCTTCAAGATTTCCAAGCCTCTTGATCAAAGCTTCAATTGGCTTCACTCTCTCACTCTAACCGACCCTCTCTCTCTCTCTCTCTAGAGTGATCTCAGCCAAAAGAGAGGAAATGAGCTCAAAACATTGCTCATAAATACAAATAGGCCACTTATATATGTTGGCCTAATCAATTATGATTTAAGCTAAGTAATTGAGCTTAATTAATCATTCTGAATCTAATTATTATGATCCGAATACTTTTTCAATTAAATTTTACCATAGGCTCTAAAAATTACGCTAATCACAATGGCGTAGCTAATTTCAGTTTTTGTGGCCGATAAGACCTTCAATTTAAATTCCAAAGCAGAGAATCAAACAGATTTTTCCTATGGTGAACAGATAGAAATTCAAAACCACATATAATCATATAAATGGCACTCAGGATCATATTAAACACATAATCACAATCATAATTAAGATCAATTAGCATAATACGGAATAAGATTATCACAGATATGAAGCCATTGATTGTCTAATCGATTGGGTTATACTATTCTCAGTTTTGTTGTGAGTGGTTATTATTCAACTCTCTGACATTGCAAAACTAATTGTTTTAAAATTTATTTGTAATAGTTTTGTCATGATGCCATTGACTAGGAAAAATTTATTGTTTTTGAATCATTATACATCATTAATTGTTACCATCCTTTTGTGATTCTGCCTTAGTTAATTCAGTAGGTTAGTGGACCCTTTTCTTTGACTTAGTTGTTGAACTTGTATTACACTATATATGTTGATTGTTATGCTTTTAAGGACCTGCTGAACATTTTCAGTACCACTTGTGGGCATCAATTGCTCATTTGATCTGCTATCCTGGTGCATTTAACATGACGACAGGACCATTGCATTGGGAGTTATTGCAGAGGGCAATGTAAAAATATGTTTTAGTGATTGACACTAAGATGTTTTCCTCAAGAACTCGTTGTTTTGTGCGCTTTTAATTTTAATGTCATCAAGCCACTAGTTATTGTTAGCCTATTCCAAGATTTCATTTTTTTCATGTTTCATCATGTTCTCAGGATTGGGATTGTAAGACATCTAGGCCATTGATTGATATGCTAACATTGCATGGAAAATGTCCAGAATTGTTAAACTGATTATGGGATATTTGTTTCATCAGTCAAATCAAATGTTGAGAATGTAAAAGTAGTTACTGAAGAGATGTTTTCTCTACGGCACTGTTTGTCATAAAGTTTGTGTTTGGAACCCACACAAAATGATTTAGGGAGTTTGAATTGGTGGCATGAGTATATCCTTTCCTTGGTGTATGTGTGTTTTGTCAAACAATTATTTATGTTGTAGGTTATACAAAGGTAATATTTAAAGTTGCAGCCCTTATCTGGAATCTTGCAGGCTGCATCACTCAAATTCTGTTTGTATTATCGACTTGTAAAACACAAGAAAATATATATAGTATTATACTAGGAGCAAGCTACCTATATAAAGTATAAAACAAGGCTGAAACTAAACAAAGGCTTAAGTGAAACTGAGCAAGGACCTAGCGGCTTCCCTTCACTGTTCCGCCTTTTGTTTTTAATTCTCATAAGGTTTGATTTTGGTTTTCAGCTTTGTGACATATTGCCATGTCTTCTACATAAATAATTTTCATATCTGAAAATATAGCTAAAGTAAAGAATACACGCCTTTTTTTTCTTCTTTTATGTGAAAATTTATAACGTTTTTTGGAAGTTGAGGTAGAGGTGCAGTCAAGTTGCATGAGGAATTTTTTTTATTATGTAGAACTCTACTGAGGAAGACTTGCAGGATTTCCTTTTTGTTAATTAAAACTAGTCTCATGAGAAATGTATGACTTCTCGATAAAGAATTTTATTACTCGATTGTTTCACTCTAGGCAAACTAGTTCCTTAAGAAAATTGAATTCGAGGTGTTGGCGCACCAAAATCACCAAATGGCGTCGGATTAGTACAAAACATGGCACACACGACCGCCTAGGCACGAGAGACTTGTGAGAGATGACGGGACTCAAATCGAGTTCCCGATTTGGGAGTTAGAGCCGGATTTCGGTCTAGGTAAACTAGTTCCTTAAGAAACTTGAATTCGAGGTGTGGACACCCCAAAATCACCAAACGGCGTCGAATTAGCACGAAACTTGGCACATTCGACCGCCTAGGCACGAGAGACTTGTGGAAGAAGACGGGGCTCGAATCGGGTTCCTGGTTTGGGAGTTAGAGCCGGATTTTGGTCTAGGCAAACTAGTTCCTTAAGAAACTTGAATTTGAGGTGTTGACGCCCCAAAATCACCAAATGGTGTCGGATTAGCACGAAACTTGGCACACACAACCGCCTAGGCCCGAGAGACTTGTGGGAGAAGACGGGACTCGAATTGGGTTCCCGGTTTGGAAGTTAGAGCTGGATTTCGGTCTAGGCAAACTAGTTCCTTAAGAAACTTGAATTCGAGGTGTTGACGTTCCAAAATCACCAAACGACATCGGATTAGCACGAAACGTGGCACACACAACCGCCTAGGCACAAGAAACTTGTGGAAGAAGACGTGACTCGAATCGAATTCCCGGTTTGGGAGTTAGAGCGGGATTTCGATCTAAGCAAACTAGTTCCTTAAGAAACTTGAATTCGAGGTGTTGACACTCCAAATTCACCAAACGGTGTCGGATTAGCACGAAACTTGGCATACATGACCATCTAGGCACGAGAGACTGTGGGAGAAGACATGACTCAAATCGGATTCCCGGTTTGGGAGTTAGAGTCGGATTTCACTTTAGGCAAACTAGTTACTTAAGAAACTTGAATTCGAGGTGTTGACGCTCCAAAATTACCAAACGGCGTCGGATTAGCACGAAACTTGGCATACACAACCGCCTAGGCACGAGAGACTTGTGGGAGAAGACGAGATTCGGATCGGGTTCCCGGTTTGGGAGTTAGAGCCGGATTTCGGTCTAGGCAAACTAGTTCCTTAAGAAACTTGAATTCGAGGTGTTGACGTCCCAAAATCACCAAACAATGTTGGATTAGCACGAAACTTGGCACACACGACCCCCTTGGCACAAGAGACTTGTGGGAGAAGACGAGACTTGAATTAGGTTCCCGGTTTGGGAGTTAGAGCTGGATTTCACTCTAGGCAAACTAGTTCCTTAAGAAAATTGAATTCGATGTGTTGACCCCCCAAAATCACCAAACGGCGTCAGATTAGCATAAAACTTGGCACACATGACCGCCTAGGCACGAGAGACTTGTGGGAGAAGACGGGACTCGAATCGGGTTCCTGATTTGGGAGTTAGAGCCGGATTTCGGTCTAGGCAAACTAGTTCTTTAAGAAACTTGAATTCGAGGTGTTGACACCCAAAAATCACCAAACGGTATTGGATTAGCACGAAACTTGGCACATACGATCGCCTAGGCACGAGAGACTTGTGGAAGAAGACGGGGCTTGAATCGGGTTCCCGGTTTGGGAGTTCGAGCCGGATTTTGATCTAGGCAAATTAGTTCCTTAAGAAACTTAAATTTGAGGTGTTGACGCCCCAAAATCAACAAACGGTGTCAGATTAGCATGAAACTTGGCACACTCGTCCGCCTAAGCACGAGAGACTTGTGGAAGAAGATGAGACTTGAATCGGGTTCTCGGTTTGAGAGTTAGAGCCGCATTTCGGTCTAGCCAAAATTATTTACTTAATTATCTTTGTAATTATATAGTAGTTAAATTTTTATGTTTTTTTGTAATTAACATATTAATACATAATTATATTGTCATTAATTATTTTTATTTTTTGTTTTAAGATATTTCCCGAGTAGGAGTTTGCTTCTTGTGGAATGCATGCCTATGAAGAATGCAACTAACTTTTGTTTTTGTTATCCACGGAAGAATCATGAGGAAAACTTTTGTTTTTGATTTATGTTATTTTGAATTGTGAACAACGTTATGTATTTAAACATTATATATGTATTATGCAACATTATGTAGTAGGCTAATTTTGCTGATGTGTAGTTTAAATGCAAGAATATTTTTATTATGGATAAATTGTTATTTTTATATTGAAAATTTTATATTATTGTGTAATTATTGGTTTATTTTTCATTTAATACAGGTAATTTTCATTTATTTTTATTTTGATTTTTTGTTTTTACGACGGCATCACACCGTCTCAAAAAACATTAGAATCAAAAAATATATATTTTTTGTGACAATGACAATACCGTTGCAAAAGAAATTGGCGACAGCACATATTTCGTCGCAATAAAAGACTTTTGGCGACGGTATTTTTTGTCGTTTCAAATAATCTTTTAACGACGGCAGGTATCCCATCGCAATAAAAAACATTTCGCGACGGCATTTTTGGCCGTCTCAAATAACACTTTTAGCGACTGTAAAACAATGCCGTCGCAAAATGTCTCAATTTTTTTACATATTATGGGCGATAGCAGAATGCCGTCGCAAAAGGCAACATTTTCCGTCACAAAAAAAAAAAAAAAAGGCGACGGCACTAAAACGTTTTAGCAACGCCCTCTATTGTGACCCTCCATTTGCCGTCGCTAAAAGTCATTTGCCATCGCAAAAAGATTTTTGAGACGGCATTACGCGTATTTGCAACGGCGGGCATTTTGCCGTCGCAAAAAACCGAAATTTTTGTAGTGAATATAGCTATGATTATTGAATCAGTTTGCTTATTTTATTTTATTTTATTTTTTTAATAGATAATCTACAAATGGGGGAGTAGCTCCTCTCAAGATTTCATCTTAAAGACTATTTTATGAGCCTTGTAGATTCCCACAACAATGATCCAAACAGTTTACCTCGTAAGTATTGAAGAGAAAAAACATATATGCAAAAAATCGATTTGATTGGAAATCAGTAGACACACTAACTAATTGTGTTTTGCTTTATGGAATTGAAGGTAAATATGATTTTAAACTAAAATAATTCATTTTATGAAATAAAATATGTTAAGTTAATATACCTATCGATATTCGATTAAGTCAATTTTTGGTATATATATATTCTTTCTTTCAAGTTATAATAGATGAACGGCTCGAATCAGCATTAATGGAGAGAAGATGGAGTCTTGAAGAGAGTTGCTCTCCCTTTAAATAAGACTTGGCAAATAAAATATTTCAAATTGTTAAAGAAAGACTTATGGTGAGTCCATAACTCCTTTAAAGGGAGTAGAGAGAGCCTTTAAAAATATTTTGCAAATAAAGTATACAGCGTAATATAAGTTATGAATTGAACTTAAAATAAATTTAATTTAAATATTTTTTGTTTGGAATAATTATTTGAACAATATAGATCAATCAGGTTGATTTGTTTGTTTGTTTGTTTTTTTTTTATATAAATAATTTACAAACAAAACTTTACAAAATAGGCAATTTGAATATTGGAGGGAGGACATGAGGTTAGCCACAATAGGAGACTCTAGTCCACTGGAAAGCATCCTCCTCCTGTGTGACTTTATTACAGAAAAATATCTGAGCTTTAAATTAGAAAATATCCTAAATCCTTACAGTAACCTAGTCAAAATTGCTGTAGCTCATCATTATAGATAGTTCAACAAAAAATGACTTTTTAGATGCTAGTTTGCCGTAAAGGCGAAGGCTTTCACATCCCTGTGGGGTAATGGATGTTGTCCTTTTTGGTAGAGTTGTGAGAAAGTGCTTATAACTTATGCCTTAACAGTTTGTAACTTATAACTATGAATATAAGTTGATTTCTGACTTGTAAATTAAGTTTCTCCTACCCCACTCAAAGAATAAGCTGATTTCTGACTTACGAAAAGCTATAAGCTGTATTGTTAAGTTAAATTAAACACATCAAAATAGCTTAAATTAAGTTGAAAGTTGAAATAAGCTGAAATTAAACTGTACCAAGTAGGGCCTATGTCGCCTTCCTTAATTTGTCTGCTCTGTCACGTAAATAGTCTGACATGATGACAACTGCTTAATAGTCAATATGATGATAATTTTCATTAGAGTTGTGTAAAACACCATTTAATTTATTAAAATTATATTAATTTGTATTAATTTGTATCAATTTATCTATTAATTATTGATTAAATTTTAAAATTTATAATATATGTTTGAAATTGTTCCGTTATACATACATATATATTTTTTCTTTCAATAAAATATTAAAATAAGAATAAATGTGAGAGAGATATAAAATATGAAATTTATTATAAATTATTAGTTATATATATAAAAAAATATTACGTAAAAATTAGTTTATATTATATATATGAAAAATATTATGTAAATTAGTATTATATATTATGTAAATATTTAATAATTATTTAAAAATATTTTTAATCAATTAATAAATTGAAACCACTCCAAACCGTCATTCACGACTTTATTTATAATTTTATTTTTAAATTTCTCAAATCGTATCGGGGATACCTAAGGGTGTAAATCTGGCCCGGCCTGACCCACCGAGGCTCAGGCCAGGCCGGGCCCATGTCGGGTTTCGCGGCTCTCGTCAAAATTCGGGTCGGGACGGTCCGGACATGCCCACAGGCCAAAAAATTAAGCCTAGGCGTAGGCCCAAGCCCAGGGATATTCGGGCCGTGGGCCAGGCTTAGGCGAGCCTGACCATTTTTTTTTATTTTTTAAAATTTTTTCTATCAAAATTTTATTATTTTTCATTAAAAAAACGCTGGGCCTCAAGCGGGTCGGGCTTCAGGTCGGGCTCTAAGTGGGTCGATGGGCAGGGCTCGCGGGCCGGATCGGACTTCAAAACCATGGCCCAAGCCCTAGCACAAGGGCTCGGGCTGGGCCCAAGCGGGCCAAAACGGGTCGGGCCCATCTCGGGTCGCGAGCAGACTTTGGGCTGCCCACGAACCGCGGGCAATTTTTACGCCCCTAAGGATACCTTAATTTCAATTTTGTTAAAAGTTCTTAGTGAACAGGCCATTGCCAAACTGTTGAAAAGTCAAATGTTAGGAAAAGACAAATGTCGATAGAATTAAGACAAATTACAAATATATCTTCTGAAATTTACTTAAAATATGATTTGTACCTTATAAGTTTAGAAATTATATTTTGTCCCTTGAAATTTGTAATTTCATAACAAACAACTCTTTTTATCAATAAATTATTAAGTCAATTAATAATTTTTAATGATATTAGAAATTTATTTCAATTAATAATTAAGGTAATTTTACCATTGTGTAAAAGAAAAATTAGAAATTTTAATTTTTTAATTAATTTTGTTAAATAAAAAAATTATGATAAGAGGATGTTCGAAATTTTCAAACTATGTAAAGCAATTCATATTTTAAGCAAATCTAAAGAAATGTATTTGTAATTTATCTTAAAATTTATATAGAGTGCTGCTATTTATGCCTACATTTTTTCTTTAGACCCTCCACTTTTTAAACCTCTACCAACTTAATTGAGTTCTTTCCTTTTCTATTTGAACCCCCACCTTAATTTTAACTACACCCCTCTTTTTTGAAGCCCAACTCATTTTCTAGTAACCTTTTCCCACCACTGGTGACCTTCTTTCCAGTGACTTCCCCATTGCAAACCCCACCCCTACCAACAACCATAGCTCTATATTTTTAGTAATGAAGGTGGATATTAAATGTATACATAAAACACATGGGGGTTTTCAGTGAATTGCAAATTGGAACATTCTAATTAGGGGTGTGCATGGTGCGATTTGGACGGTTTGAGAATAAAATTATAAACCGAATGGTAGATTAGCGGATTGACGAATTGACAAATTGTTGTTTGTGCGGTTTTAGATAGATTGGCGAATTAAAGAATATTCTAACCAATTATCAAGTTTTTGCATAATATATAACACTAATTTGCATAATATTTTTCATATATATAACACAAACTAATTTTACATAATATTTTTCATATATATAACTACTAATTTGTAATAAATTTGACATCTTAAATCTCTCTCACAATCATTTTTCTATGAGAAAATTGGTGATAAATCTAATTTGGAAAGCGTCTAAGACATTAGATCTAGTGGATATTTTTTGTCAGTGAGAGATCCACACTTTGTGAAATAGTTTGGTGAGAAATCTTGTAGGACATTTTGTTTTCAATTTTACCCCTTGACTTTTTTTATTTGTTTGACTTTTTGTTGACTATCTGTTCAGATTTTTCCTTATCTATTCAAACTTGTTCTTATCTGTGCAAACTTTTTATGCTATCTGTTTAATTTTGTAATCGTTTCAATTCAAATTTTCCTTATTTGTTTAAATATTTGTCTAAATAAAATTCTATCTATTGAAATTCAAAGAGTGATCTGTTGAAATACTAAGCCAATTTTAGCTATTTGTCTATTTCTTATCTATGCATATTACATACATACACACATACATACATTCATACACACGCACATATCTATATCTTTCTCTTATTTTGTACAGATTTGTTGCAAACCAAACTCTATTTGTTCAACAAAAAAATTATATTTGTTCAAATATTTCTCTCTTCTCTCTTCTCTCTTCTCTCTCTCTCCCTATCTGTGCAATCAGCAACAATAATAACAAAACAACAACACCACCACTACCAACATCATCAACAACAACAACAAATCCTAATCTCATCTTCCCCAAACCCTAATATGTTCAATATTTTCTATCTGCTTTTCAACATATCTTAGCCAAATCCAGATCTGGACATTTCTATGAATCCAAATCTAGATCTGACCCATTTCTACAGAATGAATCAAATCAAATTCCATCAAACCCCTAATTCCAAACCCTAATTTCATCAAATTCTTCAATTTTCTTGAATTCAAACACAAACACACATATATACACACACATACAGAGATGACCACAGACAATCACAAATCTATACAAAAAATATAAATTAATTACAATTGAAATTCAACAAACACAGATATATGTATATATGTATAGATCTATACACTTTGACAGATATACATCTACAAAAAAAAAAAAAAAAACACACACACACAAATCTATACATATATACATATATTGTTAGGAAACCAAATATATTAGGAAGTCTACTTCTTTTTAATTACTATCTAATCAATTTAGAAAGTCTAATCAATTTAGGAAGCCTAATTATATTAGGAAGTGTATGCTATTTTTCTTATATAAGGATGCTTATTGTAATGGTTTTAGGGGAGAGATTTAATAATATTAAGAGTTTAGGTGGCTAATCCCGAATTCAAAGGATTGTTGGCGACTAATCCTCAATCGAAGGATCAATTCAGGGTCTAGGACCCTATCATATATATATATATACAAATATGAACCAGGAAAGGAAGAACCAGAGCCGAGTCCTACCAAACGCATTCAGATTTGACCCTCTGTAGCCGATTTTTCGCGCTCCTCGGAAAGGTTTAGGCTCCTCAGATGCGATTCCCTACAGTTTGGAATCCCTTGGTTCTGAATTTGCTTTTATGAGTGCAATGTGAAACAAAAGAAAATGAGAGTCCAGATTCGGCAAATCTTAGAAAAATCCATTAATCACCAGAGATGCCAAAAATGAAATGCAATGCCAGATTTCAGAGTCGCCACCTAATATTTTTTGGAGAATTAGGAAACCTGTGACTCGTGCCAAAGGCCACTTGTTCGTCATAAACGAAGTTGTCTCGGTTCCGAAACTTAAGTATGAGAGGGGAAGGTCATGAATTGAGCACCCCACTCACCCAATCAAAGGTCAGTCTCTACTAAATCATGATGTGAATCTTATAGACATTATATACTCATGTTCTAATTATTAATATACTAACATTACTATGTGAGGCAAATAAGTATAGACCATGTCACTTACTTTGGAATTTTTTGATTTCATACAATTGGAAAGAGTTTTTGAATATGTGCAACTCAAAGGAAAAATGAGCTCATATGTACAACAATCAAAGTCATTCCAATTTAAGCAAAATAGCCTCTATCCATAGACATTTATAGAGATATTTCAAGTAAGCAAGTAGTCTCATGGTAGTATGCTCAACATGGCAATACAAACACACACATATGATATATTAAAGCAAAAATGCTCACCTAGTACTCAACCGCAGCAAGCCAAAGAAAAGAAGATAATTTAGAAAAATGCATGATCCTAGTATGCAAAATGGCTAATGCAACACATACAAAATGCGACTAATAAATTCGGCTACTAACATGACATGTGAAGCAACTCAAAGTATAAGGTAGCACACATAATCAAGTAGAAAATGATAACAACATCAAGTATGATAAGCCAAACCTTAATGCGTGCAAAAAGTGGATGTGAGGCATGGAGATAATGGAAACGAAAACATGATGCTATAAACAATGATGATAAGCATGTAAATAAAAGGAAGAAAGAAATGGGGGTTGGAAGACATACATCAAGTGTTTACAAATTTTTCCTCTTACAAGAGGGTCTGAATGTCTAATTAACTAGTTATTGCATCACCGAATGAATAATTACCTAATTATTACATTTGTAAATATTATAGTAAATATTAAAAAAAAGGACATGAACCACATGTACACCATTCCTCAGAAACTACTCTGTCTGCCTTCTAGAGAACTGCTCTATTTTGCCAACAACAGTACTCTATTTACCCACTTTGAAGCTCGATTGTTCCACAATGAACCTGGCCAAGACGGTCATGCTTCATTTTCAGCCAAAAAAACCTTGTTTTGTGCAGTGAGGTAATAACAGTGCAGACAGAGTATTTTCAAAGGATGTTTGTCCTTCTTGCTCCATACTATCATGGAGATATTCAAGGAGGAAATAGGTTTGCTTCTCAAATCATCAACCATTGCAAGGTTATTGCATGATGATCTTAGAAGCGATAGGATGAAAGACTCTAATAAACATAAAATAAAAATAAAAAAGAAAAAAAAAAGGCTATTCTTCTTACCTCTCTCCTATCATGAAGGAATTCAAGGAAGAGGTAGACTTGCTTCACAAACCATTAAACATCACAAGATAGTATGTGATGATTATAGAAGCGACTAAAATGAAAGAACTATAACAACTCAGAAAATTGTTGTGAACTCCTCTTCCTACTCATAGAATAAGGATGAAACATCCATTTTCATGCTTCAAAGTGGAACTAGAAAAGAGTTTTCAACACGTTTTGATAAAGAGCTCTATATGAGCAGCAATGGAAATAAGGGAGAAACTTGAAAAATCAAGCTAACTATCAAAGTTTAAACATACAGCTTGCCAAAATTGTTGACAACTCCTCTTTTATTCATGGAATAAGGATGAGACATCCATTTCCATGTTTTGAAAATGATCGAAAAGAGAGTTTTTCAACACTTTTGACATGGAAGCTATCACCTAGCTTTGAGGTGAACAACAATAGTATAAAAGTGAAAGATTTATAACTAGTTAATCAAACTTGTGGTAGGGTGGCTAAGCTTTAAACCTCCCGTGGCCATAAGGTTCCAATATACATAGGGAAAGCCATAAAATAAAAGTAAAGCGATCAACTTAAATGGAATGGGGGCTATATCCTAAACACACCAAATCCGTGAGGACTATTACGCTATTACGGTAGTGAAAATATAATATTCAAAACATAATTAATTAGCATACTAAATAGCCCATAAATACCAACAAAAAAAAAAAAAAAAAAGTGCTTAAACTAAGAGAGAACAAGAAAAAAATTTGAAGAGAAACTATAGTTAACAACTAGCTATCAAGCCTAAAAAAGAGTGGCCAAGCGTTTTCATTTTATAACTTTAATCACATATTTCAGCCCCAAAACAACTCAAAAATAGTGTACAAAATAAGAAAAGGAGAGGAAGAGAGTAAAAGAGTAAAAGAGAAGGAAATGAAAAGGATGCAAAGTTTTACCTCTTGAAAAGAGAGGTAACTTCTTAATTATCAAACTTCAATACCAATACCCTCAAGTATCTGAAATATAGTTTGAAACTTTAGTAAAAAAAACTTCAAGAACAAGCTCTAATGATGTATGTATTGTGTATATATAGTTAAAGGTGATATGGAGGTCGTTGCAAGGAAAGGGTATGCTCTAAGCTCCTAATAACCCCAAAGCCTTTTTGATATTTGTTTTTAACCCTAAATTCTGAAGGAAGAGGGTCTATTTATAGAATTTGAGATTTTTTGGGTGAAAATATCTTCAAAAAAAGACAGCTGGTGAAATCCCGCTAAATACACTATCTATCGCTAATGAGACCCGGCCGGGTACAAATACCCACGGTCGGGTCTAAAAGTTGCCTTCTGCGCTACTGTTGTATGGTCAGTGCATGTTGGAGAAATGCTTTGAAAATAGGGTTTTGAGGCCTAAAACATTTTGGTCAAAATGGGGTGTAAGGTTGGGATTTAGAGCTTGAACCCGAATTTCTTTGCTGAGAGTTCAAAAGATCGCACAGTGTAACCTTTCATCATCGAGTGTTTAGAATGAAGCGTCCAAGTCTTAAGGGTGGTCAAAATGAGGTGTCTACACCCTCCGTAAAGTCAGATCCCTCAGTGAAGCCACCGGTTGTTTGTTTAAGATTCAGATCTACTTCTTCAAGGCTTTGCAGCAGCGGACGATCGAGTCGGTTGCCAATTTCATGTAGCCACCGCTACCACTGTATCCAGCGAAGCAAAGGGGTTTAGCACCACTGGGAAACCCTAGGTCACAGCAACGACGGGGGTCGATAGAAGATGACAATGATTCGGAGGTGGAGATGTGAAGTGGAAGAGAAAGAAAGAGAAATCAATGTCGATATCATCACATTATGATCTTTCCATTGGCTAATCTACAATCCAAATGATTGATCAATCGGCAGTGAAGATGGGAGAAAAGGGAGGAGAGAGAGACGGTGGAAGCTCTGCCTCTCTAGCTCAGATTGGGACCTTGTCGCTGTTGCTCTAGTGCTAGCAGCAAAGAGAGAGGAGAGAGATATACATATATATATATATATATATAGAGATAGAGAGATAGAGAGAGACAGAGAGACAGAGAGAGGGGCCAGTTTTGATTTTTTTGCGGAGTGTGTATCATATATATAGAGAGGGTATTTGGTCATTTAACTTAAACTTGTCCTTATGGACAAGCTAATTCAATGCCTGGACTTTTCACCAAATAAAATTCAAAATTGGATTTTTGAGCCAAGCGCCCTTTTTACTTTAACATTTAATTATAGGTTAAAAATATATATATGTATTAATTATAACGGAGAGGAGCGGTTTCGAAGGCGGATTATAAATTTTAAAGTTTAAACCGTAATTATCAGATAGAGTAGTACAGATTAATGTGGATTGGTGCGATTTTAATGGATTGAATAGTATTTTTCATAGTCCTAATTCTAATACAAACCTCACACTTCTTTCTTTGTAAATTTGAAATGAATTTCACATACCCATGTATTCTCAAAATCCACCACCGCTGCGCTGTACCACAAATCGACAACAAAGACAACAAACAAGCCCTTTGAATTTGAGTTGGGTGAGCCTTCCTCTACCCATCCAAAGCAAAATTCACCTTGTCCACATGCTCCATCATCTACCATACACTCTTGAGTCTCCATCAATGTCGCCGCTGAAACCCATTTCCCCATTTTCGATTTCACCACCTTTTGGGCATCTCCAACTCTTTCTTTTCATTCCTCCTCGCCTTCTTCCATTTCTAAAAATCCCCATCTCTGTCCTCTAAATCATCGACTACAATTGCCAATTCAGGAGGTTCTTAAGGGGGAATTAGGTTTAAGGTTTGGGACATTAGGGTTAGAAGGTTAGGGATAAGAGTAGCAATGAAATTTTATGTTTGGACAAAATTAGAAATAAAAAAAATTGAAAAAGAGGTAGACCCTAAGAAAAAAGATAAGGATAAATAGTAACATTCTTTATATATTCAGCAAAATCAAAATAAAAATGTTGGAAAGATTACTATCCATGGGCCAATCAAATATAATTTGATTGGAAAATCTTGCGCTTTGTTTGATTATAATTTTGATAAATTATTTTTAGATGAGTTTTTCGTTTGTCTTTATCGATTTTTTTCTTTTTTAAATTTTATGTTTTAGTCATTTATTTTTTACTTTTTAGATATATCAAGATTGAATATATCTAAAATGTAAAAAAAAAAAAATAATTAAAATATGGAAAAAAAAAATCACCAAAAGAATATTCGTTTGTTTTTAATGATTTTAAAAATATTTTTAGTCAATTTATTTTACTTTGTATCTGCATTTTGATTAGGTGCATCTAGGGGTCATTAATGGGACGCGCTGGGCTTACCCAACCAGCAATTATTGTGCCTAAATCTCATATTTTAATGGATTTTTCGGACTTTAACTAGTCAATGGGTTGGGCAGGGGCCGGGAATCATACTCCCCGTCCCCGGCCCCGATCCCCGACAGGGGACCTATCACCATCCCCGCCCCCGTCCCTTAACGGGGATCGGGTATCCCCGACCCCGAAATTCCCCGCTCAAAAAAAGAAAAAAAAGAGAAATCGAGATCGTCAGATCGACATCAACATCATCAACAACAACTACAACTACAATTTGTTTCATCTGATCACCATCAACATCAACAAAAAATAGTGAGATAAAGAGAGACATCAACAAACAGAGAGATAAATAACTATGAAACTCAGATCTCAGATCTACAAAACTCAGATCTCGGATCGATTTGCTCCGTCTTCACCTTCTCCAAGAGTGCTTGGAACTGAGAGAAAAAGAGGCAGCAATGGAGAAGTTATAGACGATGGTAGCGGGATCACCTTTGGAGACGACGGTGGTAGCGGGATCGCCTTTGGAGACGACGGTGATAGAGGAAAAAGTAGATTGGTGGAGTGAAGGGGGGAGAGAGAGAGAGAGAGAGAGAGAGAGAGAGAGAGAGAGAGACGCTGAGAGAGGAGATTGGTGGCGAGTGAAGAAGATCGGCGGTGGAGGGAAGGGAGGAAGGGGAGAGAGAGAGAGAGAGAGAGAGAGAGAGAGAGAATGAGAATGAGTGAGCGAGAGAAATGAATCAACAGTGAGGCTAAAATGAAAATGAGATTCAACCCTAAACATATATATATATATATACGGGGATGCTCGGGTATTACTCGGGGCCGGGCCGGGACCGGGCAACCTATCCGCGTCCCCGGCCCGAAAATTATCGGGATTTAATTTTCAATAACATCCCCGGCCCGATAGGGATAGTTTTCGGGAAAAACCCGTTCTAATCGGGGTCGGGGGGTTGGGTCCCCGTCGGGCCGGGGTCCCATTGCCATCCCTATTAGTATAGACCTATTTAAAAAACTGAAATCACATTTCACCCATAATTCCAAATCTTACTGGTCAAAATCAAACTAAATTGGGCTATACATTTTTTAGTACACTCATATTATTAAGTTCCACACATTTTAAATATTTTTATTAGTTATTTTTCTTATTTTTTAACATAATTCAAGTATTTTTTTTATATACCTATAAGTGGAGAGGGGGGGGGGGGGGAACCTTTAAACATGAGAACAAAAAAATCAAACTAAACATTAGACAAAAAAAGAAAAAGAAGAAAAAAAGAAAGAAAAAAAAAGCGGAAATATCATTTTGCCTCCCAAATTTTCATGTTTTTTTTTTTCAATTTGACCTCCAGATTTTGATTAATATCCATTTTACATTCAAACTTTCAAAATTTTGATCAATTTGGCCATTGTCGTCACATTCTGTCTACAATTTGATGGAACGTGCTGATATGGCACCAAAACTCATTTAGAATTTTATTTTATCCCCTAAACTATACCTTGAAAAAAATCAATTTGCCTCCCAAATATAAAAAAAAAAAAAAAATTAAATATTTAATTAATAATTTTTTATCTAAAAAAATTAAATTTTAAAAAATATATACTTTGCAAAAATATATAAAAATTCTCATCTAGAATTATCTTGAGATTATGAAGTATGGATAATTCGACAAACATGTCATATGATATTTCTGCATACGTATCGGGTATACAAAACACGTACTCAAATTTTTCCTTCTTAATTTTTGGCGTACCTAATCATATCAAGAATATACCTAAACCATGTTGTATTTCAGTCGAAACAATATTTTCTTCTACTATAACGATAAAATTCTTTTTACTAGATTTCTTTTTCATTTGTAGTTTTGTACTTAGCATGGTTTTAAAATTAAGTTATGGTTTGCAAGTTATTTAATATAATGATATTTAATTTTGGTTTATCTTATACTAGTACTTTTGGCATTCAATGTCAATTGTATGTTGGATTTAACAAATTAAACCATTTTGCCAATTTTTGTATTATTCCAAATTTAAAACACTGTTTTTTTATAAACGTGTTAAGCTGTACCTGTACCTTATTTTTTTTTGGATTTTATTGTGTCAATGTACCCATATCGTACCACTACCAGCACTCATACCTATAACTATGCTTCATAGATATCAAATTATGTCTAGTCGATCTTGGAGAAACTTATTAAGTCAAAAATTTCTTGGCTACTCTATGTGTGTGTGTGCGCACAATTATAACTAGTTTATTATCCAAATTAATTTCAATAAAATTGATTGACTAATAGTAATTTCAAAATTGAGTGAGAAAAAAATTTTAACATTCGGTAAGTACCCGGTATGGGTACGACATGTTTGCCGATACTTCATAGTCTCAAGATAATTCTAAATGAGTATTAATTTTTTTCTTTGGCAAAGTATATATTATTTAAATTTTAAATTTTTTTCATTATTGAGATAAAAAATTATTTATTAAATATTTAAATTTATTTTTATTTTTTTTAATATTTAGGGGCCAAATTGATTTTTAAGATATAATTTGGGGGTAAAATGAAATTTCAAATGAATTTTGGTTCCACGTCGGCTTATTATGTTCAATTGTAGAGAGAATGAGATGGTATGGGCCAAATTAATCAACATTTTGAAAGTTTTGGTGTAAAATTCATATTAATCAAAGTCTAAGAGTCAAATTGAAAAACACGTGAAAGTTTAGGGACAAAATGATATTTCCTTAAAAAAAAAAAAAACTGAACATTAGATTTGTCCATGTAAGCTCTTATTGGCCGGGTTTATAGGCGGGCTTAGCTTACAAACTTTTGTCTAAAATCCTAAATCATTTTTTATGGGTTGGGATGAGATGGGATGGACACTCAAGTAAGGTGGGAAGAGTTAGGTAGTATCGAATTTTTTTTTTTTTTTTTTTTTGGGGGGGTCTGCCGGCCATTTGGGAACCCTAGGTGCATCTAAAATGTACAAAAAAAATTATTAAAATATAAAAAAGAAAACCTTAATAAAAATAAGCGAGACCTCATCTAAAAATAATTTTTGAAAAATCAACCCGTTAGGTTTGAATTTTGGAAAGGATTTTTGAGAACCCAATTTTCCTTTTTGACTAAAAATTACATTTAAATTAAATACATCTAAAAATTTAAAAAAAAAAAAGAAAAAAAAAGACAAAAATGCAAAAAAAAAATTCACCAAACACAAACCAAATGTACGAATTTTATTGGGAGTTGTCAACTATATGGAAAAATCTAAAATCAATTCCAATGATCGTGTCAAAAAAATTGTCAGAATTTTAAAAAAAAAAAATGGTTAGATTTTACAAAAGTTCATCTCTAATGGTAAGTCAAATTCATTGCCAAGAAATGGTAAAATCAATTTTTATGTCAAATTTTACTCAAAATTTGACACAATTATTTTTTCCACAACAAAATTTCTGTAAAAATCCAATTGTTTTTCTCTACCAAAGTTCACAACTTCTATAACTAAAACTCACAATAAAAAAAAATTTAAAACTACATAAAATTCTATTTACAAAAACTTAACAATACAATAAAAAAAACTCGATACTTATCCAAATCAGGTAAAGGGAAAAATGTTTGGTTGGTACAGAGTGTAGCATGGATAAATTAGTTAAATAATATTGACGTAGAATTTGATCGTCCCAAAATAACAAGTCACAATTGGAGTGACATAGCCAAAAAAAAAAGAAGTATATATATATATGCATTATCACTATAACAAACCAAAAAAATGCTTTTCTTTTGTGATGTCATTTTGAGTTTGACTAAAGTGGTGTTTGATGATGATCAATTAAGTGTGTTTTGATAATTATAATTGATATCACTTAAACATTAGGCACTCAGTCCACAAATTTAATTTCAAATTTTCTTTGCCCAAATGTCCACACTAAAATTACTTTCTCCATAAGGACATGCTCCTACCAAATGACCAAACTTTCTGTTTATATATATATTGTACACATTTCCCAAAATACACTTCTCTCCTACAAAATGACCAAACTTTCCATTTATATATATTGTACACATTTCCCAAAACACTATTCTCTCTCTCTCTCTCTCTCTCTCTCACAAACCCTAATTTCTCTCTCTAAAAACCCTAGTTTTGCTACGGAATCTTTCGAATCAAAAGTACTCATCTGCGCCGACAGAGCAGAGGACTGCTACGAGGAAGTGAAGGTCCCTCACCATTGGCGTCCAACGTCACATCAGATTGTCGTTGATCTCAGCTACGGAACTTGGTTAATGGTCATTATTTTGGTGTAACCATTTTCTTGTTTAATGGTCATTATTTTTGGTGTAACTGTAAGGTCCTAATGGCCTGTTATATATCAGTAGGCAGCAGCGGGTTTAAACATCATTTTTTTTCATCAATCTTTTCTTTTGAAACCCTAGAGCCGACTCTCTCTCTCTAAACTTGTCTTCTCTCTAAGAATTGATCTACCTAGGGTGAGTATCTAACCTTAGTCCTTTATTAAAAAGATAGAGTGGGTTGAGGGCTTCGTTTTAATCTGAGAAACTTGGGATTTGGAGCACGTTGGTCTTTGGTCATCATCTCCGTTTGAGTTCCTCACTTCGAGGTAGGGATACCCTACTCCATCTTATAGGTTTTGACATAAGTTTTGGTCATTTTGATATGTTGGCGTTGTTGGGTGATTTTGGGAAAAGTTAGGATTTGATTTGTAATTTAAGCGAAAGGGGGGGTTTTCCATATATTAAACTCCATGTGTTAGTAAGACTTGAAAAGTGGCATAGATAGTGTCAAATAGAGAAAATTGAACCTTAGGGTTGATTTTGATGAAAGGGGGGAAAATGCCCGAATTGTTGTAGTAAATTAATTGATACAATTAATTTGGGAAAAATATGGGTTTTAGTTGAAATCCATGAAATTGGGAAATTGTTGATTGAATGGTGTGGTTGGATTAATTTATCATCCACTTATATAAATGTTGATATTATATCCGTTTAATGCATTTATTTTCTGTTTAGAAATTACTGTTTTGGGCTATCGGTGGAGGATAGTCGTGATTGTTGTAGACATTGCATGTGGATTAGGGAAAACTGAAACTAATCACATTGAATAGGTCATTGAATATGACAGTTGAATTGATACAGCACATACGTGTATTGATTGAATATTGTATATGACAAGTGTTAAATACATTGTATATGCATATTGTTTAGGAGGAGAAAGGGGATGGACTCCATTAGTACAGCAAATATGTGTACTTATTGATGTATGGAAGTATTTTAGTACAACAAATATGTGTACTTATTGATTTATGGAAGTTGTTTTATTATGAGCCTTAGCCTCATTTAATTGTTGATATTGGAAGTAATTTTAATATGAGATGTAGTCTCATTATATCGTTTGGCCAAGTTCTGAGCCATGTTTGTATAAAATGGAAAATTAGGTAAATAATGGAAAGTGAAACGTATCATGGACATAGTGGTCTTGAAACTGTATTGTGATGTAATTGATTTATAAGAGTAACCATCTATTGAATGCTATTGCTTTAGTCAATGCTTATATATGGTTTAGTATATCTCTACTGGGCTGTGGCTCACCCTATATGGGAACATCATTTTCAGGTCCAGGTGATATGCTACCTCCAAGGACTTAGCTTGGGAGGATTTGGAGTTGAAGACTCTTTTTAGTTATTTTTGTCATTTTGATATTACATGTAAATTCAAGCCAAGGGCTTAATCTGTAGTTGAGTTAGTACTCATTTCTTTTGTGTCCAAGTGTTGGCTTAGAAAGATGTAAGCCCGTAGGACATTTACTTTCGTTATTACATGTAATGTCTTCTTTTAAGAATACTCTGATGAATGGAAGAATGTTTGTTTCTTTTTGTCAATATATGTCAATATTATTTATTATGGGTTTAACTTGAGGGCGTGACATATACCCAACATCCCTCACGTCTGCCATGCAGTGTTTTCTGTCCAAATAGTGTTTTTTTTTTTGTCTAATGACATTGATTTGGACAGGTTTTGAATGATTTTTGTTGTTTTTGCAGATGGGGTGACGACAACAGTGACGGTGACGGTAAGGGTCTCTACTGTCCATTACTCTGACCATCATATTGTGTTGTTCATGTTCACATACTCAACCACTATACATATGTAGATGAATAAATGAAACCCTAACTCCATAGATCGGCCATGGCTTCCATCACAGACCGCGACAAATTCATTTACACCGCGAAGCTCACTGAACAAGCCGAATGCTGCGATGATCGCTTTCTTCTTCTTTTCTCTTTCTCTCTAGATCTACAGTTTTTAAGCTCGTTTTTGAAGCTAGGGTTTTCTTGAATTTGATTTGGGTAAATTACACTTACACCCCTGAGGTTTGGGTTTAATATATATCACCCCATAATGTTTGGGAAATTACATTCCCACCTATGTGGTTAATAATCTCAGTTCACAAACCCTCTGCTTATATAAAAGGCAACAACTCCTGGTAGAAAAATAAACGAAATTACATTGGAAAAAAAAAGAGAGTAAAGCAAAGGAGAAAAAAGAAATAGAAGAAGTAAAGCAAAGCAAAGCAAAAAGAAAAGAAAAGAAAAAGAAAAACAGAAAGTGTATAAATGCAATGTCTTTTTGATACCAATGTGAATTCCGTCTAAATAAATCACAATGACAGGGGGTCAATGTAAATTTCCAAAGGTCAAGGATGATATATATTAAACCCAAACCTCAAGGGGTGCAAGTGTGATTTACCCATTTGATTTTGTGTAGAAAATAGTGGAGTTGATGAAGACAATAGTGGAGCTGCAACTTTCGATGATCATGAAACTATTATAGCCTCTGATCTCGTCGTTCTTTTAGGTGTGTATGGTTGATCTATTGAAATTTGTTGGTGATTTGTTGGGGTGTGTGGGTGATCTATTGAAATTTGTTGGTGATCTGTTAGGTGTGTGTAGGTGATTTATTGAGATTTGAAATAATCTATTGTTCTTATTCTTGTTGTCCTTGTTGATGGTGAATATTGATGATGAAATAGATCTGTAATAGCATTGAATAGATCTTTAATAGCATTGAAGAGATTTGTTCAAAGTTTGAACAAATAATACCTTGGTGTATTTCAATAATAAAGATTGGAACAGATAAAAAAATTAACAAATAGAATTCAGGGAAAAAAATTCAATAGATGAAAAAAATGAACAAATAGAAAAAATAATTTGAACAGATAGATATAAATTTGAACAAATGAAAAATAATTTGATACATAATTTCAACAGATAGAAATTTTAGCAAATAGATATTCCAACATATAGATACAAATTTGACAGATAGTCAAAAAAATTAAACAGATAAAAAAAATTTGAACATGTAGTTAAGAAAATTAACAGATAAAATATTTGAATAGATAGTTAAAAAATTAAACAGATAGTTAAAAAATTTAAGCAAATAGATTAAGAGGTAAAATTGAAAACAAAATGTCCTTCAAAATAGTAAATGGACTTCTCTCCAAACTATTTCACAAAGTGTGGACCTCTCACCAATAAAAAATATTCACTGAACCTAATGCCTTAGACAATTTGCTAAATTGGACTTTTTAACAATTTTCTTTCAAAAAATTTAGTGTTTCTTAAATATAGGCTAACAGTTAATAAAATTTTAAGTGATTTGAAACTTACTTAATTCTGACTAAATTTATAAATATTAAACATAAATATCGACATACACTATTATAAACTCACTACTACCACCACCGCTACCACCATTACTACTACCACCATCTTTGTCACTATTGTTATAATTGACATAAGCACCATTATCATTTCATTACCATTACTAGACCACTACAAAAGCCGTCACTGTTATGCTACCATCACTACAACAACCACTACAAGTTTACAATCTTTTACCTTCACAACCATTGCCACTGTTGTCAAAACCACCAGGGTGACAATAACCACCATCATTTCACGAACCACGCCACCTTTTTTATTTTTTATTTTGTTATCTCCACAACATTATCATTTCACCATCACCACAATCACTATCCTTTAATTTTGACCACCATTGCCATTGATGCCATAGTTAACGTTGCTGCAGCCTCCACCACCACCAACTCACTATCACGATATAAAAATTGAAAGATACAATTTGAAAATAAAACATTTCAAATTTAATCTTATAAGTATCAAACAATTTGTTTCAATTCAATACTTAAATTTTTATTAAACAATTTTTTAGTTTAAAAAATTCAACATTTAATTTTTAGTACTTAACCTTTAATTTTAAATTTTTAGTTTTATCATCTATTGGAGTTTTTGAACTCTACACATTGTCATATGTGTAGGATGCATCCCACATTGCTCCGTGAGGGGTTTACAACCGACCTTATAATGCTGTTGGCTACATATTTTGTATAAGCCAGTTACAGTTTGACACGTGGCAGAGTAAGGGTAATATAGGAAGACTATTCAAGTCTTCGATCCTGATCGTACACGTGGTAGTTAATATTGGTTCTCGCGTGATCTGAGTAGCATTGGATCAGTAAATAGATGCAAGGTGACGTGGCTTCAACGGTTACTCATATTCAAATTCAAATATAAGAGGGAAGCTCAACTGCAAGTAATGGCGTAGTGGAACTACCTATAAGGCAACATGATCGACGATCATGGAGGAGCAGTTCGACGGTTTGAAGTGCAGTTCGAAGGTCATCCTTGACAAGTATAAATAGCAGGGAAGCCCCCAGAAAAAGCCCCCAGACTCAGATCATACAAACCAGTCTTACTTTACATATTTTCTTTTCCAGTTTTACATTTCCAGTCTTTACATTTCCTGCTCTTTAAATTCCTATTCTTTACATTTCTGTACTTTAAATTCCTGCACTGCACTTCGTTCATAGGAGTAGTTTCAAGTAGATTGTTGCTGTAAATCTCTACGAGGCTGAGTTTGGATCATTGTAAGTTTTCATTCTAATGAAATACTTCAATTGCTCTTCATTTAACTGTTATTTTGCTTAATTTCTCCTAAGTCAAGCCACCGGTAAAAGTCCCTCTTCATTGAGGCTGAAAGAACTAAAACACAATCGTCTGATAATTGGTTGGCAATCAACATTTCTGTAAGGACTGATTGATCCTTGCTGGCACGCTCGCATTTACAAAAAATACCCTTCGAAAGCCAAAAAAGCCAACATATATTCTTGGCACGCCTAGTGGGACTAATTAAAATGGCTAGACGAAGAAAACAAGGAGAAAATGAACGCTTGGAAGAAGGCGTAGAAGGAGAGGTAGAAATACCTAATCCAGAGGATAATGTGGTAACACATCTTGTGGAAACTCCCATGTTATCAGAACCTATGGTCGAACAGACCAGTACTTCGGGACAAGAACCATATGTTCATAATATTGGACGAAACCAAGGAATTGGACCATCTACTATTCCATCTACTCAGCCAACAAATCATGGGATGGGCCTAGTAGATGCCATGGGACAACAATTAATGAACACAATGGAAAGGTGGGCAACATCCTTTTTTGGATCGAATGAATAACCACCAACCAACAAACACAAGACACACAGAAGAAGTTTTAAATGTCCCTCAGCAAAGATTGGCTAGAGATAAACAGCCTATGCAAGTTAATGGACATTCTAATGGTCAAACTAGTAATTAGAATTATGAAAGACCATCACCTCAGTTTTGGTATGAACCCATTTCGAGGCCTATAGCAGGTCAAAATGCCTCAGTGCTCAACAATGAAGCCATGCAAGTTGCTGGATCTGGCCCAGTACAAGAAGCTGGCATAAGAATGGTCACAAATCCCATGTTCGAAGCCATACCTGGCACTAGGAGGTACAATAATCCCTTATTCGAATCTATACTCGGGGGGTTGGAAGGTTTTCCCACAATTGGAAGGGACACAACACCTGTTCCAGTACCTTTCTTAGGTCCTTTCGCAGGACAGGTTCAAAGGGGTTACCCACACCCCGAATAGCAACCTGCACTACAGGGGCAACCAGTCCCAAATGTACCACCTTATGGACCAAGAGGACCACAGGCACAAGTTTGTCCACCAAACCCTGTGTTTGTTCATCCAGTAGTGGTTCAGCAAGCACAAAATATGGTCCTTAGGGACCAAATTGTTGATATTGTTAGGGAGATGTGTGGACCGATGGCTCGGGGGGTCCAGACTCCTGTATACAGAAAACCATACCCAGAATGGATAGATAGGGTACATGAATACCCAAGGGGGTTCAGAATACCAGATTTTACCCTTTTCTATGGGAGTGGAAATCAATCAACAGTAGAGCATATTGCTAGGTTTGCTGCTCAATGCGGTGAATTTACTAATCATGACTATATGAAACTAAGATTATTCCGCAAATTCTCTAACTGGGGGGGCATTTGCATGGTACATCAACCTTACACCTGGCTCCATTCAAACTTGGCAACAAATGGAAGAGGCATTTCATGCCCAATTCTTCCAATCGGAGCCAGAGGTTTCCATGGCAGACTTGGCAAGATTGAGTCAAAGGCCTGAAAAAAAGGCTACTCAGTTTATTGCTAGATTTAAAAGGGCTCGAAATAAATGTAGAGTTATCCTGCTAGAGCCAGAATTCGTAAGATTGGCTCAAAATGGTTTAGAGTTCAGGCTTCGAAAAAAGTTTGACTCAACTGAATTCAGAGATTTGGTAGAACTAACCTATAAGGTGTCTCGATATGAAGCATTATTAGAGGAGGAACAAGATCGAAATAATGCATCGTATAAGACATATTATAGAGATCCTAATTATGAGATTGATGCAGCAGAGATTGTGGGCAAAGAACCTGTAATCTGTGAAGCATTAATTCATAAGGATACAACAATTGACCAGCAGTTTAAAAAGAAAGACTTTCACAGGAAGTACTCTTTCGATTTAACAAAGGCAGATGACATTTTTGATCATTTGCTTGCGGCCAATTTTCTTAAGTTACCAAAAGGAGTAAAACTGCCATCTCCAGATGAACTTAAGAGAAAAGTATATTGTAAATGGCATAACTCTTGGTCTCACTCGACTAAAAACTGCATTGTTTTTCGAGACAGGATCCAAGAACAAATTCGGAAAGGAAGTTTGAAATTCCCAGCCAAAGTAGAAAAGGCCATAGGAATTGACAGTAACCCATTTCCAGAAGTTGGAGAGGTGGCAACCAATGTCATTACGTCAGATTTCCAGAACTTGTCCTTGACAGAATCGGAAGAGGTCAATGTGCAGATGCATGTTGCTAACCAGACAACCATCAAGAAGGACACTAGAAACCCACCAGCTATTGGACAAGGTTTCTCACACCAGAGGGAACACTCTGATGAAGAATCACTAGATGATGATTCCTTAGAGGCAGCAGTAATGCAAAGGATGTGTCCCAGGTGCAGACTGAGTTATAAGTGGTTGAAAAGGGCTTCCAATTGATGGGAAGCAATATTACAGGGATGTGCAGTGACGCCCTAAACCAACTAATGCTTATAACAAAAGGGCCATATCCGGCTAGTGTTAGGCAGCAGCCATTGGTAGTTGAACCAGCAGTCGATAGAATGCATGCTAAAGGCAAGAGGCCCTTGTATGAGTCCAGGGCCACCTAACTATTACAGAATGGAGAGCAGTCATTCTGAAAGAGGACTGGAGAGGAGTTCAGGTTATGGGATCAAAGCCAGAGATTGGCCTCCTAGGCCAACCTCACGCAGGACAGAAAGTGGCCACCTTCATCGAAGGCCTGAATCAGGCTTGAAACATGAAGTCAGAGCCAAGCACTTACCTTCACAGCTAGCTTCAAAGATGGCTTCGAAGGTAGAAAAAAACAGTTCAACATCTGAGTCAGTAAGTTCGTGGGTACCTGGAGTTCCAAACTGGTTTGTAAATGCAAAACAAACCTAGGGAAGTGCCTGCCCAGAGAGATGTTGGAAATCAAGGAAGGGATGGTTAAGCCTCATTTGGTGGCTCCGAACAATTGGGCATTGCTTAAACACCCAAAGACAAAGGAACCAGACATGGTTCCAGTCATTTCGAGATCACAAAGGAGAAAGGTTCAGTGCAGGTACACTCAGTACCAGAAAGATATGAAAGAAAATGGAGAGAGCTCTTCATTGGTCCAGACAGAAGGAAAAAAGACTCCAACGCCAGACCATACTCCAAAGCCAACGCTACAAAGCAAAGTGGGTTGCAGCAGAGAACAGTTGGCCAAGGTTCATTCTGAACTAAAAGCCAGAGAGAAGTCTAGCTTAGTAGGATTGGAGAAAACTCTGATGGAGAGTGATAGCGAGATAGAAGAAGAAATTGGCATAAGCTAAAAGAAAGAAATGGTGGAGGAAGAAATGTTCGAAGCCTTCATGGCTGAGCAAACATTTTTGGGTTGAAAAACCAGTCGAGAAAAAACCATTCGAAAGAACCTGTTAGCAATGAAGTGCCAGAATGCAGCATGGAGGATGCTTCTGAGGTAACTGATCAAGATAGCCAAGAGGGGAAACAGGCACAGCCAGTCATCCAGTTTTGGCTCATTTCCTCCAATATCAGTTAATATGGTACATATACTACCTCGTGAGTTTGAAGCTGGGGATGAGAACCAAGATGGTCAAGAAGTTGATCAAATTCCAGTCTCTAGTGAAGATTCACAAGTGAGTATGGTACAGGATAATTCCGGAATGGCAACCCCAATGGAAACTGAATATGAGAGTGAAGAAGAGGTGAGCATTAACCTCTCATATGCTTTTGAATATCCCTCGAATTCTATGACACAACATGTCAAGCCTTTGTACATCAAGGCTTTCTTCGATGGGATACAATTGAACCGAGTCCTGATAGATAATGGGGCAGCAGTGAACTTACTACCAAAATCTTCTTTGAAGAAACTAGGAAAAAGAATCCCAGGTTGATCCCAACTAGCACAACTATTGCTGGCTTTGCTGGAGACAAACAGATGGCTCAGGGAATTCTACCCATTAACTTGAGTATGGGAACCAGGGACTGCATGACAGCATTCTTCGTAATCGACAGTAATGCTAAATACAATGCTTTACTTGGGAGAGATTGGATCCACACTAACAAATGTGTGCCTTCCTCTTTGCATCAGAAAATTATGATGGCCTTAGGCAATGGAGAGACAGAGGAAATTGATGCAGATCCTCAACCCTTCATAGCTTGTGTAGACTTTGCAGAGGCCAAACTGTATATTGAGGGAGTGACACCACTCACTATACTGAGGAAACCTGATGGCTCAGCCGAAGTGACGGCTGATGAGGAAGTGACACACCTGAAGCACTTAGTCCAGGAGAGTGCTGATGAAGAGGTTGTCGTTAAAGATGACAATGATGCCTGGTTGTAGGCAAAGAGATGAAGCACAAGAAGCCAAGTCCTTGGCTCTAATTAAATTCTCAACATTGGATGTAAAAGCAATAGTCCAGAAAGTACAAGAGCAAGAGAGAGAAGCCATGATAATTGGCTGCAAGCAGAAGCAGCAACAGGCCAAAGTTTTGACCCTTGATAAATACTGTGCATTGGACATTGAAACAAAAGTCCAGGAGATACAGGAAGAGGAAGCCTTATGGACAGACTTTGTCTATGAGGAGGAGGGCAAAGATGTTGAATTAAAGAACCTGGGAGCAGAACAAAGCAGGGAGATTGCTTCGAAGATAGAAGAAATCAAAGAAGAAGCTTCAGTAAGTTCTCAGACACAAGACCCCTTAGAAGAAGTAAATTTAGGGGAAGGTTCTATGCAGCAGCCCACTTACATAAGTGCTTGTCTGAATGTTCTGGACAGGGACCAGTTGTTGGTTGTTCTAAAGAGATATAAAGATTGCTTTGCATGGTCTTATAATGAACTACCAGGATTGGATAGGTCATTAGTGGAACATAGGCTCCCTATGAAACTTAACTTCAAGCCATACAAGCAAAAACCAAGAAGAATGAGTCCAGAAGTAATTCAGAAAGTCAAGGAGGGAGATTCTTAGACTACTCAAGGCAGGCTTTATTAGGACAGCCAAGTATGTTGAATGGCTATCTAATATTGTGCTTGTAGTTAAGAAGAATGGTAAAATGAGGGTATGCATTGATTTTAGAAACTTAAATCTAGCAACTCCAAAAGATGAGTACCCTATGCCTATAGTAGATCTGTTGGTAGACAGTTCAGCAGGGCATCAAGTTTTATTAATGATGGATGGATACTCTGGTTATAACCAAATCTGCATTGTAGAGGAGGATATCCACAAGACAGTATTCAGATGTCCTGGGAATATTGGCACCTTCGAATGGGTTAAAATGCCATTTGGTCTAAAGAATGCTGGGGCTACATATCAGAGGGCTATGAACACTATCTTTCATGACCTCATTGGAGGGTATTTAGAGTGTTATATTGATGACATCGTAGTGAAATCCCAGTCCATGGAGGAGCATCTGTTTTATTTGGAAGCAGCTTTTGAAAGAATGAGGAGGTTCAAGTTGAAACTCAATCCTCTTAAGTGTGCTTTTGGTGTATCATCTGGAAACTTCTTGGGGTTATGTAGTGCACAAGAAAGGAATACAGATTGATCAGAATAAAGCCAAAGCCATCATTGAAGCCAGGCCTCCATCAAGTAAGAAAGAATTACAAAGGTTCATTGGATAGGTTAACTTTTTTCGAAGGTTCATTTCTAACACTGCAGAGAAAACTAAAGTATTTTCTTCCTTGTTAAGGCTGAAAGATGAAGAGGAATTTGTGTGGACAGCAGAGCATCAAATTGCTTTTGAAGGTATCAAGCCTACTTGGCCAACCCTCCAGTGCTCATGCCACCAAAGGGTAATAAGCCCTTGAAGTTGTACATAGCTGCAGCAGAAGATTCATTGGGAGCTTTCTTGGCCCAAGACAATGAAGAAGGCAAGGAACAAGCTGTTTATTACCTTAGCAGGTTTCTAAATTCTTGTGAATGTAAATATTCAGCTGTTGAAAAGCTGTGTCTTGCTTTGTACTCTGTTGCAATGAAATTAAGATACTATCTTTTACCTACAACTGTCTTGGTAATTGCAACCACAGATTTGGTTAAGTACAAGTTATCTAGACCTATGTTGAGGGGAAGAATTGGCAAGTGGATACTAGCCTTATCAGAATTTCATCTAGAATATGTCCCTCAAAGGGCAGTAAAAGGGCAAGTTTTAGCCAATTTTCTGGCAGACCATCCATCTCAAACAGAGAGCCAAGAGATAATGGAACTTGGCATGGCTAGTGTTGAGCCATGGAAGATGTG
Organism: Camellia granthamiana; assembly: GCA_036172215.1. Taxonomy (NCBI): domain Eukaryota; kingdom Viridiplantae; phylum Streptophyta; class Magnoliopsida; order Ericales; family Theaceae; genus Camellia; species Camellia granthamiana. The sequence continues at coordinate 116,057,281 of CM069905.1, forward strand.
GTTTGATGGTCGAAAGCCAATGGCTTAACTGGAATTGGTATTGTAATTAAGTCTCTACAAGGGGTAGAAACCACACATGGTTTCAGAATGGATGAAGCTACCTGTTCTAATAACCAAGCTGAATATGAAGCCCTAATAGTGGGATTATAAATTCTTATTGGATTACAAGTTCATGCAGTTGACATATTTGGAGATTCTTAATTGGTGGTTAACCAAGTGAAAGGGATTTTCAAGTGTCAAAGCATAAGCATTTTACCATACTATGTTGTTGCGTTACATCTGCTTTCTCAATTTCAAATAGCAAATGTGACTCATGTTCCAAGATTCTTGAATAATAGAGCTAATGATGTGGCTCAGAAAGCTTCGAACTTCAAGCGAAGGGATAATGCCCAAAGGGACATAAGCCAAACAACATATCAGAGATTAATACAACCTTGGAACAAAAGGAATGTGGTCTTGGAAGTCAATCATAATGACTTACAAGAACAAGATTGGAGGCATCCAATAAGTGCAGTACTTGGCTGGTCCATCTTCGAAGGCCAGCAGAAAAGTTAAATTGCAGTCTATGCAATATATGATATATGGTAATGCTCTCTACAAAAGGGGAGGAGATGGTCTGTTGCTGGAATGTTTAGGTCCAAAAGAAGCATTAACAGCTATGGCTGAGGTTCATGAAGGCATCTGTTGTGCTCATCAGCCTGGTGTAAAGATGAGATGGTTGCTTCGAAGACATTCCTGCTATTGGCCAACTATCCTTAAAGACTGCATAGAATATGCAAAGGGTTGCTAGGCATGTCAAAAGCATGGCACAATAAGGCATGTGCCCATAACTGACCTACATGCAGTAGTGAAGCTTTGGCCATTCAGAGGATGGGCCATGGATATGATGGGAAAAAATACACCCACCTTGTTCGAAGCATCATTGTTTCATTCTAGTGGCCACTGATTACTTTACTAAGTGGGTCAAAGCCAAGCCATACAAAGCTGTAGACCAGACAGAAGTCATTGGGTTCATTAAAGATTTAATCCATAGATTTGGCATCCCACAAACCATAACTGTGGATAATGGGACTGTGTTCGATGGGAAAATGGTGAGGTCTTTTGTGGCAGAGTTTGGAATTAGCCTTGTTAATTCCACACCTTATTATGCACAAGCCAATGGTCAAGCCGAATCATCCAATAAGTCCTTGACTAAGAGAATACAAAAGGTTATGGAAGATAATCCTAGGGGATTGGCATAACCTGTTGTTGGATGTTTTGTGGGCTTACAGAACTTCCCCAAGGTCAAGTACAAGAGTCACTCCTTATGCCTTAGTATATGGGCATGATACAGTTTTACCTGTGGAGATTAATGTGAAATCTTTGAGGGTAAGATGCCAAGATCAGTTAGATCCTGAGCAAGTACCATCAAAGTATGTGTTTGGAGTTAGAAAGCATAGATGAAGCCAGAATTTTGGTATTAAATAGCATTCTTTTCCAAAAGAAGAAAGCAGCCAAGAATTATAATAAGAAAGTCAAACACATTGGCTTTGATGAAGGTGATTTGGTATGGAAAACAATACTCCCAATAGGAATTAAAAGCCATAAGTTTGGCAAATGGTCACCTAACTGGGAAGGACCATATCAAATTCATAGAGTTCTGCCTTTTGGAGCATACCATTTAAGAAATTTGAATGGTTACATACATCCCAAAAAGATTAATGGCAGATATTTGAAGCCTTATTTTCCAACCATTTGGGAAACACAAGGAATAAAATAAACACTAAGCACAAGAACATAAAACTGCTCAAATGATGGACAAAAATTTGTTCTTTTAGAAAGAATTAAGTACATTTTTGCCACAAATTGGCCCAAAAATCATTACAGTGTTTTAATTGTTTTTGTACAACAGATTTCCTATTGGTAAATGCTGAAAACAGTCGGATAGCTGCAGCTATCTCTTCCTTTCGATCAGCCAGTCCTTGGTTGGTAATTTGTAGTTTAGTGTCAGTTCGGACAAGGGCTTGATTCACTGCGGACAGCTCCTCTTCAAGCTGAGCTTTCCTCTGCAGCAGCTGAACTCGAAAGTGGGAGGCAGATGAGTGTTGTTCCTTAAGCTTTGACACTTCAGTATGTACTTGGGAAACAAAACTCTAGTCGCCAGCCAATTTCTCATCCTCAGCCTTGGTAGCCTGACAAATGCTGATGTAAAAATCGACAGTAGCTGCTGCCTGAGATAGATGACTTGAAACATTCAAGCCAGACTGCTCAGCAATTTTGCAGCATTGAAGGAACCCATTTCTGATTATAGGCCTTTGCAGAGCCTCGAAGGGGATCCTCGAAAAAGAAATCAACAGTTCTAGGCATGTGTCCAGGTCTATCGAAGGTGCGAAAGGCTTGCTGTTGGAGGAAGAAGAGCTCTCAAAAATTTCCAGCAAGGAGTCAGCTAAAACTAATGGCTCAGCTTCAACATTCAATGTTGGAGATGTAGAGGGTATGTCGAAGAGACTAGCTAGTCTGGCTTCGAGGATGTCTACCTCATCCGTAGACATGAGGGGTGCAGAGAGAGTTGTGGCGGAAGGGCATAAAGGACTGCATGGGGATAGGAGAAGTGGATGGAGCATCTTTGGCAGTCTCTACGGTCTTAGCCACCAATGTATCAAGTGAAGAGGGGCTGGAAGTAGGCAAAGGTATTGAACTATGAGTTGGAGAACTACCAGCACCCTCAATTGGGAAATCAGATACCTTCGAAGAAGAGGTAATAGTTGGAATTTCTGTGAAAGAAGGAGGAGGAGCAAGGCTCGAAGGAGAAGTGGACTGCGGTAGGTCGAAGGTCAAGAAAGGGAGGTATGGCTCTAAGCCAAGAAGAAGAGATGCAGGAATGCTGGGGCTCAAAGAAGGTACATCTAATGTAGGCCTTGGAAGTGGGAGTACGATTTGAATAACCCTGACATTCTGCATTTGATCAACTTCAACTGAAATTGAGGGAGGCCTCATTGGAAAGATAAACGCAGTAGTTGTTGCTGCAAGAGGAAGAAATGTAAAGCAATGTCAAACTTCAATACCAAAAGCTGACAAGGGAAAAACAGTAGAAGCATGAAAGAAATTACTTGTTTCAGAAGTGTTGGCAAGAGCTGCGAAGGGAATAATGTTCGGCAGTCTGTTGCCTTCTTACCGTTTCCCTTTGTAATGCGTCAGCAGCAGCAGCTTCATCTCTCAGAAATTGTTGCTACCGTCTCTTCTCAGCTCTCTCGAAGACAATCATGGCTTTGGAATGTTCCTGCTCTACTGCCTTGGTAATGGCTTCATGAATAGGGTCTTCAACCAAGTCAGTAGCAGGAACAGTCACTTTCTTTCTCTTCCTTCTTGGCAGTGATACTACCGGCTCCTTTTCAACCTCCCTCTCTTCAACCTGGGGTTCAGATTCTTCAGAGGTAAGTTCTTTCTCCACTATTGTGGTAGTTGCCTCGTGAATAGGATTTTTGATTATGTTGGATGAGGAGACAGCCACCTTTTGTCTCTTTGTTCTTTGCAAAGGTACTTCTTGCTCTTGTTCAGCCTCTCTCTCTTCTGCCTGAGATTCAGATTCCTCAGGAAGGAGGATTAGCTTCCCTTTCTTTTTCTGCTGTTGTCTGGCTTTGAGGGCAGTTAGGGTTTCAGCTCTTTTAGGAGATTCTTCTTGTGGGAGACCTTGCACCAAAATGTGTGAATATAGATGAGACAAACAAAAGAGTTGAAGGAAAGAGGAACTTAGAAATGCTTACCTTTCTTCGAAGCAGCTCTGGTAACTCTAGCTGGAGGAGGTGAGGCTATAGGAGAAGTTGTGGTAGCTGCAGAAAGAGGAGTGTTCTCAACCGTTGCTGACTTAGCCTTCGAAGGCACTCCTAACCCTATTAGCAAGTCATGAGGGTGTACAGATAGGCGCACTTCCATATTGGCTGTCCACTAGTTCTGGAATCTTTTCAAAACTGAGCCAGATGGGAGAAAAGGGACAAATTGAAATTCATTCAATTCCTTCAGCAGTTTGAATATTCCCGCCTCTAGCTTTGATTTGGATATTCTCAAGTCTCTAGCCGTAAGATGGACATTCGAGAGACTGCAAAGTGGAACAGGTATCCCTTGAGTGAGCCCAAATTGTCTGGCAAACTGAGAAGGGCAGTACACCTCAGATATGCATTTATAACCTCGAGGGTTTAAAGTGCCAATGAACAACTCCCTCGGTAGTAAAATTGAAGCCCACATATCTTTGTGTGGTGAGGTGGAGCACTCTTTATCAGTCAGAAAAGTTTGCAGCCAAGCAGGTCCTTTATTGGCATCAAAAGGACAAAAAAAGGAAGCAGGAGGAGAAATAGGGAGTTGGTGAAAGAAGGCAAAGTAATAAGCAAAAGAAGCAGGATAAAGAACAATCCTAGCATACTTTTCCCCATAGGTGCTAGGATCCTGAACAAGGAA
>CM069905.1:116061911-116101040 GCA_036172215.1 Camellia granthamiana
AGTTTTAGGGCATGTTTCAATTAGCATACTTATGCTTTGCATGCGTACATCATTCATCTGTCTTGCATGCACCGGGCTCGGCGCATCATACAAACCGCATTGCATTTCAATACATTTACTTGAATACGTGTTCAAAGCATGTTATCAAGTTGCATCTCATATGCCATCTTAGAGTAGTCGAGCCTATTTCTAGTTACATTTTGCATGTGTTGCATTAGCCATCTTAACATGAACTAGGATCATGCATAATTTCTAACTAGTTCTCTGTTTTGGCTCGGAATACACTGTGAGTGTTTACGCTTTAGCATCCTTGCATGAGTGTGAGTGTTGCCATGATAGCATGCTTCTCATGAGGCTAACTGCTCATGTGTTTAATTGCATGAATGCTTGTGGATGAAGGTTGAATTGCTTGAATTGGAACAATTTATCGAAATGCGAGTTTTAAGCCCACTTGAGGTGGCAAAAATCATGTTTTCTAAGCCCACTCGAGGGTGGCAAATCCACGTCTTAGCCTACTTGCGAGTAGTACCTTCAAACCATTTTCAAATAAACAAACATGAGATGTTTTGTTCCAACTTAGGCGATTTAGTCTATACTTGTATGTTGTGTGCATCACATAGTAAGCTAGATTAATAAACCGGACTAAGAACACATGTGCTTTCAAAAACAAAATATCATGTTAGTAAAGGCAGATCTTTAGATTGGGTGAGCGGGAATGCTCATTGCATGACCTTCCCCTCTCGTACCCAAGTTCTCGAGCCGAGACAACTTTGGTGATGACGGACACGTGGCCTTAGGCACGAGTTAGGGTTTCCTAAATTTCCCAAAATAAAACATTTAGGTGGCGACTCTATATCTAGCAAAGCAGTCCATGTTTAGCACTTCTTTATAAAAATCAGTTTTCCAAAACGATTTGCCGGATTTGGACTCTTTGGTGATTTATCGGTCTCACATTGCACTTTGTGAGATTAGATTCAGAACCGTGATGTGAGTCCGAACTGTAGTAGCTAATGAACAAACGATTTCGCGCCCTCGCGCGCGGAGCTCGGGAGTTCTCCAGGCGGTCTACAACTGCCGGATTCCATTTTCCAAAATAAAAACAATGGTGGTATAAAAGATGACATTTAACAAACCCAAATAATAAGGTGTATCACTTTCTCTCTCTAATGAGAGTGGAAGTGCAGAAACTCTGCACTTCATCTTCTTCCTTAAGCCACCAAAAACACAAAACGAACCCAAATTAGGGTTTGCTTTTTCTCATCAACCGTAAGTCGGAATCAGGCCCATAATATACCGTTTTGAAAGTATCAAAACAAGGATTCCAAATATATAATTTTCATAACATAAAAACAAAGCATGTAAAACCAGCAAGCAGTCAAAGTTACAAAAAATTAAATATAAATTTCCATTTTTCTCAAAATCTGACTGTTGGATTTTTATGAAACTTGGCAGATATATTCTACATCAAATATACTACCACATATGTAAATTTCAGGTTGATCGGAGAATTTCAGAAAATATTAATTTTTCATGCGTATATCATATGTATATATATATATATAATTATATACACATTTTAATGCACAAAAAATAAGCATGAAAATACCCATTTATAGCTCTGATACCAATGTAAGATTTATATAACACAGCGGGTAAAAAGATTCAAACCATACCTTGTGTAAAAGAATCCAAAACGAAGAACTTTGTGGGTAAACCACGTGCTTGACAACCACGAACTATGAACTCCCAGCAATGGAGTGATACTACAGTATGAGTATCACCCATACTAGTCACAATGCAAAGGCTTGATCGTTTTTCATATGAGAGAAAGTTAGAGAGACAGAGTATAAAACAAATGTTATGGGTATAAACCACATAATGTATATGATGTTCTATATATCATTCAAATATATAATCAAATATATAACCATATATATCTATCTATCCATATCTCCTAAGGATAGGTTAGATGTAGATAGATAGAGGGTTATCCTAACAAATAGGATAATCAGGAAATCAAATTCAAATTACATGGGTAATTTGAATGGGTTATGGGTCATGCCACATGGACGCCCAAATTTGGTTCCAATACTCGGCCCAATTTCCAAGAGCAAGAGACATCAGTGACCTTCTTTTGGACCTTGTATTGCCCACACTATTCCTATTGATAGTCTATTTCATGATTGGCTTGAACTGCATTTTCGTTATCCTTGCTTATTGTTTTCCTCAGCATTGTTGCTTCTCAGGTAACAAAATTAAATGTATGTGCTATCCAAATTTCAATGGCCAATAAAATATTTATAAATGAATAAGAGATTTTTAATGTTTAGGATCTAGGACTGGCCATAGGGTGCATCATTCATGGATGTGAAGAAAGCAACAACACTGACCTCCATTATTGTTATGACGTTTATGTTATCTGGTGGATTCTTTATTCAGGTATGGTGACCAAATCACAAAAATTAGCAAAAACATACAAGGTTGGTAATACCAACTTGGTAACCATCAAGTTGATCATAGGAGCGAATCAGCTTGACTTGAGCCTTGTTTTGATCAGCCGTGCTATTGGACATAGTTCCTTTTGATATAGTGCATAGAAAGTGAAATGTGTGGCTCAAATTCATCTATGGTGTGGCCATTTTCCATCCTTTTTATGTGCCAAAAATTTTATGCTTCATATGTGTGCCATTTTTGGCATACTTCACTTTCTATGCGAACCAAAACTAAAAATGCATACATCACATTTTGTGTGCTTTTTGGCACTAAAAGCGCATAAAAAGTGACATGCGCTTTCTATGCCATTTTTTTTTTTTGGGTGGTCCTATGTTGTACTTGATTTCTTAGCTCCTTTCATAAACGGATGAATAAGATGATTATTGACTCAGTATCCAAGTTTAGATGAATAATTACCAAATTAATTACTTCAATTATATGGATCATGTATTGATTGTGGTTGTTTACTTGTTGATGTAGAATGTGCCATCTTTCATGTCATGGTTACGTTACATCTCTGTTAACTATCACATGAATAAGCTACTCTTGAAGATTCAGTACGGTTGCTCGAGTACTTCAGGCTCTAGATCGCGTTCTTGTGAGTCTCTCTTGATCAAAGGATGGAGATTCGATTGGGGTGGAATTGAATTGGGAGCTATTTTGGTGATGATTGTTGGATATCGGATTTCGTGTACTTGTTCCTTAGGAGAATGAAACTAAGATAGCGATATATATATATATTTCCACAACGGTGACGTAGTTTATGTAACTAAACAATAATCATGAAGTCAATGTTTCCAAACCTGGGAATTTGTTTGTCCTCATTAAAGAGTTCATTTGTTAGCAATATCCAATGTTAATTTGTTTAGAACTACTGACATTTGTAAGTATGTTTTGTGTTGCAAGGAACATATTTTAAAGTTTTCTTTGTTTGCTTTTAATTCTTTATTATCTAGTTTAGTTTGTAATGCAGATGGCATAAACATGTTTGTTTTTGTATTCATCTCTCATTTTGGAGTATTTAAAAGAATTGTGGTGGCTTCTAAAATTTGGACATGTTATGCAGATCACATGGCAATCTCCCAACTTTATACATGCTTAAAATGAACATTGATAGAACTCATATATATTTAGTATGCAAAGAATTCATGCAAATCTATGATTCTATATAACCATGATTCATTTTGTAATAGAGGTAGATCTTGTTTCGGATACATTACATTAGCTAGGCAAGCTGCAGAAGAATTTTGATTGCTCAACACTAAAAAATCAAAACAAACTTAATTGCACAACATCTATAAGAAAGCAAAATGGACTTGCTATCCCAGGACTTTTTTGATTTCATGCAACTTTGCCAAGGTTTCTCTCATGGTGAGACGATCACTGGCTGAATCAGCTGCACAAGACAAACCAACTCTAATCACAGCCACTAGACACTGTTCAATTTTACTGTCCCAGTTGCTAATAGCATTACTTGTGATGCTGCTGTCGCCACCACCAATTGAAGAGCTATAAGTGCTCATGTCACCCTCTGACGAGTCATTGTTATACTCGAAAAGCCTAGCATCGATGACCTTCAAAACTTGATTCTGTTGCATTGTCGATGCAAACTTATTGAGGTCTAGACCATCCTTAAACATCTCATCAGTAGGTCTCTTTGCTGTAAACATCTCAAGAAGCAGGACACCGAAACTGTAGACATCCCCACTGGTTGAGACATTGCTTCCCCAACCATACTCTGAAACAACATCAAAAACAAAAGCAAATTAGACTTACCATTGTAAGCATTTCTTGTTTCATAGAAAAAAAAAAAAATTAAAATTAAAATAAATAAATAAATAAGAAGTTTCAGAAGATTAGTGTTTGTTGGTACCTGGAGGAACGTAACCAATTGAGCCCTTTAGCCCAATTGTGCTGCTTATCTTCTCTGGTGAATTTGGATTAAGAAACCTTGCCAATCCAAAATCTCCAACATGAGCTCCCAAATTCTCATCTAAGAGGACATTTGGAGGTTTCAGATCACAATGGACAACAGGTGGTTCACAGTCATGGTGGAGATAATCTATTACAGAAGCTACATCTATGGCTATATCTAATCTCTGGGTTAAACTCAGATTCCTCTGTGATTGATCAGACTCTTTTGAGTGCAACCATTTATCTAGGTTTCCATTAGACATGAATTCCATAAGCAAGGCCTTGAATTCACCACCCCTATGATCAATGCCAGAGCACGAGGTGATAACTCTCACAAGGTTTCTGTGTCGAACATTCCTCAAAGCTTCACATTCTGCATTGAAGCTCTTCAAAGCTTTGCTCTGTTGCAAGTCAATAACCTTTACAGCTATGGTGGTCGTGCCAAACACTCCTTTATAAACCGACCCAAAGCTTCCTTTTCCAACCAAATTTTCTGCTGCAAAACCATTTGTAGCAAGCTGGATATCAGAGTAAGATATCTTTGGTGGCAACCCCTTGATTGAAGGCGAAGATATGCCTCTGTGCATTTTCTTTTTCTTCTTCTGGAAAATTAATACCCATATCAAGAACATTGCAGACATGAAAACTATGGAACTGACCAACACAATGATGATCTTGAGTAACCAATGCCTATTCGATTTCTCTCGTGTGGTACACACGGGGACTTTTAGCCTTTGAGCAGCATCTTTGTCATTTCCACAGAGCTTGGAATTCCCTTGAAATGAATCCCATCCAAGGTTAATGAAGACACCATTTCTAGGAACTTGTCCATCTAAGTCATTAAAAGACAGGTTTAATGTTTGCAAAGCCGAAAGTTTCTCTAAATCCTCAGGTATTAAACCTGACAGACTGTTTAAAGAGAGGTCCAGACTTTTTAGTTCTACTAATTTCCCCACTGACTTTGGAATGAAACCGGTTAAATGGTTTCTCGACACGTTTAGAGAACGCATGCTTATGCAGCCTTGAATTGTTTCTGGTAAATTTCCAGAAAGCCTGTTGTCAGAAAGATCGATAACTTCAAGCTTTGTCAAGCTGCCAAGCTCAAGGGGAAGTGAACCATTCAAAGAATTTCGTTCTAAATACAAATCCTTTAGAATGGGAAGCCTGAAAATCTCCATTGGAATAGTCCCAACAAGACTGTTCCAAGCCAGAACTAGCATGGCTAGTCTCTGGCATCGACCTATACTAGTGGGAATTTTTCCAGAGAATTCGTTTGCTCCCATTATGAGTCGAAAAAGCTCAGTGAGATTGCCAAAGACATCGGGAATTTCACCAGAGAACTTGTTTCGTTGTAGAGACAAATGTTGTAGTTTGTGAAGTGCCCCGATGGAGCGTGGTAACGGACCTGTGAAAAAGTTCTTCTCTATGGACATGCTTATGAGATTTTGGAACTTTTCAATTCCTATTGGGAAACTACCAGTAAAGAGATTGTTGCCAATGCAAAAGTGTATTAGAGCAGCCGACAAGTTTGCAAGTGAAGCGGGAAGTTCACCGGACAGTTGGTTGGAATCGAGCATGAAGTCCTGTAATAGGGTACAGTTTGAGAGGGACTCAAAGAAATGGAAGTTTTGCTCTGTAGTTGAAGAGAGATTGTTCAGACCCAGATTTAAATGAATCAGTCTGTTCATATTCCTGAGCAAAGGAATTGAACCTTGAAATTGATTTGCAGGGAGATCAAGGACTTGAATTCTTGAAGCATTGAACAATGACTCAGGTATTGATCCTCGAAAATGGTTTTGACCCAGATAAAGTTGCACAATATTGGCAAGACTAAACCCCACATCACTCGGAAGATTTCCATAAAAATTGTTTTGCGCCACGGATAAATAGACTAATGAAGAGATGTTGAAGATGGAAAGAGGGAATTCACCCGAAAATTGGTTGACAGAGAGCTGAAAGTAGGTTAGATTAGAAAGATGGCCAATCTGGTTTGGAATTGGACCACAGAGATTGTTTGTTGCCAGGGAAAGAAAAGTAAAAGCAGAGAGATTTCCAAATGTGGGAGGGACAACACCAGTAAGATTGTTCCCAGAGGCATCAAGAACTTGCAGCCTTGGCAGAGCACCGAGTTCCGGTGGAAGGTGACCGGTGAGTTTGTTAAAACCCAAATTGATGACTCTGAGATTGTTGTAGGATATCAACCCACATGGAGGTTGGCAGCTCAACATTCACATGGTGGGACAACACGGAGTTGGCCAAGAGAAGCTTGCACATGGTGGGACAACATGAGTTGGCCATGTGAACCATGAGGCCATGTTGAAGCCAACAACACATGAGCTGGCCATGTGATGGCCAGCAGCTCCTCTTCATCATTCTGAGTGTATATATTGTGAGGGTGAGGAGAGAGCAAAATCGAGAGAGAGAGAAGGAAAACCGTGAAGCCAAAGTGAGTGTTGAGATGTGAGGCGGAGAGACCGTCTCCCTCGGTCTGAGCGAGGGAGACGGGAGAGTGGGTGAGTGAGGAGAGTGTGAGCTCATCCTCTAATGTAATCTTTCTGTAATCTCCAAATTGGTATAGTGAAATCCGGTTACTCTTCCGTGGACGTAGGCATTGAGGCCGAACCACGTTAAATATTGTGTCTCCTTGAGTGTGGGTGTGTATTTCTGCTTGGTTTAATTTCCGCAAAGGTCTTGGGGGGATCCCGGATCCCAACAATTGTGACATAGGGATAAGCTAGCCGGGATTGCACCGGTTATGGAGTTTTCGGCAAGGATGAAGTGGGTGAGGAGAGAGAGTCGGCCCAGCTCAATTGGGATTTGGCCATGGAAGTTGTTCTGGGAGAGATTTAGTTTTTGAAGAGAAGAGAGGTTGGAAAGGTGAGGAGAGAGAGTTCCGGAGAGGCGGAGTCCAGGAAGGTGAATTGAGTTGACTCTGTGGTTGTGATCGGTGCATGAGACACCAAACCAAGTGCAGTGAGAAGTGGAAGTATGGTTGTTCCAGCCAGAGAGGAGATTTTGAGGGTCAGAGATTTGGAGTTTGAAAGAGAGGAGGGCTTGTCTATCAGTGTTGTTGGTATCAAGAGCTCTCACTTTGTTGATGGTGAAATTGAGAAGAAGAAGAAGATGGAAAATGAAAATCAGAAGTGGAAGATAGAAATTGGATTTCATATTTTCAAACTATGGATTTTGCAACAAGTACTTAGCTTGAGACAGGGGAGTTGGGTAATGGGTATATCTCCCGAAGGTGGAAGCAACTTATATAGAAGTTATGAACACGGAGATATGGAAGTAAGTTCAGTTTGGAAAATCTTACAGCGTGCAATCCACGCTCTATGCAATTTTAATATTAAATTATTTAAATTTTTATGGATTTATAATGTTATAAAAATATGTAATTTAAATATAAATTCACGTAATTTCATAAAATCATGTAAATTTTTATAAATTTATACAAATTTATGTTCAACTTATGTAATTTTGTGTTTAGATTGTACACGATGAGTATTGCACATCGGAACATTTCTTGTGATGATTTATTTATTTATTTTTATTAAACTAGCTTATAAATAAAAAATAAATTTTAAAAATTCAATCAAATAAGATGAGGGACAAGGCATAATAATGAGGTGAGTGTGATTTTTAAGTTCAAACCAAGTACTTATTCTACATCCTTGAATTTACCTGATCACAGTGCTATACTCCTCTAAGTATACGAGTCAATCATAATGTCCAAGTCGTCTCCATTAGGATGGAGGTGGAGACTAAGGGAGGAGTTTAGGATGGAGGTGGGGCTCGGTTAGGTTATGTTTGTTTGGGAGATTAGGTTAGATGAGATTATTAATGAGAGAATTGTTAGTAAAAAGATTGTTAATGTGTGGATTGTTAGTGAGGGGATTAAGTAAAAGTGTGTTTATTTTGATGATAGTGTGGGAGATGATTACTGATGAGATTGTTAAATTATTTTTATATAAAATAAATAAATAAATAATTTCTATTTAAAAAAAAAACTAAAACAAATAAGTGCATTTGGTAAAAAAAAATAAAAATAAAAAACTAATTTTTTTTTTATATAAAATAGACTCAATCCCCTCACTATTTTCTTAATTCCACCTAAAATTCACCAAAGTCAATCCCCCTACATAGGGGGATTACTAAGCTCCCTTCACTACTAATCCTATGACATTTTGTTGCATCCAAATAAGGGTTTGGTGAGTCCCACATATTGGTAATCCAATCCACTCTCCCAAACCTCCAATCAAACATAGCCTTAGTGTTGTGTTTGTAGATTTGGAAAATGTATTGAGATAGATGAGGGGATCAGGATGGAGGTTGGAAGGGAGATTGGGATGGAGGAAGTGGAGGTGGAAGTGGAGGTGGTGTTAGAAAAATAGTCTGTCGGACTAGAAATTTTTTATTTATTTATTTATTTATTTTTACATGTTAGGCATTTTTTTTGAACATTAATGTTTAATTTTTTGTATTTTTTATTTGTTTTATTATTTTATATAAAAATAATTTAGCAATCACTACACTAACAACTATCATCAAAACAAACATAATTTTACTCAATCTCCTCACTATGAATCCCCTCACTATGAATCCCCTTCATTCTACCTATGAAAACAAACAGGGCCTAGAGAATTAGGGACCTGTGTAATAGTGCAATGGTAGATTGTGAGTCCAAAAATATATTTTGGATGTTTGGTGTGGATTATAGGGGTAATTATAACTTATTTTAATTTGAGAATCTGTATCAGACTATTTGGTGCAGCTTCTGCTTATAACTTTTTAGGCAAAATAAGTTAAATAAACTAAGAAAAACGGATTATGTAGAAATAGAGGAAGGAATACTTCTTATAATTTTCTAATTATCAATTTTTAACTTATAATAATTCACAACAAATACCCCCATTGTAAGGTGAAATCACTTTCTTTTTCTTTTTGTTTTATTACCTAATGATTGTGTTTTGTCAAAACCAAGATTACAAAATTATTATTGCAAGCATTATGTTATTCCTTAAATTTTAGATGCTAGTTTGGGATGGTAGGCTTTAGCTTGCTTTAGGAAGTAAGTTAAAAATTGATTTTTTAATTTTTTTTTAAATGTGTAAAAAAATACATAGATAATATGATTTTAAAAAAAGTTAAAAGTTAAAAAATTAACTTTTAATCGGGTTCTCAAAATAGTTTTGTAATTTATAACTTCATTAAATCTTTCACATCGTTGTCATGGATGTTGCCTATGTTATTGCCATTGACCGCGTTCTATGAAGCAAATAGCCAACTTGGTGGGAAAAGCCCTAAAACATCAAAGAATCAAATAGAAACTGATATAAAAAAATAATAAATAAATAAATAAAGAGAAATTGACCCTATTGAGTTCTTTCACATCGTTGTTATGGATGTCGCCTATGTTATCCGTAATTGACCGCGTTCTATGAAGCAAATAGCCAACTTGGTGAGAAAAGTCCTAAAAACATCATGCAAAGAACCAAATAGAAACTGATATAAAAAAATAGAAAATAAATAAAAAAAGAGAAATTCACCCTATTGAGTCCTTGTATAGAAGTTATGAAAACTAAGATATGGAAGCAAGTTCAGTTTGGAAAATTTTACCATGTGCAATGCACACGGTATGCAATCTTTATATAAAATTATTTAAATTTTTATAAATTTATATAAGTAATATTATAAAAATGTATAAGTTGAATACAAATTTGCTTAATTTTATAAAATTATGTAAATTTTCACAAATTTATACAAATTTTTGTTCAACTTACATAATTTTGTGTTAAGATTACATATGGTGAGCATTGCACATCGGAATATTTCTCATGATGATTTATTTATTTTTATTAAACTAGCTTATAAACAAAAAAATAAATTCTAAAAATTCAATCAAATAAGATGAGGGACAAGACATAACAATGAGGTGAGTGATTTTTAAGTTCAAACCGAGTACTTATTCTACATCCTTAAATTTACCTGATCACAGTGCTATACTCATCTAAGTCTTCGTTTAGTTTTTATTTTGGGACTAAACAAATACAAAAAAAACAAAATTGACTATATAAGTCAATAAGATAAAATGTCACATCTAAACCATAATCATTATACTTTTTCTCTCATAAAAGTAAAAAAAATCAAAAAACAAAAATCAAACAAGGTTAAAAAAATTAGACTAAAAAAGTCTTAACACAAAAAAGTTAGTTACTGTAACCAATACCAAACGAAGTTTAAAAATACAAGTCAATCATAATGTCAAGTCCTCTTCATAGTTTAACACTAGAGAATTAGGAACTTGTGTAATAGTGCAATGGTGGATTGGGAGGGCAAAAATATATTGTATGGTGAAATCACTTTATTTTATTTTATTTATTTATTTATTTTATTTTTGTTTTACTACCTAATGATTGTGTTTTGAGTCGTCAAAACCAAGATTACAAAATTATTATAAGAATTATTATTCAGGCATTATATTATTCCTCAAATTTTATAAGCTAGTCTGGAAAGATTTAGGGCTGTTGTGCTGAGTGCACAGTAACCACTGTTGTGTAGTTAAATGGGTCTATTTTGGGACTCATTTCGGTAATTTGAATTATTCACATTTAAAAATAAATCAAGTAGAGCATACCTACAAAAAATCAAGTTAATCGGATATCGTTTAGCTATTCATCCACTCACATTTATATTCATTTTAATACTTTAAATTACAATTGTTGTTTATTTTTGTAGTTACAAATGTAAGTGGATGAATGGACAAACCATATCCGATTAATTTGATTTTTTACAGATATGTTCTATTTGATATATTCTAAAATGTGAACAGTTTGAATTATCAAAATGGACCTCAAAATGAGCCCATTTGGGATGGTAGGCTTTAGCTTGTTTTAGAAAGTAAGTTAAAAGTTAATTTTTTGATTTTTTTTAAATGTACAAAAAATAAAGAAGTAATACAGCTTAAAAAAGTTAAAAAGCCAAACGAATAATGTTTAACTGAGTTCTCAAAATATTATTGTAATTTATAACTTCGTTAAATCTTTCACATCGTTGTTCTGGATGTTGCCTATGTTATCTGCCATTGACCGCGTTCTATGAAGCAAATAGCCAACTTAGGCCTTGTTTGGGAAGACTAAATAAGTGCACTTTTTCTTTTTTTTGACTAAAAAATTGAGGTTAAAAATATGGATGTTTGGGTTAATTTTTTGACTTTTTATAAAAAAAATGTGTAATAAAAAATTGTGAAAATTAGTTTTTAGAGGAAAATTTGAATTGGGAGTTGTGCAGCCGTAATTGTTCACTTTTAGTGAATAGTGTTAACTTTTTAACTTTTTGAGTAACTTTTTGACTTTTTAAATTATTTTGCACTACCCAAACAAGGCCTTAATAGGAAAAGTTGTAAAACATCATGCAAAGAACCAAATTGAAACTGATATAAAAAAATAAAAATAAATAAATAAAGAGAAATTGACCATATTGAGTTCTTGCACATCGTTGTTATGGCTGTTGCGTATGTTATCTGCCATTGACCTCGTTATATGAAGCAGATAGCCAGCTTGGTGAGAAAAGTCCTAAAAGATCATGCAAAGAACCAAATAGAAACTGATATAAAAAAATAAAAAATAAATAAAAATTAATTAATTAAAAAAAAAAGGAAGAAGAGAAATTGACCCTATTGAGTCCTTAATTGGCAATATTCCTCGGATCTTCAGAAAAATTTGATGGAAAAATTGTTTAGGTGAGCCGCCCATATTTTTTATTTTTATTTTTATAATTGGGTGTCTAGTCTAACTCGTGTGCACTCCCACGCTTAGAATTCTTAAGTTAGCAAACATGCAAACCTGCATTACTCCTTGAGATAATTCGAACTCAAGATTTTGAATTTTATTTTCAAATCTTTACCAATCGATCAACATTTTGGGATGCCGACCGTGTTATAGAGGCACCTGTGGAGTCGCCTTTTTTCGCACCCCGCCTTTGAAAAAGGGTTTGAAAAGAAGGCTTCACAGTTCGGACTCTACCTGTGGTTTTGAATCAAGTCTCACAAGTGCAATGTGAAATTGATAAACACCAAAGAGTTCAATCCGACAAATCATTTTGGAAAATCGATTTTAAATCAAATAATGACAAAATTTGACTGCTTTGCCATATTACAAAGTCGCCACCTAAATATTTTATTTTTGAGAAATTTTGTCTGATCAAAAGATCGGCATCTACTAATCATGATATGTTGTTTTATAAACTTCATGTATTCTTATTCTAGTTATTAGACTAACTTTACTATGTGACGCATACAAGTAAATATAGACTAGCCGCAAGAATTGGAACATTTCAAATCATATTTGTTTTCGAAAATGGTTTGAACTTGCCACGCTCAAGTGGGCTTAAAAGATATGGATTTGCCACCAAACAAGATGGGCTTAAAACATGATTTTGCCACGACAAGGTTGGCTTAAAACATACTTTTGATGAATTGTTCCAATTCAAACAACAAAGCCTCCATCCACAGGCATTCATGTAGTTTAGCAAGTAAGCACATAGCCTCATGGCAAGCATGCAAAACATGACAATATGGCAATCATATTCATGCAAGCATGCTAAAGCGTGAAACTCACCGAGTACTCTAAGCTAAAACAAAAACTAGTTAGAAAGATGCATGATCCTAACTATGTAAGATGCCTAATGCAACACATGCAACATAAAATTAAATAGCCTCGGCTATTTAATCATGGTATTCGCAACACTTTGATAGCATACTTTGAAACACGAATTCAAAGAAGTATTGAAATAACAATGCAGTTTGAATGATCCGCCTAGCCTCGGTGCATACAAGACAAATGAATGGATACAAACATGCGAGCATAAGGTATGCTAATCAAAAATGTTTCTAATCTAACCATCGAAAGCGATTAAATAAAAGGGAGAAAGACGCGGGGTTGGGAGACATGCACACACGCATGCACACTTATTACAACATTACGCCATCGCGAAGGAGGGTCCAAATGAATAAGCAAACTAGCTGTGCTAATTAAGCTAAGCTATTACAATGCTTGAAACTAATTAACTATTCTAGTTAACTAATTATTACAAACCGAATGTAAGCTAATTAATTACAAAACGAATTAATTAACTAAATAATTACAGCACTTGTATGAATGAATTAGTTACAACTAACTAATTAAACAAAGCAAGTAAATGGCCTCGAGGGCGAGGGACCCATGCATGCTTGGTTGGTTTCCTTCCGAAAATCCACCGCCTTGCCATCGGACACCTCTGTTTGCACTTGCTTGAACACCAATAGTGCTGCCAACTTCCAGAACACCTCTGCTCCAACTTAGGAACACACTTGTGCAAAATTTCATTTCTGGCCGGTCAGCTACCAATGGTGGCTATCGGCTACCATTGGTGGCTGGTCGGCCAATACTGGTGGTCGGTCGGCTACCCCTTCCTTGAACTTCTTTTTTTTTGCTGCAACAGAGGCAAAGCAGTGTATTCTCAAGAAGTGTATGTACTACTACCCTCCTTATTATCACACAAGCTCAAAGGAGTGTAGCTCTTGGCTCTCAAGCCATCAACCAAGCAATTTTCATGCATGATGGCTAAAGAACCAAGCTTGTACAAGCTTAATGAGTGCAAAACAAGACTCAACAAAACCATAACCCTATCATGCATGATCAAGGGTGATGGTGACCAACAAAAGTGGCAGGTTTCATCACTTTGAGTATGAAATGTCCTATTTTTCTCGTGTTCGAATTAACATCTGATTCGAACACATGTAATGCAACACAAAGGATGTTTATCTTGCCTCTTTTACTTGCTCATTTTTATTTACCCATTTTAGCTTACCAATCCATTCTTTAATTGATTAGTCCAAAAGGTGAATGTTCTCTAATTGAAAGTAGGCTTAAACCACAAGTGTCTTGAGCATGAAAGAAACCTCATGCCGTTGGTTAGTAGAAACCCTCAAAAGAGGATTGAAACCATTAACCACAAATGTCTCAATTTCACACTTAAGCCAACAAGGGGTTCAAAGGTACTTTCAAAATAAATAAAAGAGTAAAGAATAGAGGGAGATTGCAGATTTCAGTGCTAAAAGGGAGTACAAAATGACACTAAAACATGCAAGCAACTCATGCAATTCATGCTAAAAAGCCTAAAACGTTAAGCTAGTGAAGCCTTTTTACACTACAACCACACAATACAAGCCTCAACTGAATTGACCAGCCCAAAACAGAGCCAAAACAGGTCAAAACAGTGGCTAAAACATGCTGAGAGTAAGGTACAAAATGCTATAAAGACATGCTAACATATGAAGCTATCTAGGTATGCAAACAAGACAAAAGGAGGGGAGGCTAACCCCTCCAATTTTGGACTTCAAAATGAGGTTTTTGCCACTGAAATAACTCTGAATTTCAGTGGTTTAAAGGCCCAAAAATTTTGATTTGAATATGCTAAAAGATAGTGCAAAAGCTCACATAATTAAGCAACAAGAATGGTGGACTACCCCTTAACACAAAATGACCTCAAACCACCATGTTAAGCCTCAAAAACTAGAGTTTTTTGTAGTTGAAAACCAGCTCAAAAACAGTATAAAAGGATGGCAAAATAAGCAGTCAAAGCAAGTATACTAAGTAAGTGAACTACTTCTTGAAGCTCAAGCTCAAAACAGCCTCAAATTCCATCTCAAACCTCCTTTAAGAGCTCAAACTAGACTCCAAAGAACCTCAGCTCAAAGGTGAGAGTGCTTGGTTAAGGCTTGATGTACAAAGGTATAGAGAAATAAGACTTTAAGACACAAAACAAGAAGAGAGAGAGAGAATTTTGATCCAAATTTTCTAACCCCTCAAAATCGGGGAGAACACCCCCTATATATAGAAAATCAAGGTTAAGGCTTAAATTCATCCTACCATACATGTGTATGGAGATGCACTTCAGTGAATAATAGCTGGCACAGCTGGCAAATAAATATCTGAAAAAGGAGAAAAATGGTCGTCGGCCATCACTAGTGGCTGACTATAGACACCCCATGTTTGACCGACCTTAAGACTCAGACGTCATCGATTGAGCGCTCGGTGATGGTGCATGTTGTGCTCGTTCTGAAGTTCCGGAGTTTTGGCTGAGAGCCTTACCCTCCGAGTCTCGAAACTTTTTGTGCCTTGACTCGGTCTGCGGACCAAGTCTTGTTTTCTCTTCCCGAAGGGAGGGAGAGGTCTTGTAGACCATCTCTCAGTAGTCGTAGGCTACTTTTCGTGGTCGTAGGCCACTGTTCCCATTTGGAGACTTGTTTCCAGTTTTTGGAGCCGTCGGCCGCGCGCCTCGGCTCGGGACCGCTTAACACTCTCCGTTTGGCACGGTTTTTGGATCACACCTTGTTTCCTCTGTCTAGAGGGACACTGTGGTTCGGGAGACCACTTTTGTGGTCGTACACCACTTTTGGTGCTCAACAGCCAATTTTCGGGGCACCCAGCCGCGCGCTTTGCCCCCCGAACTCTCGTTTTGCATCCGTGTTGGTTCATTTTTGGCATGAACCTGGTTTTCCTTGTTTGGGAGGTGGTACAAGGGTAGGAGACCACCTTTTCTCCCCGCCAGCCGATTTTCTTGTTGGGAAGCTAGTTTTCTTGGTCTTTGGGCCACATTTGTTGGTCTCCCACCACACCACTAGTTTGCTTTCAAAGTGGAGACCACCAAATGGAGCCACCGACCAGGTTTTTTGTGGGAGACCACCTACCCTGGTCGGCCGACCACCCTTTCTGGTCGGCCAGCTTCCTCCTATTTTGTCTGTTTGAGTGCATGCCAGCTGTGCCAGCTGGAAGGCACAGATTGTATCCTCCATACATGCCAGCTGTGCCAGCTGGAAGGCACAGATTGTATCCTCCATACACGTGTATGGAGGATTTGCAACTAAGTTTTTAGCTTCTTGGAGAAGCTTTGGCCTTGTTTGTCTATAAGAGAGGCCTTCCCCCTCTTTGCTTAAGGTTCAGATTTTGTTCAAGGCAAAAGATATATATCTCTCTATACCTCTATACTTTGAGCAAAAAGGGGTGTTATTCTTGACCCATTGCACATAACCTAATAGCCTAACACCCTCACCTTGTTACTAAGCTGCTGGATGGTCTTGAGAGAGCTCAAGGGTTGGGTTTTTGGTCCAGAAACTTGCTGGTTTTTGCTAAGCTTCAAGGGTAATCACTTTTTCCTCTTTTAAGCATTGTTTTGATCCTTCTCTTAGCCTCATTTGCATGCTTATTTGAGCTTTGTTGTCAACTGAAAAAAGCTTCATATTAAAGTGTTTTTCATGTTTGTTTAAGGCTCTTTTGGTGTTGAGGGTCATCTACCCTCTTGCATGCTCTATTTAGCCTTGTTTTGTGCCATGCCATAAGGCATTCGAGCTAGTCTTTACTTGGCCTTCCTACCACTAAAATCTAGTGGATTTTCAGTGGTGAGAATGTAGCTTTGAAGGCCTAAATCAGAGAGCGGTGACCCTCTCTCTTGTTGTCTTGTTTACTAGCATTTTTGGCCTACCAAAGGAGCATATGTTTATACCATTTGGAGGCCTAGTTCAGGCACTTTTTGGTGACTTCTAGGATCTGCCTAGGCTCTAACCATGGCTGGTTTGGTCCCCTTTTGCTTGCTTCTTGCATGTGTAGAGTAATCTCTTTCATGGCTTGTCAAAGGAGTATGTCCTTCTTGCATGTATTGGTCTTGTTTCAATGGGTTTTTGGCCATCATTTGGCATTCCATGACTCTATTTTTGCTTGGTTTGGTAGTCCTTCACATGCTTGTAGTGTAACCCATATTCACTAGCTCACAATGCATGTTGTTTTGGCCCTTTATTCTAGCATATTTTGGCCATACTTCAAATTGATTTTGTTCATATTTTGGGCTACTTTAGCTCTGTCTTGAGGCCTCTTGGTTGAAAAATTCTTGCCATGCATACTTGTTATGTAATAGCATTGACTAGCTTTGAGTTTGGAGGTCCCTTGCATGCTTAACTTGAGCTATTTCCATGTTTTGGCATCATTGAGAATGTTATTTCAGAGCTTATACTTGTGCCATATTCTCATGTTTATCACTCCTTCAATGTGTTTGAGAGTTGCATCATTATGCCCTATTTATGAGCCATTGCGTGAGCTTCATTTTTGTGCCTTTCGAGCCACAATCTTAGTTCATTTTTGCTGCTATTTTGGCCTGCATGAGGTCTGTTTGAAGTTGGTTTGGTCATTTGAACATTGCCTTGCATGCCTATAGTGTGATGCACTTCACTAATTTCGGTACTTGAGCCTTTTAACATGCATTGTGTGAGTTGTTTGCATGATCCGAGGCCACTTTGTATGTCATTTCAGAGCTGGAATATATGCCATTGTGTTCCATGCTTCATCCTTTCAATGCTCTTGGAAGATTGTGTTTTGTGCCTTAAGCTTGGTGCCCTTGCATTGTGCATGCTAACATGCATTTTGTTGCCTTGATTTCATCATCTAATGGCCACTGATTTGGGTGTGGCTGAGGCCCATTCATTTTAGTTTAAGTCCATGTTTGCATTGAGTATGCCATTGTATTCCATAGCATTGGGTATGCCACATTGTCGCATGATTGATCATTGCATTGTGCATGCCTTGTTCATCTCATTGTGTATGTTAGTTCTTAGGTGCATTGTGTATGCTAAGTACCACGTGCATTGAGTATGCCATTGTTAGTTCGTAGCATTGTGTATGCTAGTTGCATGTTTGCATATCATCCTTTGCATGTTTGCATCACTTAGTCGCATAGCATTTAGGTTGCATACTTAAAGTCGCATTGTACATGCCATTGTTTGTTGCATTGTGTTCGGAATAGGAGTTAGTCTGAACACGGGAAACGAGAGATGTTTCATGATGAAACGTGCCTCGATTCCCAGTCGCCGACATTCCTGACTACCCATGATGGAGTTGTTGGCTTTAGGTGCTTGTATGTGCATTCATTTCACATTGAGTCGTGCAATTCAGCTCCTCGGCCATCATGCATCAAAATGCGTGATTGGTGGCTCGAGGGTCGAGGACTACACTCTCTAGAGCTTATGCAATGACGGGAAGAGTGGTCATGCACACATGTGTTGCAAATACCTTGCCGTGCCTCTCTCTTTTCCTTTGTTGCAGAAAAACAGAATCCAAGAGAAGAAACTGGTCGGCCGACCAGGTTTTCTGGCAGGCCGACCACCTTCTTTGGTTTCCACCACAAAAGGTGGTCGGTAGTTGGTCTCCCATGCCTATAAGCTAGTCGGCAGCCTTCCCACAGTTTCCCGGGGTGGAGTTTCATCTCTCTAGAGCTTTATACAAATTTCTGAAATCAATTGCAAACAAAGGCAAGCCGGGGCATCGCGATGGATTTCCCGACAAGGCAACTTGAGCATGCATGCATCCTTTATCATTCAAGGCAGAGCTGAGGCAGTCCACATTCATGTAGTTTGCATGCTAGTTTAATTGCTTACTTAGTTAGTTTGTTAATTAATTAGAGTTGTGTAATAATTAGCTGTAATTTATTATTCATTTTGGTTGTGTAATAACTAGCTTAATTAGATTAGCTTAGATTAGCTAGTTGGTGTTGTATTATTTATTCAGACCTTCCGTCGAGAGGGCCAACTGTTGTAATAAGTGTGCGTGTGTGTGATGCATGTCTTCCAACCCCACGTCTTTCTCCCTTTTATTTACCAGCTTATGATGGTTAGTTTTAGGGTATGTCTCAATTAGCATCCTTATGCTCGCATGATAGCATCCATTCATCTGTCTTGCATGCACCAGGCTCGGCGCATCATACTAACTGCATTGTATTTCAATTCTAAGTTGAATTCATGTTATCTGTAACATCTCATATGCCATTTTAGAATAGCCGAGCCTATCTTAGTTGCATCCTGCATGTGTTGCATTAGGCATCTCAGCATAGTTAGGATTCATGCATGATTTATAATTAGCTTCTTTCTTTGGCTCGGAGTACTCGGTGAGTGTTTATGCTTTAGCATCCTTGCATGTCCGTGAGTGACTGCCATGATAGCATGCTTGCCATGAGGCTAACTGCTTATGTGATATAACTGCCTGAATGCCTGTGGGTGAAGGTTGGATTATTTAAATTGGAACAATTCATCAATTGCGAGTTTTAAGCCCACTTGAGAGTGGCAAATCACCATATTTTCTAAGCCCACTTGAGGGTGGCAAAATCCGTATTTTAGCCTACTTGCGAGTAGCAAACCGTTTTCAAAAACAAACATGAGGTGTTTTGTTCCAACTTAGACGATCCAGTCTATACTTGTATGCTGTGCGCATCACGTAGCAATTCTAGGCTAATAAACAGGAATAAGAGCACATATGTTTTCAAAAACAAGATATCATGTTTAGTAGTGGCCGATCTTTGATAGGGCGAGCGAGGGTGCTCATTGCATGACCTTATCCAATCGTATCCAAGTTCCCGAGCCGAGGCAACTTTGGTGATGACGGACATGTGGCCTTAGGCACAAGTCAGGGTTTCCTAAATTCCTCCAAAATAAAATATTTAGGTGGCGACTCTGTATCTGGCAAAGCAGTCCATGTTTGGCACTTCTTTCTAAGAAACAGTTTTTTAAAACGATTTGCCAGATTTGGACTCTTTGGTGATTTATCAATCTCGTATTGCACTTTGCGAGATCAGATTAAGAACCATGACATTGAGTTCGAACTGTAGTGAGCCCAATGAACAAAACTGGATTTTTCCGGGACGTTCGGGGACGTCTACACTGACCGGCCACTACTGATGGCCGGCAGGCACAAGCCATGGCCGATAGGCTGTGGGGCTGGCCAACAGGCCACCCTCTCCTCCAAACTTGAAACAACAAGCTCTTGGTCCACAACCAAGCACAAAACAGACAGGTTTAGAGGGTCAAAGGCAAGGAGCTCGACCGAGACCTTCGGGCACTCAAAATGAACACAAGCATACAAAACCACCGAGTGTTCAAACGATGACATCCAAGTCTTGAGGACGGTCAAAAATGGAGTGTCTACACCACCTAGATTGGTGTTTGTAGATTGAAAATTTATTTCATGTTATATGAGTTAATTTTACAGACAGATTTGAATCATTTATTTATGTGGGTCCTATGTAACAATCATTCATTCTATTTTTAATTATAACAATCAACCCTTACACTTTAAGTTAAGTTATTATGTCACAATTTCATCCATTTGAAATTAATAAAGTCAATGAAACTTGTCATATGAGCTATAAATGATAATTCGCTTCATTAGTACCCCTACATTTTAAACAAAATATATTTTTAGTCATTGTACTTTCATCAAAATCTGAGTTTTTCTTTTCACTTTTAATTTTCATCAAACTGATTGACAGTTAATGGACAGGAAGGCGAAATCACAACTTGATTAAAAGTATAAGGAGTTTACTATAATAATTAAAAGTGAAATGATATTAAAATAAAATTTTAATAAAAATATAATAATGTTAAGTGTAATTAAGCCCCTACTAGGATAAGTGGCAATAGGAGGCTTGAATTTTTATTTCATTTTATTTATTTATTTATTTTTATTTATTTATTTATTTATTTTGTAATTAATGCCTTTATGTGTAAACCGAGCAAGAAAACAATAGGGAAAACTACAATCTCAGAGTCACCACCTAATATTTTGAGAAAATTAAAAAACTCGTGACTCGCCAATGTCACTGTTCGTCGTAATCAATGATACTCGGCTCAGAACCTTAGGTATGAAAGTCATTAATTGAGCACCCTCCGCTCACCCGATCAAAAGATCGGCCGCTACTAAATCATGATATGATTTTTATTTACTTTATATGTTCATATTCTAATTATTTAATAATTCCTAAAATTTACTACGTGAAACAAACAAGTATAGACTATACCATTCATTTTGGAACAATTTGATTTCATATATTTTGAAAAAGTTTTAAAGATGTGCAATTCAAAGAAATTGAGTTTATAAACATGAAAATCAATATCATTCTAAATTAAGTGACACAATCTCTATCCACCGGTATTCATACAGTTATATCAAGTAAGTAAGTAGTCACATGGTAGGATGCTAAACATAGTAAGAAAAAATATATACAAGCGAGATGCTAAAGTATAAAAACTTACACGTTTACCGACGTCCAGCGAATAGCTACAAAATAAAGTTACTAAAACATGCATGATCTTATATACAAGATTCTAATGTAATGCATGCATAAAAATGTAACTAAAAATTTGGCTACTAATACATGACATGTGAATCATCTCAAGACATGGGGTAGCGCATAAAATCACATAAAAAATGACGAAACCCATAGATGTAAATATGCCGAATTTTAATGCATGAAATATGAGTGCAAAACATGGACATTGTGAAAAATAAAACATAACGTTTATTTACAGATATAATAAATAAATGAAAAGGGATATGAAGAAGCGGGGACGAGAAATTATTACAACACTGTAGTTACAATATCGAATAAAAGACGTTGGGTTTGGAAATTATTAACAAATCAAAATAATAATAAGAAGAAGAAGAAGAAGAAGAAGAAGAAGAAGAATACTACCACTATTACTACTACTAATAATAATAATATAATGTATATATATTTGAGAGAAGTGTGTGTCACTTTCATCCACCATCGCACGAAAAATATATATTATTATTATAGTATAATACTATAATAATATACAACATAATATAATTAATATATTATTATATTATTTACATTATTGTTAAAATAAAAAAAACTACATATTTAAAATAGTAAAAAAAAATCAAGAAAATAAATAAATTACATCAGATAAATCAGCTAACCATTTCTACCATGTTGTATTATGTATTTAAAGACGAGAGAAATAAAAAAGGAAATAAATGAGAAAAGTGCAAAAACTCACATTTAGAGGAAAAGATGAATTTTCTGATTACCAAACTTTCTTCTTAGTACCCTCACAGTTATGGAGTATGTTTTGAGCTCTCAGCAAGAAGTTGCAAGTTTAAACTTTGATGGAATTTTTGAGTGGTATATATTAGTGGATAGAAAGGTTTAAGATTTGTAGAAACAAAAATTATTTTCTTCTAAATTTTCTCTTCTCAAGACTTTGTGAAATAGAATTTTTCCAATTCTTCTATTATTTTAACAAAATGAGGTGATATTTATAGAATTCTCAAACACTCAAAACACAAGGTTAGCCATGTGGTATTTTGAAAAACACATGGCTTGCCATGTGATATCTCAAAACTATGTGGCTTGCTATGTGGTATGAGAGCTATTTTTTTCAGAACTATTAAACTTTTGAAAAAGAAAAAATTCAGAAAAATATTTCTGAATAGGTCTAAACTAATTTGGCCGAAATGGGTGTAAGGTTGGAATTAAAGCTTAAACCTGACTTTTCTGCTGAGAAATTCGTAAAATAGCATATTCCAATTTTCATCATCGAGTGTTCGAAAGAAAGCACCCAAGTCTTAGAGCCGGTCAAAATGGGATATCTATAGTTGCCCTTCTTTGACAGAGCTCGAAGTCATTTCATGACATGAGTGAATGTCAAAGCTCGAAAACAACATTTTTGACAAGGCCGTAAGATTTGGGCAACAAGATGCAAATACAGTTGTTTGAACCCGAGGGTTGCCTACGTATCCCTTTACAAGGAATCAAACCAGCATAGTTCAGGGGCAACATGCAAATGATATGCTAGAAAATTTAATTGAAAGTTGGACTTACACGATTCATTAAGCCATTTTTTCTTTTTGAAAGTTTATGATCAATGCAATGCAATGCAATGCAACAAGTAATATGCAAGGTAAGTCTCGTGCAAATGATATGAATCATAACAAGAGATACAATCCAAGCACACTCACATAAGAGAAGGAACTATAACCGATGAATAATTTTAACCTACAACCCAAAACAGGGGAGGTACTAACCGATGGTGGTTTGAATCGACAACCCAAGAAATTGATAGTATCGCCATCCCGAAGAGGGGCCATCATTAACCGATGAAAAAGGTTGTGAAAATCAAATGTTGATGTGAAGAGGTTGTAGCCAAGTTATGCAACAATGTGATAGTTGTAATCATGCAAATGATATGTTAATGCAATTGAAAGTTGAATTCTTTTTTTTTCTTGTCTTTTTGAAAATGCATGATTTATGCAATGCAAGATGTAATATATGATGAGGTAAGCCTCATGCAAATCAAGCAAGCAAAGGATACAATCCAAACACACTTACGTGAGAGGAGAAAAGAAGGTTTTAAACAAACAACGAGACCTAGACCGTACCTTGATACAAAATAGGAGATTGATTTCAACCGAGTAAAGAGAAAAATGGGTCTTAACTAATATACAAGACCTAGACCGTAGCTTAATACGAAATAGGACGATGGTTTTCAATCGGGTAAAAGAGAAAGGGGTCTTAACCAATATACTAGATCGAGACCATACCTCAATAAGAAATAGGGCTATAATTTTCAACCGGGTAAAAGAGAAATGCATCTTAACCAATATACAAGACCTAGACCGTACCTCAATATGAAATAGGGCAATGGTTTTCAATTGAGTAAAAGAGAAAGGGGTCTTAACCAATATACAATATCTAGACTGTACCTCAATATGAAATAGGGCGATGGTTTCAACCAGGTAAATGATGAAATAGTTCTTAAACAACAAGCGAGACCTAGACCATACCTCAATACGAAATAAGGGATGGTTTTCAACCGGGTAAAAGAGAAAAGTTGTAGCCAAAAAGTTTAAAGTGATGTGAATGGATTGTAACCATGCATAACAAATGCATAACAAGTTTAAACTACCCATTACATGATCATCATCCAAACACATAATAAAAATTAATTTGCTAAAATAAATAAATGTTTAAAAGACTTATCAATTTTACATAATTTTATCTTTAGTGGATAGAAATAATTTTTAAAAATTCAAAAATACTTTTTTATATTTATTTTTGTCAAATTAGTTTATATTTTATCAAATTGATGATTTTTCTCTTGAATTAAGCAATGATATCTTCAATTGTTCTTATTTAGAACAAGATTCAAAATTCAAGGTCAAATATGTCATAATTAAAAAATCAGGGACCAAAGTGACACAAGTCCCAAACTATAAGAATTGTTAGTGTAATTCGCCCAATTTTAAATCAATCACAATTTGTGTTTTGTTCATATTTTGAGAAAACTTACTTAAAATGTATAATATGGTTATAATTTTTTTTTTACCAAATATTTCATATGGAAACATCGAATTAATTCAAATTATCTAATAACAAAAATCTTGGCATCAATCAGGTATTTTTTTTTTTTAGCATTAATTTGAGATCAATCTAATATTTTTATCCACTACTCTAAAATCAATCTAGCAAGGAAGAAAATTGCAAATTACAGTTTAGTTTTTTTGAAATTGAGAAAAATTAAATCTAAGTTTTCAAATTAAGGGAAATTTATTAGAAAATCCTATTTCAAATACTTGTATCTCTATTAATCCATAAGGTATTCTTCTATTCCAATAAATCCTATTATTTTAGAAATTTGATCTATCAAATCTTAATTCTCATATTTAAAATATTTTGTGAATAATTTTACCCTTACAAATATTTTTTTTAATTCTTAGCAACTTGGTAATGTGAACATTCACATTAAATAAATTTGGCAATATAAATGTTCACGCTGACAATGTGAATGTTCACATAATGGAACATTCACATTGTCAATATAAATATTAATGTGCACTTCACCTTGTTATTATTAGGATATTTTGATAATTATGTCACTTATAGAACTTTTTGTAATATAAGAAATAATTTGAATTAAATGAAACATAAATAACAGAAGAGGGATTTATAAATAAATGCCCCCTAAAATTAAATATTAGTATGAATAATTTCTTTGATGTAATTCATCGAAAACAACAAAAATGAATAACCCATGCTGCCACTTAAACAAAAAAAATAAGTAAACTTTTCATAATATTGGATAGAGAGCAATGCTAGAGTTACCAAAAATAACTACCAATAAACGGATAAGGGTGTGTGCTAAGGCACAAAATGGTGCTATGTGACCCGATGGAGATGTGTCTCGAAACTATTTTGATAATCTGAACTATTCATATTATAAGGTTTGTTGAATGAGCATTGCTATTAACCCCTACCTTCTTTTTAGAATCCCCCATGTCTTTCATTTTTTTTAAATTCTAATTTTTTTTCAACTTGAAATTTCATTTTTATCCTTATTTCTAATCTTCTAAACTTAATTTTCCAGACCCTAACCTTACTCACCTCCGGCAGTCACCACCATCTCTGACCATCCCTCACTGTCGCAACTACTGTAACGCCCCGAAAAATTGGGCAGGGTATATCTATTTATACAACAAACCCATCTGATAGACAAACACATATATCTAGCTAACTATTCCATACATCTACTTCCATTTAATCCTGAATGCCAAATACATGCTGTTCACATCTCAATGCCCCAGTTCCAATCCCAAGCATGCATTTTACAACAAGTATGAAATGGAAGCCAAACAGATAATAAGTGCCCTATAGGCTTACAAATTTATCCAAGAACATTCTTAGTTACACAAAATGGATTTTCAACTCAACGCAATACAACCCTAGGCTTACATTCAACAAATAATCATAAAACAAAAATGAAGTCTCAGTTCCAAGTCCTCCCAAGTTAGTGCCTTGGCGGAGAAATAGCACCTGTACCTGAAATGGTTTCCCTTATAGGGTGAGCCACAACCCAGTGGAGATATACTACACAACATATGAACCATGACAAGACTAAAGAAAAGTATGCTCATGCCATGCTCATGATAAAACAGCTTATCTCTCTTTTTTATAAAGCATGCAATACTGAGATACAACAACAGATATAAAATCATTTCCATTTTAAACCATATATGCTACATGAATACAGGCTCTGTGAATCTCTATGTGAGTGTCTGCAAGTAGGCCTAAATGCACTACCACTGTCATTTTTACCAGTAAACTGGAAGGCTCGACACCTAACCACGCGATTCCACACCCCCTACCCAGATTCAACAAGTATTCATCTTTTCACAAACAGATACATTTCCAAACATTTCTTAAAGAATAGATACATTTCCGATGAAATGAATGTAATGCAATGTCCAATGCAAAAAATGAGGAATGTGGTTCAATTTACCTAAGTCTCATGCATTTCTACAACAATCATGGCTGTCCTCCACCGATAGCCCAAAACAGATATTTCTAAACAAATATTTAAACAATTAAATTCCAAAAATTCTGATAAATACAGTCTATTCCACATCTCATCAAATATTAACAACTACACTAGTTTTCATATCACAATCACATCCGGTAACCTCTCAAGGTCCATTTATAACCGTGTCGTTTTATTCCAACAGATACATTAAGCAAAAATAATACCGTTAATGCCCGGGAAAACATTATTTTCTTTCCAAACTCATTCTCCAAGCATTATTCAACTATGACATCATATTTTGATCAAAAGTCCCAAAAGTTAAACCTAATTCCTTTGTTTTCTTTAAAAATGTTCTTTTGGTCGCAAATCGGTAAAAATTTCAAAACCGATCGAGTCGAAGTCCGTTTTTGTTTAAATTTAAAATATAGCTCTTTAATAACCTTACAAACATATTCCAAGTTTATACTTTCGCAATTTGGGCATCAACTCTTTATTTTTCTCAAAATTTCCCTTTTAAGCAAATAAATCACAAATTTTCCAAAAATTCTAATTAAATTATATACAACTCTAAGATTCATATAATCAAGTAAAAATACATAAAGAAGTGTAGGAAAAATCCCTACCTCAAAAGCTAAAAGAGGAAACAAGTAAAAACCCCAATTTTTAGTTGTGTTGGATTTCAATCTCCACCGGTCAAAACGTTGCTCTCGCCAAGCTCTTCACTTTGATCTTAAGAACTATGGTCTAAAACCTAACAGATTTTGGTAGATCAAAGATTTTATATGATAGAAGTAACAACAAAAAAAATTCAAAGACAGAGTGAGCCGAGAGCCGAGAGAGGGAGGGAGAAGATATCTTGTGTGTTTCAGAGAGAGAGCACTTAGAAGAGATATATTAATTTTCAAACCCATCCTCCTACTCATCATACCCCATGAGAGAGGGAGAGAGAGAGAGAGAGAGAGAGAGAAGAGATAGTTCATTACTTTCTTTTTTTGTTTTTTAATCATTTTCTTCCACCATCTTTGAACCATATGAAATTTGAAGCTAGGAAGGTCGGCACAACCTTTTTTTTTTTTTTCCTTTCAAATCAACGTACACCCGTGTATATATATAAATATATATATATATATAACTAAAGGTATATTTTAGGAACATTATAATATTTTGTAACATAAGAAATAAAATGATATAATTATTTTCTCACCACAAAATATATTTCGTCTAATGGTGCACACCATAAATATTCACAACTCTTTTATGGTAATCAAATAATAATAATAAAACAACAACAACATTATATGGTTACTAACAGGTCACGATTCAATCAGTTGGGTCCAAAATGAATGGAGTTTAATAATTTAAAATAAATCTACAACTGAGATTAAAATATAAATAAATTTTAAAAGACTTAAGGTGGTCCCCACCATTCACATAATTAAATATGAACCAAAATGATTAAGTATGGGCTAATCAAATAAAACCCAAAAATTGAATTTGTATCTCATTTATTACTCAGGACCCAAGAATCACTATAACTAAAACTAAAAAAAAATAATTTTGCCAAGCGAGCCTTACGAAGTCGAAATCAAGAAGTAATTCAATTTATTTTCACCAATTTAAATAGAATGGTTCATGACACCACAACAATAATAACAAGGGTAGAATTCAATTTGATTCAACTTGTTACAACTACCACCGTCTCTGACTACCACTCACCGCTGCAACCACCACCATCTCTAACCACCCCTCAATCCTTAGAGAGAGAGATCAAGTGAGCAAAAGAGAGAGTGAGAGAGAGAGAGAGAGAGAGAGGGAAATCGAAACCCTAACCTTGGCCCTAGGATTTTAGAAATGGCAACGGTGGTGGGTCGTGATCAGGGTTGTGATCTGGGTCGTGATAGGGAGAAGAAGAAGAAGAAGAAGAGGAGGAGGAAGGCAACAGTAACGGTGACAGTGGATCGCGATGGAGAGAATAAGAAGAAGAAGATGACTGCTGGAGGTGACAGCCAAAGGTGGTTGGATTGCCAAAGGTGGTAAGGATGGAATTAGGGTTAGGGTTAGTGCTTGGGTTTGGGTTTGGGTTTGGGTTTGGGTTTGGAGTATAGTTGGTATTAAGATGGGGGTTCAAAGAGAAAATGGAAGGGTTTCATTTTGCTGAATGGGGGTTCAAAGAAGTGCAGGGGCCAAAGTAAAAAAGTGGCGGCAAATAGAAGCCCTCTTGTCTAATACATTATCCATGAAAAAAAAAATCAAGTTAATCGGATGTATAACCCGATGATTAAGTCCAAACTGTTTTAAAATAAATTAGTAAAATTATGTAAACCAATTTCTTTTTCTTTTTTTTCTTTTTTTTTTTTAAATGTGGTCTTGTTTTGAGGTTATAGATATTCAATTAAGTTAAATTTTTCATGTATAATCTACTCGACAAGCCCCATAATATGAACAATTCAAATTGATGATATCGGCCCGGAACAAGGCCGCGTGGGCCTCATAGCACCGTGTTGTGCCTTATAGGCATAGTATGCACCCTCTTTCCCAAATATACACACGGGTATGGGACCTACATGGGAGTGAGACTCATATTCATGTGTGTGTTTGGTAGGTTTTTAGATAAATTTTTTGACTTTTATATCATTTTGCAATTGGGTATACAGATTACAAAGTAAAACTAGAACTGGTCTCAATTATTAACCTGATAACAATCGATATATATAATCGTATCAATATTATTATTTAGGGGAAATTTCACCTCAGTGAGTGTTCGAAAAATTACTTTCAAATTAATGATAAATTTTGTATACATTAAAAAGTAAATTAATATACTTTTCCATGAGTTTGTAATTAATTTTATAATTTTACTATGTATTCCTCTGGGTCATTCTTACATTCACACCTCCTCTTACATGGTTACTACTACAAATAAGTATCCCAACGACATTACTATTTAGTTTTTTATATACTAATGGAATTTGAATTCTCTGTAATGCAAATATTGAAAGAGTGTCTTCATCTTTAAGTTGTCAGATGGAAGCTTATTATTTCTTTAGACATTTTATGGCAGTCCGAATGGACGTGGATTTCCGCCTCATGGATTGTGTTAGCTATATATTATATGGATTTATAGTTTTTATATCAGATTTGTTGTAAGATTGTGGGTTTTGATAATTGCACTATGCTATGCAATATAGGTGTTTGTTTTTACTGTAGGATTGCTTGGAGAACCTAAGAAACGAATGGAAATGTATCAATTTTCAGATCTATTATGTGATGGTAACTCAAAAGAAAACCTAATTATGTAATTTTGATTCAAATATATCCCCTGTTTTAAGTATTTATTTATTTTTAACCTTGATCACTTTTTAGTGATATTTAGTAATTATTTTTTGAGTTGCACGACTTCCTAAAAAATAATTGTGTATAGTTGTGAGAATATATTCTATTCTATTAATATGATTACCAAATTATAATATTTTAGTCCTATCGTTTCAAAAGTTTTTACATTTCGATTCTTGTGAATTACTCCTGAAGCACTTCAACATTGAATTGGTTCATTCTGATTGAAATGAGAACAATTATTCAATCTATTCGACAATTTCAATTAGCTTTTCAGCATCAAGGATATACTATCTTAAGTGGGTTATCATGAAAACAAAATTCTTTGGCTAGTACTTGCTCTGTCTACAGATTCTTCTACAATGCTGAAATTTGTAGATATTCATATTCATATATAATATGAAGAGCTCTGTTTGCTAATCCTGCTAAAGTAGCTAATGGAGGTTGCCTTTTTGTCCTTTTAAATTTTTTTAAATAATCTTTAGCATGATGTTCACATTTTGATTTAGGTTTAATTTGATTTGATTGTAGAAGTAAGCAAAGCAGGGCCTCTGATTGAGTATGAGTGTAGAATTGCCATGAGTGATCTTATGGATGGGGATAGTAGTTAGGTAATATTGAAATCAATTCACTCTTCATGTTTGATTATAAGTTTCAAAGGAGGTCTTGGATGACGAATTTTTTTTGTCTCTTAAAAGCTAATTTCATCACTATAGATATTTATGAGGAAATATTTTCGTCACCAGGTTCATCATTGAATGTTAGTCACTAAAAAGTATCGTGACGAAAAATAATTCCGTCACCAATGAAATTACTTCAGTGACGAAACTTTTTGTCACCAACAAAACAACATTTTGTCACCAAAAGTCCTCATTTTCGTCACCAAATAGTTATTTAGTACCACATTTATAACTTTAGTTGACAAATAAATTTGTCACACATGTTGATCATTGATGAAGAAATAATTTCGTCACAGTAAGATGTAAAGCTGATGAAATTTTTTGTCTCCAAAAGTCAGACATAAGTAACAAAATATATTTCGTGGCAAAAATATGTATACATGACGAAATGTTTAGTCACCAAACAACAAAATTGTAACGCCCTCAAAATAAACCCACAATCAAACATTCAAGAAATGCTTAGACATAAGAGAAATAAGCATAATTACATTTCATCAGAGTATTCATTACAAAATGTATTACATGTTGATAACAAAAGTAAATGCCCTATAGGCTTACAACTTTCCAAGTCAACACTTGGTTATAAAAAGAGTGTACTAACTCTACACAAAATAAGCCATTGGCTTGATATACATGTAATACAACCAAAACTAACAAAAAAGTCCAACAGCCTCAAGCCTCCAAGGCTACGTCCTTGGAGGTGGCATACTACCTGTACCTGAAAATGATGTCCCATATATGGTGAGCCAACGCCCAGTAGAGATATGCTAAACATAATATGAGCAATAACTAAAACATTAGCATTTGACAAATGTTTAACTCACATGAATCAATTCATAACCCATTTCAATTACATGACAAATGTGTCCATGTTTCATTCCATTTTCATTACTTATCCAATTTCTCAATTCATAATCCTGGCTCAGAATCTGGCCATATACTTTAAAAGAGATTATATCTCATATCAATAACTCTTCCATTTCAACAATTTAAATGAGATAACAACTCATATCAAAACACTTCCATAAGCCGCAATAGATACACAGATTTGCTGTATCAATAACACATCAAACACTTCCATACTTCACAAATGATACACAAATTTGCTGTATCAATAATTCAATAGATACACGTAGTTGCTGTATCAATGGAGTCCATCCCCTATCTCCTCCCACATAACATCCGGTTTAGGAGTCCATCCCCTATCTTCCCCTAAACCGTGGAGTACATCCCCTATCTCCTCCCACACAATACAATGTATATAAACACATATCATATACACAATTAATCAATACATAAATTTGATGTATTATTCCAACCGTCATATCCGATGACATATTCAATTGATTAGTTTTAGTTTGCCTAATCATCATGCATTGTCTCCAACAATCAAGACTATCCTCCACCGATAACCCAAAGCAGTTATTTCTAAACAGATAATAAATGCCTCAACAGATATAAAATCTCAATGTTTTCAAAGTGAGCGATTAATAAATCCAACTCCACCATTCTATCTCATAATGAGCCAATTTCATTATTTCTAACTCAATTTCACATTTCCATAACAATTGTCATTAATTACACTAATGACCCAAATATACCCAAACATGGCATTTTTCCCCCTTTTTCTCAATATTGACCCAATGATCCAAATATTATCAACAACATCAATACTATCATTTTAAGACCCAAAATCCCAAAATACATATTTATGAGTCAAAATAACAAAAACCCCTCTTTTGAAAATAACACCTTTCAAATCTTAACTTTCCAAATCAACCCATCTATACAAATAACTCAATGTCTATGTTAAAGCACATAAGAATGAGTAGGAATCCCTACCTCAAGAGATGAAACCCAATGGAGAAGATGAAGAAATCTCGAAGTGCTCCAAACCAAGAAATTTTCGGATCAAAAGATAGCCCTCGACAAACTCAACACTTTTTGTAAAGGACCCAAGGTAGAAGATCAATAGATCTAGGTGATATTGAAGAGAGAAGTTGAAACCTAGAGAAAGGCTCTCAAATCTGGGTTTGAGAAAGTAAGAGAGAGAAAGGGAAATGAAAAAGTGATCCAAAAAGGTGAAATCTCGATGTGTTATACCAGTCGCCCCGCTCGAGCATGGAAACCCCCACTCGAGCGTCAGACACAGACTCACGCTCGAGCGTTAAAAGCGCCGCTTGAGCGTCGATTCCACACTTCCAGAAGTTTTGCAGACCACGGTCCCCGCTCGAGCGTCAAACTCCCCGCTCGAGCGGAGGGACAAAATCAAAGGGTCACGCTCGAGCGTCGAAACTCCCGCTCGAGTGTCTGAAGACCTGCAGAGAAAATACTAGGAGATGAAAAATCACGCTCGAGCGTCAAAATCTCGCTCGAGCGGAGAAGCAACAACAAAGGGCCCGCTCGAGCATGAAGGCCAAATTCTGGGCATTAACTCTAGGTTTCAAAACACAACCAACTTGTTCCAAACCTGCCCAACATAACCCAAGACTCAAATACAAAGAGTAAAGGATGGAAATGAGAATGAGACAACAACACATCCACGGAACCGAGTCTGGAATACAATATACTAAGGAAAGGAAAACCGGGATCGTTATAACCTTCCTCCCTTAAAGAATTTCGTCCCCGAAATTAAGTACAAGTTTTCAAGAAAAACAAGTTTTTCTCAATTCTCAACAACATTACAATTCATTACCCAATAACTTGACCCATTACCGGTCTTTCCATCTCTATTCAAGAGGTATTTCATAGTATATACTCAATATGCATTATTAGCATGCTTTCCTTGAAATTTACCAATCTCAACTCATATTTCACAATTCTATATCATATTCAATATTCATGATATACTTCCATTTCTACAATACGTTCAACATATGCGATGTTACATTAAACTTCCATTTCAAGGCAAGTTCCAAAATACTTCCATAAATCCAAAACATATACGATGTTTTACAACTCAAGACATATATAATGCTCTTAAAGTTCATTAATATTACAAAATTTCCAATGCATGATTAAACATTCACAAACAAGTCCGGATACTTCTCATGGACATCCACCTCACGTTCCCAAGTGGCTTCCTCCACTCCGTGATGTTTCCACAAAACCTTTACCAAGGAAATGGTCTTGCCTCGCAAGACTTGATCCCGCCTATCCAAGACCCGAACCGGCCTCTCCTCATATGAGATATCCTCGTCAACCTCCAAATCGGTCCAATCCAGCACATGGGACGGATCCGGCTCATACTTCCGAAGCATACTAACATGAAACACATCATGTACCCCGGACAACTGCAGTGGTAAAGCTAAACGATAGGCAACCTCCTAGATCCTCTCAAGGATCTCAAAGGGACCAATAAACCGAGGGGACAACTTCCCACTCTTCCCAAACCTCATCAAACCCCACCTAGGTGATATTTTCAGAAAAACATGATCACCTGTCTCAAATGCCAAAGGCCTCCTCATACGGTCGGCATAACTCTTTTGGCGACTCTGGGCTGTAACAAGCCTCCTACGGATAAGCTCAACTTTCTTCGTCGTTTCCCTCACCAACTCCGGGCCTAACAAAGGTGCATCACCCACCTCAGCTGAACAAACTGGAGACCTACACGGTCGGCCATACAAGGCCTCAAACGGCGCCATACTGATACTCGACTGAAAACTGTTATTGTAGGCAAACTCCACCAAGGGCAAGTGCCTCTCCCATGACCCACTAAAGTCAAGAACACAACCTCGAAGCATATCCTCAAGGATCTGAATAGTACGCTCGAACTGCCCGTCAGTCTAAGGATAATAAGTCGTGCCAAAGGTCAACATAGTGCCCAAGGCACTCTGCAAACTCTGTCACAACCTAACAGTAAAGCGTGGATCTCTATCAGAGACGATCGACACTGGAACCCCGTGCAACCTCACTATGTCCCAAATATACAAGTCGGCAAGATGATCTACCAAATCTCTCACGCGCATAGGAATAAAGTGCGCCGACTTAGTCAACCGGTCTACAACCACCCAAATAGCATCACTACCCCGCTGAGTTCTCGAAAGACCTACAACGAAGTCCATAGTGACATGCTCCCACTTCCACTCGGCAATAGGCAAGGGTTACAACAAACCCGCTGGCCTCTGATGCTCAGCCTTCACTTGCTAACAAGTAAGGCATTTAGACACGAAAACTGCCACATCCTTCTTCATACCCCGCCACCAAAACTGGCGACCCAAATCACGATACATCTTGGTGCCCCCCGAATGCACTGCAAGGCGTGAGTGGTGAAACTCTCGGAGTACCTCCTCTCGGCAAGACTCCGGTACAAACAAGCGGTCTCGGTATCTCACACTCAGGTCGGGATACACAGACAAACCCTTCTCAGCCTTCCCACTGGAGATCTTCTCTCGAAGGGACTCTACCTCAAGGTCACCTCTATGTGCCTCTAACACTTGGTTCACAAGTGTAGGCTGCGCAATAACAGAAAACAAGGCCGCAGCCTCAACGGATTCGCCCAGAAGCAAATCAAACTCGCCAAGTGCACCCAACATCTCTCACTCCCGGATGGCTATACAAGCGACATCACTAATGGATTTCCTACTAAGGGCATCGGCCACAACATTGGCCTTTCCCGGGTGATAGTGCAACTCAAAGTCGTAATCCTCAATGAATTCTATCCACCTTCTCTGTCTCAGATTCAAGTCCCTCTGTGTAAACAGATACTTCAGACTCTTATAATCCGAGAATACCTCGAATCTCTCACCAAAAAGGTAGTGCCTCCAAATTTTCAAGGCAAAAATTATAGCTACTAGTTCTAGGTCATGTGTAGGGTAATTCCTCTCGTGTATTTTCAACTGACGTGAGCCATAGGCAACCACTTTCCCCTCTTGTATCAACACACAACCCAAACCCTCTCGTGAGGCATCACAATAAACCGCATAACCCAAACCTCTCTCCGGAATAATCAAAACCGGAGCGGTGGTCAATCTAACCTTCAACTCTTGGAACGACTTTTCACAAGTCTCACTCCATACAAATTTGACCCCTTTCCGCGTCAATCTAGTCAATGGTGAAGCTAGCCTGGAAAAGTCTTTCACAAACTAGCGGTAGAACCCAGCTAATCCCAGAAAACTACGGATCTCAAAAACACTCTTAGGCTGTGCCCAATCCTGCACTGCCTCTATCTTGGATGTATCAACAGACACCCCTTCCCCGGAAACCACATGGCCTAAGAATTTAAACTCTCTTAGCCAGAACTCACACTTCCCAAACTTGGCATACAGCCTATGGGCTCTAAGCAACTCAAACACCACTCTCAAATGTTCCTCGTGCTCCTCCTCCGAAGGGGAATAAATCATAATGTCGTCCACGAAAACGACCAGAAAGCGATCTAAGAATTCGCAGAATATCCGGTTCATCAAATCCATAAACACTGCCGGTGCATTGGTGAGCCCAAATGGCATTACCAGAAACTCATAATGGCCATACCGCGTACGGAATGTTGTCTTCGGAATATCCTCCTCCTTGACCCTCAACTAGTGGTAACCCGATCTCAAGTCTATCTTAGAGAAACAATGGGAACCCTTCAACTGGTCAAACAAATCATCGATACGGGGCATAGGGTATTTATTCTTAACCGTAGCCCGATTCAATTTCTGGTAATCAATACAAAGTCTCAAGGCACCATCTTTCTTTTTAGCAAAGAGGGCCGGTGCTCCCCACAGTGAAACACTAGGGCGAATAAAGCCCTTATCCAGCAACTCCTGGAGTTGAATCTTCAACTCGCTCAACTCGGCTGGGCAAAACGGTAAGGTGCCATAGAAATCGGCGATGTGCCGGGCACTAAATCAATAGAGAACTCTATCTCTCAATGAGGTGGCAAACTGACAAGATCCTCGGGAAAAACATCCGAATACTCGCAAACCACTCTCGGCAACTCAACCTCGGTCTCATCGTACTCACTACTCATAAGGCTAGCAAGAAGACCACTAAGTTCACCCCGCCCTCGCAGATCATACACCGGTGGCAACACACTACCAACCCGATCCCCCAAGAAATGGAAACAATCCCCGCTCAAGGTACAAATTGTGACCCTCTGGCGATAACAATCAATAACAGCCCGGTATAACGATAGCCAGTCCATACCCAAGATAACATCAAAACCTGACATAGGCATAACTACAAAAGGAAATGGAAGTCAGCGATCTGCTACCTCTATATCACAACCTTTACACCCTTGTTTCAAAATCAACTCACCCCCAACAGGTGATACAACACAAATAGGAGTTGCTAACTGTGCCAACTCCAAACCCAAAACAGATGCAAATGCAGCAGATATAAAAGAATGGGATGCACCCGTATCAATCAACACATTGGCAACCGAGTTGCAAAACAAAAAGGTACCTCCCACAACCGATGTAGCCGGCATAAGATCCTGCGCGGTAACAACATACACGCGCCCTGTAGGCCCCTGATCTACCTGCTCACCTCTAGGAGCAAAAGACTGCTGCATAGACTGGGATGACGAAGCTCCCTGATTGGCCCTCGAGGCCTGAACTAACTGAGCTGGCTGAAAACTCTACCTCTGCCAAGATGCACCAGAAGTGCCACTCAACTGCGGGCAAAACCTCTTCAGGTGCCCTGCCTGACCACACTGGTAACAAGATAGTGGCTGGCCTCTGTCCTGACTCTGGCTCTGAGGTCAAGCCGAAGATGAAGCTGCTCTCTGCCATCCGCCCTTCTGCGGGCAAGCTGGAAACTTGTGGCCCAACTAACCACATTTGTAACAAGTCACGTCTCCCTGACTGCTTCTCACAGGGCCTGCACTTGGCACTGGAAAGGTAGATCTAGCAAAACCACCCTGAGACTGCTGAGGGTTAGAACCCCTCTGTCTCCTGCCATCACCCTGGCCATCTTGACTTCTCTTGGAGCCTCTCTGCCTCTCCTCCTCCTCTTGCATCATACTCTCCATATGGGCCGCAGCATTTACAAGGCGCCCATAGTCCCGGGTCATAGAACCCCCAACTCTCATCTTGAGGCCATACCTCAGCTTCTTTTCGAACTCAAGGCAACGGCGTTCCTCAGACGCCACAAGCTCAGGTGCGAATCTAGATAGACTAGTGAATGCAGCCTCAAACTCGGCCACTGACAAACTCAGCTGCTTGAGCTGGCAAAACTGGTCCCTCAATTTCTCCCCAGTAGCTGGAGATAGAAACTTCTCCTTGAAAGCATCTACAAAAGCCTCCCACATGCCACCAATACGACCCCTCATGT
Organism: Camellia granthamiana; assembly: GCA_036172215.1. Lineage (NCBI taxonomy): Eukaryota > Viridiplantae > Streptophyta > Magnoliopsida > Ericales > Theaceae > Camellia > Camellia granthamiana. The sequence goes on from CM069905.1 coordinate 116,099,766, forward strand.
ACTTCCACCACTAACTCGCATCCCCCTTAAGCTGGAAAGATGCCAAGGTCACCTTCAAAGCTCCGTCCTCGATGCCAAGCATCTCGAACGTCTTCGTCATCTGTTCGAGCCATTCATCAGCTTTCAGTGGCTCTTTTGGATTCCCCACAAACTCGTCCGGATTAGACCGAAAAAACTCCCTCTTCAGAAAGGAAGGCCCTGCATCAACAACCTAGGCCTGAACCGGATTCTTGGCTCTGAGAATGCCCATGGATTCCCTCAAGGCTCCTACTATCTCATGGGCTAAGGCACCTATGGCCTGCTGACCCGCTGGCTCGGCCACATTGGCCTGACCAACACCCTCCTACTGCTCCAGAATCTCATCCGATATAGGCATCTCCTGCCTCCTAGGCCTACCTCGCCTGCCACCATGTCCTCGTCCTGACATCCTAATAAAGGTAACGAAGAACATTAGCACATTCATAAATGTGCCAAAGCTATAACACTCACGTCCTAATGCATGGACAACTGTAATTTACTCCACGTAAGCACATAATCACATAAGCACTTACGAATTTCATTTCCAGATAATGATAGTCCCGAGGCGTTACTAGAGTTCCGGTTAGAAACAGCATTGATCAAGTGCTTTTCCAATAAGACTCACAGAAACCCAAGGATCCAATCAACATCCTAGAGATTAAATCCCATACCCAAATAGTCATATAAACATGTTATCACATAAGCACATAACATTACACATAAGTCTCTAACAAGCGAGACAAACCCATTGTGATACTAATCACTTCCCACGTACCCAAAGTATTCAAACCCGGTATGCTCTGATACCAAGTTGTAACACCCTCAAAATAAACCCACAATCAAACATTCAAGACATGCGTAGACATAAGAGAAATAAGCATAATTACATTTCATCAGAGTATTCATTACAAAATGTATTACATGTTGATAACAAAAGTAAATGCCCTATAGGCTTACAGCTTTCCAAGTCAACACTTGGTTACAAAAGAGAGTACTAACTCTACACAAAATAAGCCCTTGGCTTGATATACATGTAATACAACCAAAACTAACAAAAGAGTCCAACAACCTCAAGCCTCCCAAGCTACGTCCTTGTAGGTGGCATACTACCTGTACCTGAAAATGATGTCCCATATAGGATGAGCCAACGCCCAGTAGAGATATGCTAAACATAATATGAGCAATAACTAAAACATTAGCATTTGACAAATGTTTAACTCACATGAATCAATTCATAACCCATTTCAATTACATGAC
>CM069905.1:116101240-116370448 GCA_036172215.1 Camellia granthamiana
GGTAAAATCAATTTTTCTGTCAATTTTACTCAAAATTTGACAAAATTATTTTTTCCACAACAAATTTTCTGTAAAAATCCAATTGTTTTTCTCTACCAAAGTTCACAACTTCTATAACTAAAACTCACAATAAAAAAAAATTTAAAACTACATAAAATTCTATTTACAAAAACTTAACAATACAATAAAAAAAACTCGATACTTATCCAAATCAGCTAAAGGGAAAATTGTTTGGTTGGTACAGAGTGTAGCATGGATAAATTAGTTAAATAATATTGATGTAGAATTTGATCGTCCCAAAATAACAAGTCACAATTGAAGTGACATAGCCAAAAAAAAAAAAAAGAAGTACATATATATATATGCATTGTCACTATAACATACCCAAAAAAATGCTTTTCTTTTGTGATGTTATTTTGAGTTTGACTAAAGTGGTGTTTGATGATGATCAATTAAGTGTGTTTTGATAATTATAATTGATATCACTTAAACATTAGGCACTTAGTCCACAAATTTAATTTCAAATTTTCTTTGCCCAAATGTCCACACTAAAATACTTTCTCCATAAGGACATGCTCCTACCAAATTGACCAAACTTTCTGTTTATATATATATTGTACATATTTCCCAAAATACACTTCTCTCCTACAAAATGACCAAACTTTCCATTTGTATATATTGTACACATTTCCCAAAACACTATTCTCTCTCTCTCTCTCTCTCTCTCTCTCTCTCTAAAAACCCTAGTTTTGCTACGGAATCTTTCGAATCAAAAGTACTCATCTGCGCTGACAGAGCAGAGGACTGCTACGAGGAAGCGAAGGTCCCTTACCATTGGCGTCTAACGTCACATCAGATTGTCGTTGATCTCAGCGACAAGATTGCCTTCATAGTCAAAGCGATGAGATTACCTTCGCCTTCGCCATCAATCTTAGTGACAAGATCCAACACCGCCATGATCTCTTTGTGGGTCACTTTAAGCTTACTTCGAATCAATGTCCTACAAGTGAGAAAGACAAGGAAGAGATATAGAAAATTCCTTATGCTTTAACAGTTGGTTCTTTGATGTATGCCATGGTTTGTACAAGGCTAGATATTACTCACGCCGTTGGTATGGTGAGTCGTTTTCTCTCTAATCCGGGTAAAGAACATTGGGCAGGAGTAAAATGGATTCTAAGATATCTTCGAGGGACTTCAAAGGTGTGTTTGTGTTTTGGGGATGGTAAGTCGATACTTGATGGGTTCACAAATTCTATCATGACTGGTGATGTTGATTCTAGGAATCTACTTCGGGGTATGTGATGACATTTGAAAGAGGAGAGTTGTGGTATGAAAATCTAAATTACGAAAATGTGTTGTTCTCTCAACTACCGAAGCTGAATTTATTGCCATTATGGAAGCTTGTAAATAAGAGTTATGGTTGAAGAAATTCTTGCAAGAGTTAGGTTTGAAGCAAGAAATATATGTGCTTTATTGTGATAGTCAAAGTGCTATTCATTTGAGTAAAAATTCTACTTTCATTTGAGATCGAAACACATTGATGTGAGATACCATTAGATTCGTGATGTGTTAGATTCGAAATTATTACAACTCGAAAAGGTTCACATGGATGATAATATTTCGGATATGTTGACTAAGATTTTCTCGAGGGACAAACATTTGAAGTGTCGAACTCTAGCAGGCATGGTAGATGTCTCCACTTAAGTCAGTAGGGCGAGAATTGTTGGTATACCTCCTTATTGGAGTATGGGACCCAATTGGTTTGTTAAAATATTTAATTTGGTTTGGTGCTGGTTATAATATATTTACAATATGTTATACCTAAATTTTGGAGGCCCAATGGGTATTTAATAATAGTTTGATAACAATCAGAGTTTTTTTGATAAAAACCCATGATTTAACAATATATATGGCCTTTGTTTTTCCCGAAGTATACAATGCGACTGCTATAGAAGTTGATGATCAATTCGGTAGTGATTAACTTGGAGTAGAAGCTTTTTGATCATTATTCGGTGGTGGTATTTTGGTGAAACTGATTTGGTTCGTTATTTTTGGGTCTTCTTCAACTCTGTTTCGAAGACTTTTGTTTCATCTATTTGGTGAGGTCTTTCCTCTTGATTATTTGTGATTATTTGGAATTCACCAAATAGATGAAACAAAAGTCTTCGAAACAGAGTTGAAGAAGACCCAAAAATAACGAACCAAATCAGTTTCACTAAAATATCACCACCGAATAATGATCCAAAAACTTCTGCTCCAAGTTAATCACCACCGAATTGATCATTAACTATTCTATAGCAGCCGCACTGTATACTTTAGGAAAAACAAAGACCATATATATTGTTGAATCATGGGTTTTTATAAAAAAAAAACTCTAATTGTTACTAAACATATTATTAAATACCCATTGGGCCTCCAAAAGTTAGGTATAATATATTGTAAATTTATTATAACTAACACCAAACCAAATTAAATATTTTAATAAACCAATTAGGTCACATACTCCAATAAGAAGATATACCCAACATCCTCCACGTTCGCCATGCAGTGTTTTCTGTCCAAATAGTGTTTTTTTTTTTTTTTTTTTGTCTAATGACATCGATTTGGACAGGTTTTGAATGATTTTTGTTGTTTTTGCAGATGGGGCGACGACAACGGTGATGGTGACGGTGACGGTGACGGTGACGGTAAGGGTCTCTACTGTCCATTACTCTGACCATCATATTGTGTTGTTCATGTTCACATACTCAACCACTATACATATGTAGATGAATAAATGAAACCCTAACTCCATAGATCGGCCATGGCTTCCATCACAGACCACGACAAATTCATCTACACCGCAAAGCTCACTGAACAAGCCGAATGCTGCGATAGTCGCTTTCTTCTTCTTTTCTCTCTCTCTCTCTCTCTCTCTCTCTCTCTCTTTCTCTCTCTCTCTCTCTAGATCTACAGTTTTTAAGCTCATTTTTGAAGCTAGGTTTTCTTGAATTTGATTTGGATAAATTACACTTACACCCCTGAGGTTTGGGTTTAATATATATCACCCCCTAATGTTTGGGAAATTACATTCCCACCCATGTGGTTAATAATCTCATTTCACAAACCCCCTACTTATATAAAAGGCAACAACTCCTGGTAGAAAAACAAACGAAATTACATTGGAAAAAAAAAAAAAAGAGTAAAGCAAAGGAGAAAAAAAAAAGAAAAAAGAAATAGAAGAAGTAAGGCAAAGCAAAGCAAAAAGAAAAGAAAAGAAAAGAAAAACAGAGAGTGTATAACTGCAATGTCTTTTTGATACTAATGTGAATTCCGTCTAAATAATCACAATGATAGGGGGTCAATGTAATTTTCCAAACGTCAAGGGATGATATATATTAAACCCAAACCTCAAGGGGTGTAAGTGTGATTTACCCATTTGATTTTGTGTAGAAAATAATGGAGTTGATGAAGACAATAGTGGAGCTGCAACTTTCAGTGATCGTGAAACTATTATAGCCTCTGATCTCGCCGTTCTTTTAGGTGTGTATGGTTGATCTATTGAAATTTGTTGGTGATCTGTTGGGTGTGTGGGTGATTTATTGAGATTTGAAATAATCTATTGTTCTTGTTCTTGTTCTTGTTGTCCTTGTTGATGGTGAATATTGATGATGAAATAGATCTGTAATAGCATTGAATAGATCTTTAATAGCATTGAAGAGATTTGTTCAAAGTTTGAACAGATAGTACCTTGGTGTATTTCAATAATAAAGATTGGAACAGATAAAAAAATTAACAAATAGAATTCAGGGAAAAAAATTCAATAGATGAAAAAAATGAACAAATAGGAAAATAATTTGACCAGATAGATATAAATTTGAACAAATGAAAAATAATTTGATACATAATTTCAACAGATAGAAATTTTAGCAAATAGATATTCCAACATATAGATACAAAATTGACAGATAGTCAAAAAAATTAAACAGATAAAAAAAATTTGAACATGTAGTTAAGAAAATTAATAGATAAAATATTTGAACAGATAGTTAAAAAATTAAACAGATAGTTAAAAAATTAAACAAATAGATTAAGAGGTAAAATTGAAAACAAAATATCCTTCAAAATAGTAAATGGACTTCTCTCCAAAGTATTTCACAAAGTGTGGACCTCTCACCAACAAAAAATATTCATTGAACCTAATGCCTTAGACAATTTGCTAAATTGGACTTTTTAACAATTTTCTTTCAAAAATTTAGTATTTCTTAAATATAGGCTAACAGTTAATAAAATTTTAAGTGATTTGAAAGTTACTTAATTCTGACTAAATTTATAAATATTAAACATAAATATCAACATACACTATTATAAACTCACTACTACCACCACCGCTACCACCATTACTACTACCACCATCTTTATCACTATTGTTATAATTGACATAAGCACCATTATCATTTCATTACCATCACTAGACCACTACAAAAGCCGTCACTGTTATGCTACCATCACTACAACAACCACTACAAGTTTACAATCTTTTACCTTCACAACCATTGCCATTGTTGTCAAAACCACTAGTGTGACAATAACCACCATCATTTCATGAACCACGCCACCTTTTTTATTTTTTATTTTGTTATCTCCACAACATTATCATTTCACCATCACCACAATCACTATCCTTTAATTTTGACCACCATTGCCATTGATGCCATAGTTAACGTTGCTGCAGCCTCCACCACCACCAACTCACTATCACAATATAAAAATTGAAAGATACAATTTGAAAATAAAACATTTCAAATTTAATCTTATACGTATCAAACAATTTGTTTCAGTTCAATACTTTAAATTTTTATTATACAATTTTTCAGTTTAAAAAATTCAACATTTAATTTTTAGTACTTAACTTTTAATTTTAAATTTTTAGTTTTATCATCTATTGGAGTTTTTGAACTCTACACATTGTCATATGTGTAGGACGCATCCCACATTGCTCCGTGAGGGGTTTACGACCGACCTTATAATGCCCACTACTCCCTCCAGCTAGCATGAAGCCTTTTCATCAAGTGAAAATAAAAATCGTGAGGGCGTGACTCTCAAAGTAGATAATATTGTGCTGGTTGTGGGTGGTTGCTTTAGTATGAAACGCAGGAATAAATGCTACCTACTCTTAAATTTAAGAACTCGCGAGTCCTACTATTCTTGTCCTCTGTCTCCGAAGCAGCAAATGTACCAGTACAAAAATTCTTTCTTCAAGGTTATGACCAACCTTCCGTATATGGCGATCCATGGGGAGGAAATCCACGTCCATTTGGACTGCCATAAAATGTCTATAGAAATAATAAGCTTCCATCTGACAACTTAAAGATGAAGACACTATTTCAATATTTGCATTACAGAGGATTCAAATTCCATTAGTATATAAAAAACTAAATAGTAATATTGTTTTTTTTTTAGACAGGAAATAGTAATGTTGTTGGGATACTTATTTGTAGTAGTACTATGTAAGAGGAGGTGTGAATGTAAGAATGACCCAGAGGAATACATAGTAAAATTTTGAAAATTAATTACAAACTCATGAAAAAGTATATAAATTTACTTTTTAATGTATATAAAATTTATCATTAATTTGAAAGTAATTTTTTGAACACTCACTGGGGTGAAATTTCCCCTAAATAATAATATTGATACGATCATATATATATATATATATCGATTGTTATTAGGTTAATAATTGAGACCAGTTCTAGTTATACTTTGTAATCTGTATACCCAATCGCAAAATGATATAGACGTCAAAAAATTTATCAAAATACCTACCAAACACATAAATGAATGTGAGTCTCACTCCCATGTGGATCCCATACCCATGTGTATATTTGGGAAAAAGGGTGCATATTGTGCCTATAAGGCACAACACAGTGCTATGAGGCCCGTGCGGCCTTGTTCTGGACTAATATCGTTGATTCGAATTGTTCATATTATGGGGCTTGTCGAGTAGATTATACATGAAAAAATTTAAATTAATTGAATATCTATAACCTCAAAACATGACCACATTTAAAAATAAAATAAAATAGGTTTACAAAATTTGACTAATTTATTTTAAAACAGCTTGGACTTAATCATAGGGTTATACATCCAATTAACTAGATTTTTTTTTCATGGATAATATATTCGACAAGAGGGCAGCTATTTGCCCTTATTTTTTTTACTTTGGCCCCCCCAATTCTTTGAACCCCTACTCAGCAAAATGAAACCCCTCCATTTTCTCTTTGAACCTCCACCTTAATACCCACTATACCCCTAACCCCAAATCCAAACCCAAACCAAAGCTCTAACCCTAACCCTAATTCCATCCTTACCACCTCCGGCAGTCTAACCACCTTTGGCTGTCACTTCCAGCAGTCCTCTTCTTATAGCGTCTCTAGTTTAGACCCGACCCATTGTATGTTTTGGAGTCGGGTTTCATTGTCTTATATAGTTATTCATGTCAATTTTCCATTATACCTTTTTGAGTTTGGCTTTTAGGTTGTGCTGGTCATATTTGGAACAAGTTGGTAGCTTGTTTTTCAAATTGTCGTTGCCTAGATTTTTGCTCCTATGCTTGAACGTCACTTCTTGCGCACGAGAAATCTTTGTGAACTCTCAGTATTTTTGCACGTATGCAAAACTACTAGGAAGTGGTATTCTTCGCTCGAGCGAAGTTTCTTGCGCTTGAGCGGTCTTGGCTCGAGCGGCCCTTATTGCTTTCAAGCGTTGGTCTCCTGTCTGTAAAACTACTTGGAGTTTGTATTTCATGCTCGAGCGACCACATCTTTTGTGTCTGTACGCTTGAGCGTCACTTCTTGTGCTCGAGCGGTATGTGCGTATATCAGTTTGTAAAAGTCACTTTTTACATAACTTTTTCATCTCTCTCTCTCTAAACATTTCAAAATCCTAAGTTCAGACCCTCTCTCTCTAAAACTCACATTCTCTCTACAAATACACCTAGATTTGTCGATCTCTTCACCCATGTCCTTTTGTTAAAAAGATAGAGCTCGACGAGGATTTCATTCTAATCGGAGCAAAGTTGGTTTTTGGCATCTTTAGGTTTCATACACTCTCTCCTCGTCTTGTAAAACTTGAGGTAGTGATTCTTCACACTTTTTATGAGTTTTAACCTAGTTATTTACAATTTCTAAATAACATTGTGATTTTGGAGGTCTTTGGAACAAACCTAGGGTTTTTGGGTAAAAATCAAAAGAGGGGTTTTTCAAATGAATCCTTGGAAATGACTATGAGGTTGGTAAAAATGTCGTGTTAGGAAGAAATGGTTGGGTGTGATACTTGGGGTTGATTTTGGAAAGAAAATGAATTTTGTCCTAAATGCTTCAAATATTGATCTTGTATAAATAATGAAATTGATGTTGAAATCGTGAAATAGGATTGAGATTGATGAGAACGATGGAGTTGGATATGTATTATCACTCATCTCTTGAAATTTGGAAAGTTTATCTTTATTGGGCTATCGGTGGAGGATAACTATGATTGTTGTACAAATTGCATGAGACTTAGGGGAATTGAAACTATTTTTCTCATTCATTTGCATCGATTATTATTTCACATCTATACATTGCATATGTACATTGTTTTGAGATAAGGGGTGAATCTGGAAAGGAGTTGTTGCATCAAACAAGTTGGCCTGTGTGTCTAGGGTGAAAGTCCTGAAAACCGTGTGTATACATGGGTGCCAATCCCACAGACGAAATTTCCGTGAAATGGCAATAGTAGTGCTTGTATAGCCTACGTTTACATGGGTCCCGGTTTGCGATTTTCTCTGGACAAAATTTCCGAAAAATGTTGTATTGTTTTGAAATTCCCTGAGTGTGATTCACTGCCCTATTATCTGCTGTAAATGAAATAATTTATGAACCAACACATTATTATGGCATTGCATGGCTTTGGAAAAACATACAAAAATGTTTTGGCACGAGCATTTCATATACCTTATAGCTTTGTTAAGATTCATACATCGTGTTGGATTATTTTTACCAGGCTTTGGCTTACCCTAGGGAAAAACATTTTAGGTACTGATGATATGCCTCCGCCAAGGCAATAGCTTGGGAGGACTTGGAGCGAGAGCTTCTTTTGTGTATTTACTGTTTTTATTTTGTATAAGCCAAGGGCTTTAACCGTATTGGAGTTAAGTCCACTTTTATTGTAACCAAGCATTGTCTTGGAAAGATGTAAACCCTTAGGGCATTCTTGTCTATTTACCTTCCATTCTTTTCTTTAGCTTGCAACATATGTTATAGATTCAGGGCCAGGCATTATGAATGTATACTGCATATATTTCTCTTTTTTAAAACTCAATTGGACTTAATGGAAGATAATTACTTTATCATTGGTGTCATCGTTTATTGATATTGTGGATGGGTTACTGTAATTATTTTGGGGTGTTAAACTTCTTCTTCTTATTCTCTCCATCGCAATCTGTCGCCACCGTTACCGTTACCTCCTCCTCCTCGTCTTCTTCTTCTTCTTCTCCCCATCGCGACCCAGATCGCAACCCTGATCACGGCCCACCACCGTTGCCATTTCTAAAATCCCTAGGGTGAGGGTTAGGGTTTCGATCTCCCTCTCTCTTTATCCCACTCTCTCTCGCTCACTCGATCTCTCTCTTTGAGGGTTGAAGGGTGGTTAGAGATGGTGGTGGTTGCGGTGGTGAGGGGTAGTCGGAGATGGTAGTGGTCGGTGGTGAGGGATGGTCGGAGATAGTGGTGATTGTCGGAGGTGATTAGGGTTAGGATCTGGAAAATTAAGTTTAGAATATTAGGAATAAGGGTAAAAATGAAATTTCAGGTTGGGACAAAATTAGAATCTAAAAAAATGGAAGATATGGGGATTCTAAGAAGAAAAGTAGGGGTTAATAGCAATGCTTATTCGACAAACCTTATAATATGAATAGTTTAAATTATCAAAATAGTCTTGGGACACTTCTCCATAGGGTCACATAACACCGTTTTGTGCCTTAGCATGCACCCTTATCCATGTATTGGTAGTTATTTTTGGTAAAATTTTTTTGGTAACTCTAGCATTGCTCTCTACCCAATATCATGAAAAGTTTAGTTTTTTTTTTTTTTTTTTTTTTGGTTTAAGTGGCAGCATGGCTTATTCATTTTTTTTTTGTTTTCGATGAATTACATCAAAGAAATTATTCATACTAATATTTAATCTTAGGGGCATTTATTCATAAATCCCTCTTCTGTTATTTATGTTTCATTTAATTCAAATTATTTCTTATATTGCAACAAGTTCTATAAGTGATATAACTACCAGAATATCCTAATAATAATAAGATGAAGTGCATATTAATATTCATATTGACAATGTGAATGTTCCATGATGTGAACTTTCATATTGTCAACGTGAATATTTACACTGCCAAATTTATTTAATGTGAATGTTCACATCACCAAATTGTTAATAATTTAAAAAATATTTGTAAAGGTAAAATTGTTCATAAAATAATTAAGATTTGATAGATCAAATTTCAAAAATAATAGGATTTATTGGAATAAAAGAATACCTTATGGATTAATAGAGATACAAGTATTTGAAATAGAATTTTTTAAATAAATTTCCCTTAATTTGAAAACTCAGATTCAATATTTCTCAATTTCAAGAAAAATTAAACTGTAATTTGCAATTTTTTTCCTTACTAGATTGATTTTAGAGTAGTGGATAAAAATATTAGATTGATCTCAAATTAATTCTAAACAAAAAAATAACTGATTGACGCCAAGATTTTTGTTATTATATAATTTGAATTAATTCGATGTTTCCATATGAAATATTCAGTAGAAAAATTATAGCCATATTATACATTTGAAGTAAGTTTTCTCAAAATATGAGCAAAGCACAAGTTGTGATTGATTTAAAATAGAGAGAATTACATTAACGGTCCCTATATTTTGTGACTTGTGTCACTTTGATCCTTGACTTTTCAATTGTGACACATGTGACCCTAAATTTTGAATCTTGTTCTAAATAAGTACAATTGAAGATACCATTGCTAAATTCAAGGGCAAAATCATCAATTTCATAAAATATAAACTAATTTGATAAAAAGAAATATCAAAAAAATATTTTTTGAATTTTTAAAAATTATTTCTATCCACTAAAGATAAAATTATGTAAAATTGATAAATTTTCTAGATATTTATTTATTTTAGAAAATTAATTTTTATTATGTGTTTGGATATGATCATGTAATGGGTAGTTTAAACTTGTTATACATGGTTACAATCCATTCACATCACTTTAAACATTTTGGCTACAACTTTTCTCTTTTACCCGGTTGAAAACCATCCCTTATTTCGTATTGAGGTACGGTCTAGGTCTCGCCTATTGGTTAACAACCATTTCATCCTTTACTCGGTTGAAATCATCGCCCTATTTCGTATTGAGGTATAGTCTAGATCTTGTATATTGGTTAAGACCCCTTTCTCTTTTATCCAGTTGAAAACTATCATCCTATTTCGTATTGAGGTACGGTGTAGGTCTTGTATATTGGTTAAGACCACTTTCTCTTTTACTCGGTTGAAAACTATCGCCCTATTTCATATTAAGGTATGGTCTCGGTCTAGTGTATTGGTTAAGACCTCTTTCTCTTTTACCTGATTGAAAACCATTGCCCTATTTCTTATTGAGGTACGGTCTAAGTCTTGTATATTGGTTAAGACCACTTTTTCTATTTACTCGGTTAAAATCAATCCCCTATTTTGTATCGAGGTACGGTCTAGGTCTCGCTATTTGCTTAAAATCTTCTTCTCTCCTCTCATGTGAGTGTGTTTGGATTGTATCCTTTTGTTTGCTTGATTTGCATGAGGCTTACCTCACCATATATTACATCTTGCATTGCATAAATCATGCACTTTCAAAAAGAAAATAAAAAAAGAATTCGACTTTTAATTGCATTATCATTTGCATGGTTACAACTATCACATTGTTGCATAACTTGGTTACAATCTCTTCACATCAACATTTGATTTTCACAACCTTTTTCGTCGGTTAATGCTGGCCTCTCTTCGGAATAACGATACTGTCAATTTCTTGGGTTGTCAGTTCAAACCACCATTGGTTAATACCTCCCCTGTTTTGGGTTTTAGTTTAAAGCTATTCATCGATTACAGTTCCTTCTCTTATGTGAGTGTGCTTGGAGTGTATCTCTTGTTATGCTTCATATCATTTCCACGAGATTTGCCTCATATATTACCTGTTACATTGCATTGCATTAATCATAAACTTTCAAAAAGAAAAAACGGCTTCGTGAAGCGTGTAAGTCCAACTTTCAATTAAAATTTTGAGCATATCATTTGCATGTTGCCACTGAACTACGTTGGTTTGATTCCTTATAAAAGGATACATAGGCAACCCTCTGGTTCAACCAACTACATTTGTATCTTGTTTGCCCAAATCTTACGGTTTTGTCAAAAATGTCGTCTTTGGATTTTAACATTCACTCACATCATAAAATGATTTCGAGCTCTGTTAAAAAGGGGCAACTGTAGACATCCCATTTTAACTGGCCCTAAGACTTGGGTACTTTCTTTCGAACACCTAATGATGAAAATTGGAATGTGCTATTTTACGAATATCTCAGCAGAAAAGTAAGCTTTAAGTTTTAATTCTAACCTTACACCCGTTTTGGCCAAATTATTTTAGACCTTTTAGACATATTTAAAAATATTTTTTCTGAATTTCTTCTTTTTCGAAAAATTTAGCAGTTTAAAAAAAAAAATCAGCTCTCATATCATATGGCAAGCCACATAGTTTTGAGATATTACATGGCAAGCCATGTGTTTTGAGTGTTTGAGGATTCTATAAATACCACCTCATTTTGTTGAAATAATAGAAGGAAAAAAAAATTGGAAAATTTTTATTTCACAAAGTCTTGAGAAAAGAAAATTTAGAAAAAAAATAATTTTTGTTTCTACAAATCTTAAACCTTTCTATCCACTGATATATACCACTCAAAATTCCATTAAAGTTTAAACTTGCAACTTCTTGCTGAGAGCTCAAAGCATACTTCATAACCGTGAGGGTGCTAAGAAGAAAGTTTGGTAATCAGAAAATTTATCTTTTCCTCCAAAGGTGAGTTTTCGCACTTTTCTCATTTATTTTCTTTTTTGTTTCTGTTGTCTTTAAATATATAATACAACATGGTAGAAATGGTTAGCTGATTTATTTGATGTAATTTCTTTATTTTCTTGCTTTTTTTTAATATTTTAAATATGTAGTTTTTTATTTTAATAATAATGTAAATAATATAATAATATATTAATTATATTATGTTGTATTATACTATAATAATAATTTTTTTTTTTTGTGCGATGGTGGATGAAACTGCCACACACACTTCTCTCTCATATATATATTATTATTACTACTACTACTACTACTACTATTATTAGTATTATGTTTATTATATTTGTCTATGTCATATTATCATATTATTATTATTACTATATTTGATTTGTTAATAATTTCCAAATCCAACATCTTTTATTCAATACTGTAATTAAAGTGTTATAATAATTTTCGGTTCTGCTTCTTCATAACCCTTTTCATTTATTTGTTTGTTTGTTTGTTTTTGTTTATATATATATATATATATATATGTAAATAAGCATCATGTTTTATTTTTCACAATGTCCATGTTTTGCACTCATATTTCATGCATTAAAACTCGGCTTATTTTATAGCGATTCCGGTTTTAACTTGCTACTTATTGTATTCCAAACTCAGGTTGATATGGTTTTGAATAGTTATTCATATATTTTTCCCTTGTCTTATCCTTTATTTTGGTTATTGCGTTGTAGTTGTGTGTTTGAGACAGGTTGGTTGCTTGTTTTTTCAAACTTTATTGCCCAGATTTTGGCTCTTGCGCTTCAGCGGGCATTCTTGTGCTTGAGCAAGCTTCACCAATTTTGTTTCTCCTCTCAGGCGGCCATTCTTGTGCTCAAGCGGGATTTGTCAATTCTTAGTGTTTCTTTTGCAGTTCTGAAATACTGGGAAAGTGCATTGGACACTTGAGCATCCAGTCCCACGCTCGAGCGGAGACCTTCGTCTGCAAAACTTCTGGAACTTTGTGTTTGACGCTCGAACGGGGCTTTCCACGCTCGAGCGGACTGCACATATAATAGTCTGAGAAGATGATATTTTGAGTTACTTTTTCATATCTCTCTCTCTCTCTCTAAAACTTTCCAAAAAAACTTGTTTTTGAGCTTTTCTCTCTAGAATTAACATTCTCTCTTAGATTTCATCTAGATCCAATTATCTTTTCACCCTGGTGCCTTTGAGAAAAAGGTAGAGCTCGTCAAGATCTATATTTTGATCTGAATAGAAGTTAGTTTTGGTGTTTTTAGAATTTCTCTCTTGTTTGACTCATCTTCTTCCTTTGAGGTAGGGATCTTTTCTACACCTTCATATGATATTTAGCTTAGTTATGTGTATTCTTGTGTAACAATGATGTGATTTGAGGGTGTTGTAAGCAAACCTAGGGTGTGGGCATGTATGGAAAAATGGATTGTTGTTAAACATGAAATACATGAATGTGGGTTTAATAATGAAATGGTGTTGGGTCACAATGGTTGGAAATGATATTTGGGTTGATAATTAGGAGAGGGGAAGTTTTTCCCTAAAATGACTATCATGATTATTTTATAGAGATAATTGAAATTGCCATTGAAAATGTGAAATTGAGAGAGTATTGATATGAATGGTGGGATAAGTTATGAATTAACTCATTCTTTGGAAATTTGAATAAATTATCTGTCATGAGGTTGAATATCTATTAGGAAATAACTGTATTGGGCTATCGATGGAGGATAGCTATGATTGTTGTAGAAATTGCATGAGGATTAGGTGAATTGAAACTAATCTCTTGTTGTTTGACATTGGACATGACTATGCTTCTATACATTGTACATGTATGATTATGTGGGAGTGGAAAGGTGATGTGCTCTATTGTTTGATGTTGTGTTTAAATACATTGCCTATGTATGAATGATTGTTTGGGAGGAGAAAGGGGTTGGACTCTATTATAATTAAGTTGGCCGGAGTGTCCTGGGTGAAAGTCTCAAAATTATACATGGGTGCCTAGCCTGCGGATGAAATATTCGTAAAATGGCAATTGTAGTCCTTGTATAGCCTACGTTTACATGGGTCCCGTTTGACGGCTGCCCACGGACGAAATTTTCGTGAAAGAAAAGTTTGAATTGTTCATGCATTGTTGATGTGATCGTGGAACTAATGAGTTAAAGTCTCATTTGAATTGTTAAAGAGATAATGAATCTGGTTCATGTAATGAAATTATTGGAAATTGGTACCTTATGATTATATAACTGCGGATGTCTCTATCACTGACATTGTGTATGCATAATATACATATACCTTTGCTAAATTTCATATATTGTGTTAGATGATTTCTACTGGGCTATGGCTCACCCTATTTGGCAATAACATTTTTAGGTGTTGGTGACTTACCACCACCAAGGCAATAACTGGGAAGGATATTTTGGGGGCAAGAGCTTCTTTAATTTGAATTGTATATTTTTGTAAAGCCTAGGCCTAAATGTGTATGAGCTAGTCTCCTTTTGTGTAACCAAGTCAAGGCTTGGAAAGATGTAAACCAATAGGGCATTTAATTATGTTAAACCCTTTGTATTATTAACTTCATGTAATGAAAGGACTATTCACTCTAATTCATGTTGTTTTTAATATATGTTTGGGTTATATTTATTGTATATTTTTTGGGGTGTTACAACTTGGTATCAGAGTGTACCAGGTTTGAATATTTGGATACGTGGGAAGTGGTTAGTACCACAATGGGTTTGTCTCACTTGTTAGAGACTTTAGTATAGACAGTATGTGCTTATATGACAACATGCTTATGTGATTAGTTAGGTATGGAATTGAATTTCTTGATTGTTGACTAGGTCTATGGGTTTCTAGAAGTCCTGTTAGAAAGGCACTTGATCACTGCTGTTTCTAATTGGAACTCTAGCAACGCCGTGAGACAGTCATTATCTAGAGATGAAATTCGTATGTGTTTACATGATTATGTACTTATGTGGAGTGAATTATTGTTGTCCAATGTATTAGGATGTGAGTGAGTTAGCTTCGGCACATTGTAAATGTGCTAATTATCCTTGTTACCTTTATTATGATGTCAGGATGTGGTCGTGGAGGTAGGCGTGGTAGGCCTAGGAGACACGAGATGCCTATACCGGATGAAATTCCAGCACAGGAGGCAGGAGTTGGTCAGGCAAATGTGGTCGAGCCAGTAGGTCAGCAGGCCATGGGCACCTTAGCCCACAAGATGGTCGGAGCATTGAGGGAATCGATGGACAATCTCATAGCTGAGAATCAAGTCCAGGCCCAGGTAGCTGAGGCAGGGCCTTCTTTTCTGAAAATGGAGTTTTTCCGGTCGAACCCGAATGAGTTTTTGGGTAACCCAAAGGAGCCACTGAAGGCAGATAAGTGGCTAGAGTAGATGGTGAAGACTTTTGAGATGCTTGGCATCGAAGATGGGGGCTTGAGAGTAACCTTGGCATCCTTCCAGTTGAAGGGAGACGTAGGTCAGTGGTGGAAGTATGCACAGGGACACATTGGAGGGACTTGGGAGGCCTTCGTCAACCCCTTCTAGTACAAGTTTTTGCCTCCCACTGTTAGGGAGAAGTTGAGGGATTAGTTTTCCTAGCTCAAGTAGTTGAACACACCTGTGGCAGAGTTTGAAGCCACATTCACTAGCTTGTCTAGGTTTGCACCAGAGCTTGTGGCGACTGAGGAGCACCATTGTCTAGAATTTGAGAAGAAATTAAGGACCGGGCTCATGTTTAGGGTGGCCGGATCCATGATTAGGGATTATGAGCATCTTGTAGGGGTAACGGCCCATCTCGAGACGATCATGCAAGCTGAGGAGGAGATGATGAGGGGCTCTAGGAGGAGTCAGGATAGTTAGGGAGACTGTAAGAGACAGAGGGGTTCTAACCCTCAATAGTCCCAGGGGGTTCAATCGAAGTCTACCTTTCCAGTGCCTAGCTCGGGTTCTGGGAAAGGTGGTCAGGGAGATGTGACTTGCTTCAAATGTGGCCAGTTAGGCCACAAGTCTCCAGCTTGCCCACAGAGAGCAGGAGGGCAGCGAGCAGCTTCGTCTTCGGCTTGTTCTCAAGGCCAGGTTCAGGGTAGAGAGCAACCGCCCACTTGTTATCAGTGTGGTCAGGCAGGGCACCTGAAGAGGTCTTGCTCACAGTTGGGTGGCACATCTGGTGCGTTTGGTTCGAGACAGACACAGAGTCACCAGCCAGCACAGTCAGCACAGGCCTCGAGGGCCAATCAGGGAGCTTCTTCAGCTTAGTCAGTGCAGTCTTATGCTCCGAGGGGTGAGCAGGTAGATCAAATGCCAACAGGGCGTATGTACGCAGTTACAGCGCCAGATCTTGTGCCTGCTCTTTTAATAGTGAGAGCTATCTTCTTATTTTGTAATTCAATTGCTAATGTGTTGATTGATATAGGTGCATCCCATTCTTTTATTTTGTCTGCATTTGCATCGATTTTGGGGTTAGAATTGGCACAGCTAGCATGTCCTATTTGTGTAGAGTCGCCTATTGGCAGTGAGGTCATCTTGAAACAGGGGTGTTAGGGCTGTGACATAGAGGTTACCGGTCGCCGACTCCCATTTGCATTTGTATTGCTTGATATGTCTAGTTTTGATATCATCTTGGGTATGGACTGGTTATCGTCATACCGGACTGTTATAGATTACTACCGTCAGAGGGTTACTGTATGTACCTCGAGTGGTGGCTGCTTTTATTTCTTCGGAGACCGGGTGAATGAAGTTTTATCACCGATATATGATCCGCGTGGGCGGAGTGAACTCAGTTGTCTCCTTGCTAGCTTCTTAAGTAATGAGTATGATGAAATCCGGGTTGAGTTGCCAAGGGTGGTTTGCGAATACTCGGATGTCTTTCCCGAGGATCTTACTAGTTTACCACCTCACCGAGAGATTGAGTTCTCCATTGATTTAGTGCCTGGCACGTCACTGATTTCTATGGCACCATATCGGTTTGCACCTGCTGAGTTGAGTGAGTTGAAGGTTCAACTCCAGGAACTATTAGATAAGGGTTTCATCCGCCCTAGTACTTCACCTTTGGGGAGCGCCAACCCTCTTTGCTAAAAAAAAAGATGGAGCCTTGCGACTTTGTATTGATTACCAAAAGTTTAACTGGGTTACGGTTAAGAACTAATATCCAATGCCTCATATAGATGACCTGTCCGACCAATTGAAGGGGTCTTGTTGTTTCTCTAAGATAGACCTAAGATCCGGTTACTATCAGTTGAGGGTAAGGGAGGAGGATATCCTAAAGATGGCATTCTGTACGCGGTATGACCATTATGAGTTTCTAGTGATGCCTTTTAAGCTAACCAATGCTCCAGTTGTATTTATGGACTTAATGAACCGAATCTTCCATGAGTTCCTAGATTGATTTGTGGTCGTCTTTGTAGACGACATTCTGATTTACTCATCCTCTGAGGAGGAGCACGAGGAACACTTGCGAGTAGTGTTTGAGTTGCTTAGAGCCCATAAGTTGTATGCTAAGTTTGGGAAGTGTGAGTTTTGGCTGAAAGAAGTAAAGTTCTTAGGCCATGTGGTATCCGGGGAAGGGGTGACTGTAGATTCATCCAAGATAGAGGTAGTGTAAGATTGGGCACAGCTTAAGAATTCGTTCGAGATTCGTAGTTTTCTGGTGTTGGCCTAGTATTATCGTTGGTTTGTGAAGGATTTCTCCAAACTAGCCTCTCCTTTGACTAAACTGACGAGGAAGGGAGTTAAGTTTATGTGGAACGAGACTTATGAGAAGCCATTGCAAGAGCTTAAGGTTAGACTCACCACTGCTCTAGTTTTGATTATCTTGGAGAGTGGTTTAGGCTGTTCTGTATATTGTGATGCCTCACGAGAAGGTTTGAGTTGTGTTTTGATGCAAGAGGGGAAGGTGGTAGATTATGGCTCGCGGCAGTTGAAAACACAAAAAAGGAACTACCCTACTCATGATCTAGAATTAGTAGCGATGTTTTTTGCCTTGAAAATTTGGAGGCATTATCTATATGGTAAGAGATTTGAAGTGTTTTCCGATCACAAGAGTCTGAAGTACCTGTTTACTCATAAAGATTTGAATTCGAGGTAGAGGAGATGGATGGAGTTCATAGAGGACTATGACTTTGAGATACATTATCATCCTAGGAAGGCCAATGTAGTGGCCAATGCTTTGAGTATGAAGTCTATTAGTAATGCGGCCTGTATTGCCATTTGGGAATGGGAGATGTTGGGTACTCTTGGTGAGTTTGACTTGCACCTCGTCGAGTCCGTTAAATCTGCAGCCTTGTTTTCTGTGGTTGCACAACCTACACTTGTGAATCGAGTGTTAGAAGCGCAGAGGGGTGACCATGAGGTAGAAAACCTCTGGGAGAAGATCTCCAGTGGGAAAGTAGAACGGGGCTTGAATGTGTGTCCTGACTCGAGTGTTAGGTACCAAGACCGTTTGTTTGTACCGGAGTCTTGTCGAGAGGAAGTACTCCAAGAGTTTCATCATTCACGTCTTGTCGTGCATCCGGGAGGCACAAAGATGTATAATGATCTAAGTCGCTAATTTTGGTGGAGAGGTATGAAGAAGGACGTAGTTGTGTTTATATCGAAGTGCCTTACTTGTCAGCAAGTGAAGGCGGAACATCAGAGGCCAGCGGGTTTGTTGCAACCCTTGCCTATAGCCAAGTGAAAATAGGAGCATGTCACGATAGATTTTGTTGTGGGCCTTCCGAGGACTCAACGGGGTAGTGAGGCCATTTGGGTGGTAGTTGACTAGTTGACCAAGTCGATGCACTTTATAGCTATGCATGTAAGTGATTTAGTAGACTATCTTGCCGACCTTTATATTAGGGACATAGTGAGATTACACGGGTCCCTGTGATGATAGTTTCGAATAGAGATCCGCATTTTGTAGCTCGATTGTGGCAGAGTTTGCAGAGTGCCTTGGGCACTAGATTAACCTTTAGTACTGCGTATCATCCTCAGACTAATGGGCAGTCCGAACGTACCATTCAAATCCTTGAGGATATGCTTCGAGGTTATGTGCTTGATTTTAAAGGGTCGTGGAAAAGGCACCTACCCTTAGTGGAGTTTGCCTATAACAACAGCTTTCAATTGAGTATTAGTATGGCACCATTTGAGGCCTTGTATGGCCGACCATGTAGATCCCCTGTGTGTTGGGCTGAGGTGGATGATGCACCTTTGTTGGGCCCAGACTTGGTGCGAGAAACGACGAAGAAAGTGGAACTTATCCGTAAGAGGTTGGCTACAGCTTAGAGTTGTCAGAAAAGTTATGCCGACCGTAGGAGGAGACCCTTGTCTTTTGAGGTGGGAGACCATGTATTTTTGAAAATATCACCTAGGCGAGGTTTGATGAGATTTGGAAAGAGTGGGAAGTTGTCCCCTCGGTTCATTAGGCCTTTTGAGATCCTTGAGCGGGTCGGAAAGTGTCATGACCCGAACCCGCCCCCATGGGTTAAGGACATAACCGGCCAATAATCACGAGATTACCTATGGCCTTTAACCCAAATCAGATATGTTTTAACAGAGTTAAGGGGGCCAAACGGAAGCAATTTCAAACTTTTGTCCATAGAGCTGTGCTTACATGGCACGTCATGACATTTCTCAAACATACATTAATAACTCACATCAAGGAAAGTTAGCATATAAGCTTTACACAACAAGATCATTCAAGTCATGGTCAGCCAATCAAAACTATATACAACCGTAATTCAAAGTTCTCGCCAACATGACAAAATATAACAAAATAGCAAAAGGGTGAAAACAAGTCTCGTGCGTAAGACGTATGGGCTAACTCTTCAAAACCTTGACTGTTTCACACAAACTTCACTGAGGCTGGGTTTGGACCTCCCTTGGCTCATCTACAAACACATGAATGAGCGTGAGCGAAAGCACAGTGAATAATATCAAATAAAGAAGATACACGAACGGTATTTAGAACAACATACATCAGACAGCCTTGGGCCCAATTCATATTTCTATCTAGTATATATATATATATAAATATAGGTCAAGTGGCTGCGGTTCCAAACACATCAAACGGCCTCGGGCCCAATTCATTCATATCTGACGGCCTTTGGCCCAATCATTCCTGTCCGATGGCCTTTGGCCCAATCATTCACGTCAACGGCCTTTGGCTCATTCATTCGCGTCAGACGGCCTTTGGTCCATCTATTCATGTCATACGGCCTTGGTCCCATTCATTCATGTCATACGGACTCTGGCCCATTCATTCATGTCATACGGCCTCTGGCCCATTCATTCTTGTCATACGGCCTCTAGCCCATTCATTCTTTCATTCATGTCAGACGGCCTTTGGTCCAACCATATGGCATAGCAAATATTTGTCCACAATTCAAATTAACAAACTTATAAGACTTATAGGGAAATAAGCAATTGGACAAATAACATACTTCAAAATATCTTTATTAAGATACTACTCACAGTGTTCTGCCGGTGGATTCACCATTGAGCTCGACCCTACACATTACATAACACATATGGGTCACAAATGATTTAATCCGTTCTTAATTCATACATCCCTCTTAGGCTTCTTTCTTATCCTTTTAATTCATTCATAATACTCAATGCATGCCTAAGAGTACTTAGAAGTGAAAGAGAACGGAAAATGAAACACAGAGCATTTTTACAAAATTTCTGAAACAGGGGTCCCCGCTCGAGCGTGGGTTCCGCCGCTCGAGCGGACCCTCATGGTCTGCAAAAGTACTAGTTACCTCATTTTTACGCTTGAGCGTGAATTCAAACGCTCGAGCTGAACGTCACATTACATGGCTCCAAACTCGAGCGGACATCTATGTCTGCAAAAAGTTCTGGGAGCTCGTATTTCACGCTCGAGCGGCGCTTTCCCCGCTCGAGCGGACATGCCAAATTCTGGGTTTTCCAGCAACCATTTTGAGCTTCAAACGTGCATTCAAATCAACATATCTTGCATATTATGACTCAAACTTCACATATACATTCACTAACATGATACAACACCAAATTCATCACATTATGAAGCTCAATTTCATGAATTAATTACATGCATGCTCCAAATTACACCAAACTTGTTTTCAACATAACAATTTCATGTATTCAAAACTCATGCTCTTATGAATTGTACATGCATGTGAGATATAGCTCCCATGCTCAATCTAAATGATGAAGAGATAATCAAAAGCATGAACTTCAATCAAAGATTCAACATGGATCATGTATTTCAAGCTCAAACATACAAATTCATGGCAATTTCCTACATACATGTGTATATTGACTTCTAATTCAACAAAACCAACTCATTTTCATCATAATCAATTCAATTCATGTTCTTGATCACCATTCAACTTTGAATTCACCAAGTTACAAACTAAAATCCATGAATTTACTCACCTAGGAGCTTCAAACACCCAAATTCTAGCTAATTCTTGAGTTAATCTTCAAGATTTCCAAGCTTCTTGCTCAAATCTTCAATCGCTTTCCCCCTCTCTCTCTCTCTCTAGCCGACCCTCTCTCTCTCTTCTTAGAGTAATCTCAGCCAAATTGAATAAAAAGAGAGGAGTTGAGTGTATAGTGGCCCTTTTTTATAGACTCTCACTTAATCATATTGATTAAAGTTAATAATAGTGCTTAATTAATCGTTCTGAATCTAATTATTCTAACCCAAATCAATTTTCAATTAAATTTCACCATAGGCTCTAAAAATTACGCTAATCACAATGGCGTAGTCAATTTCGGTTTCTGTGGCCGACAAGACCTTCAATTTTCAGTTTATAACAGTAAGTTGAACAGATATTCCTACGGTAAACAGATAGAAATTCAAAATCACATATATTCATATAAATGGCACTCAAAATCATATCAAACACATAATCACAATCACAATTAAGATTAATTAGCATAATATGGAGCAGGGTTATCACAGAGAGGTTGCTTATCGATTGGCGTTGCCGCCACAACTTTCCAGAGTGCATGACATGTTTCACATTAGTATGCTTCGGAAGTATGAGCCGGATCCATCGCACGTGTTGGATTGGACTGACTTGGAAGTAGATGAGGATGCCTCGTATGAGGAGAAACCGGTGAGAGTCTTGGATAGGCGGGATCAAGTCTTGCGAGGCAAGACAATTCCCTTAGTAAAGGTATTGTGGAAACATCACGGGGTCGAGGAAGCGACTTGGGAACGAGAATTGGAAGTCCGAGAGAAGTATCCGGACTTGTTTGTTGGTGCATGAACATGTAATGAGGTTTTGATTGTGTTAGTGAGAAATATAAGCATTGCATATGTTTTAACTTATGAAAAACATTGTATATGTTATGGGCATTTTGGAAACACGTATTCAACATAAGTATTGTATATGCTTTGAGAATTATGGAATGTTGTGGGTGTTGTATCACTTTTGGAAAACATTGTATATGCCATGTAAAATTTTGTGAACTTGGACCCTGGTTTAAACATTGTATATGTTTTGGGAAATTGTAATTTCATTTCTATGTGGGACTTGTGTATCGAGTCGATGAGGATGGATGACCGGAAAATGGGTCATGGTATTGAATTTGTAAGAATAATGTAATTGTGAATGGTTTAATTTTGATGTTGAACTTGATTTGTAATTTCGGGGACAAAATTCTTTAAGGGGGGAGATTATAGCAATTCTGGTTTTAACCCGTTATTTATTGTATTCCGGACTCGGGTTGGTATGGTTTTGAATAGTTATTCATATTTCTTTCCCTTGTCTTCCCCTTTATTTTGGTTATTGGGTTGTAGTTGTGCATTTGGGACAGGTTGGTTACTTGTTTTTCCAAACTTTTATTGCCCAAATTTTGGCTCTTCTGCTCGAGCGGGCATTCTTGCGCTCGAGCAGGCTTCACCAATTTGGTTCCTCCGCTCGAGCGGCCATTCTTGCGCTCGAGTGGGATTTGTCAATTCTCAGCTTTTCTTTTGCAGTTCTGAAACACTGGGGAAGTGCATTGGACGCTCGAGCGTCCAGTCCCACACTCGAGCAGGGACCTTCATCTGCAAAACTTCTGGAAATGTGCATTCCATGCTCGAGCGCCAACTTTTACGCCCGAGCGGAGCTTTCCACGCTTGAGCGGACTGCGCGCATGATAGTCTGAGAAGATGATATTTTGAGTCACCTTTTCATATCTCTCTCTCTCTCTAAAACTTTCCAAAAAAACTTGTTCTTGAGCCTCTCTCTCTAGAATTAACCTTCTCTCTTAGATTTCACCTAGATCCATTGATCTTTTCACCCTGGTGCTTTCAGAAAAAGGTAGAGCTCGTCAAGATCTACATTTTGATCCGAATAGAAGTGAGTTTTGGCGTTCTTGGAATTTCTCTCTTGTTTGACTCATCTTCTTCCTTTGAGGTAGGGATCTTTTCTACACCTTCATATGATATTTAGCTTAGTTATGTGTATTCTTGTGTAACAATGATGTGATTTGAGGGTGTTGTAAGCAAACCTAGGGTTTGGGTATGTATGGAAAAAGGGATTGTTGTTAAACATGAAATACATGAATGTGGGTTTTGAAAATTAAATGGTGTTGGGTCACAATGGTTGGAAATGATATTTGGGTTGATAATTAGGAGAGGGGAAGTTTTGCCCTAAAATAACGATCATGATTATTTTATAGAGATAATTGAAATTACCATTGAAAATGTGAAATTGAGAGAGTATTGATATGAATAAAGGGATAAGTTATGAATCAACTCATTCTTTGGAAATTTGAATAAATTATCTGTCATGAGATTGAATATTTATTTAGAAATAACTGTATTGGGCTATCGGTGGATGATAGGTATGATTGTTGTTGAATTTGCATGAGGATTAGGTGAATTGAAACTAATCTCTTGTTGTTTGACATTGGACATGACTATGCTTCTATACATTGTACATGTATGATTATGTAGGAGTGGAAAGGTGATGTGCTCCATTGTTTGATGTTGTGTTTAAATACATTGCATATATATGAATGATTGTTTGGGAGCAGAAAGGGGTTGGACTCCATTATAATTAAGTTAGCCAGAGTGTCCTGGGTGAAAGTGAGGAATGATCTGCTGAGGAAAGATCATGATCCTAAATGCTTAATGCAACAAAACAAAATACAATGCAATGGATGCAATAGATGCAGTGAATAAGGCGCGCGTCCAAACCATATCTTGCCTAGAAAAGGCATAGACACAAAACAGACCACGTCTAACACAGAAAAGGTGCCAACACCTTCAGACCACAATTCTCTTAGTGGAATAGGCGCGTACACATTATCATAGAACCATGCTTTAACGAAGGAAATGTATGAGCACATGCCAAACTAAACTTAACATGGAAAGGATGCAGGCGATAAAACAAATAATGCAGTAGATGCATGCGATAAATTCTATATACAATGCAATAGACGTAATGCAACACTTATGATAGATACGATGATGCAGCTAGGAAGTGAAAGTACCTTATAGGGGCAATTGGTGATGACTCACCTTATATTGTTGGGGATCTCCCGCTTCTTCTCGGTTAAACCACAGGTACTACTTTTCTCCTTAACTATGGTCGCAACTTTCCCTATTCTCCAACGGGGTGACAGACTAGGTTGGTTCAGTATCCAAAATTGAGGCACATACACGCTACCTCAACCTATGGGGCTGCCATACAGATTTCAAGCCGAGGATACACCTCTGCGTATTTAAACCAGACTTTAGTCTCGGAAATCCCAAACCTTTGCGTTCTAGGCATCGCCATTCGAACTCTAGTTTCCACCATCTCAATTGATCTCCTAGGAACTCATTACAAACACAGGCAGGTGGCTATACTAGACCACCAGAAGTCGTTCGGGCACAACAAACACCAAAGGAATTGCACCTTTAGAAGATTTAAGGTCTCCTAGACCAGATGAATGCACAAGAGAGTACGAAGCAGAGTGAATGCACAAAACAATGCGATACAAGTTAAATGCACAAAAAATAGTGCAAACTAAAGGTGCACAAAACAGTGCGAACTAAATGAATGCACAAAATAGTGCGAACAAGATGAATGTACAAAACAGTACGATACAGGTGCACAAAACAAGTGCAAGTAAGGTACGCAAAATAGCGCAAGCGTAATGCACTAACAAGTGTAGGTAAGGTGTACAAAATAGCGCGAGCAATGCACTAACAAGTACAAGTAAGGCACGCAAAACAGCGCGAGCAATGCACTAACACGTGCAGGTATGGTGCGCAAAACAGTGCAAGCAATGCATTAACGAGTGCAGGTAAGGTGCACAAAATAGTGCGAACAATGCACTGACCAGTGCAGGAATGGGAGCATTTAATGAAATGTACAAGACAGTGCGATGCGCAAGAAAGCGTGAGTGTAAACGGCACAAAAAAGTGTGATGTGCAAGAAAGCGCGAGTATTTACTGCACAAAAAAGTGCAATGCGCAAGAAAGCGTGAGTGTAAACTCAAATGCACAAGAAAGTGCGATGCGTAAGAAAGCATGAGTATAAACTGCACAAAAAAGTGCGATGCGCAAGAAAGTGTGGGTGTAAACTCAAATGCACAAGAAAGTGTGAGTATAAATTCAAATGCACAGGAAAGTGCGATGCGCAAGAAAGCGCGAGTGTAAACTCAAATGCACAAGAAAGTGCGATGCGCAAGAAAGTGTGAGTATAAACTGCACAAAAAAGTGTGATGCGAAAGAAAGCGCGAGTGTAAACTCAAATGCACAAGAAAGTGCGATGCACAAGAAAGTGCAAGTATAAATTCAAATGCACAAGAAAGTGCGATGCGCAAGAAAGTGCAAGTGTAAATTGCACAAAAAAGTGTGATGTGCAAGAAAGTGCGAGTGTAAATGCAGGATTTTAAGGTCTCCCAGACCAGGAGGGTGCACAAGAGAGTGCGAATGTGACACAAAGTGTAAGTACAAGAGACAGTGCGTGTGGCACACAACCACAAAGTGCACAAGACAGTGTGAGTGATATACGACCACAAAGTGCACAAGACAGTGCGAGTGATATGAAATTGTGAAATAGATACACTGAGTGAGATTATTGTGCGATAGATGCACGATGTTAATTGAAAACATGTTCTATGCATGAAACAAGAGCATATTCTATGCAATACTGAAAGCATATTCTATGCGAGAATCATAAACGATGCGCGGCACGCATGCAACAAAAGTGTACATGAAAGGGCACATTCTATGCAATAGAAGAGCATCAAACATATACTTTGGTAACTCCAATTTACCTCTCGGAGGACTTTGCAACATGCTTAACTCAAAAAGGACACACCCTGTTCATATTGGCGAGGGGTAACATTTGTATGCTGCTTTAATGTCCATTCTGACTGGAAGCAGGCTTGAACTTGGGGTCGAGATACACTCATACTCCAGAGAAAGGCGAGGCCTGAAAAGGTGCACTTGAAATGCAGTCTCGGCCTTTGCCGAAGTTGAAACATGCTAAGATGCTCCAATTTTCCCTCTTTCCTTTTGCTTCGCAGTCCGAAACCTATGTAGCTTCAGATAGGCCCTGGTTTTATTATTCTCACATGACCTAGGTTGAACCCTGCATTTTATGAAAGAACAAATCCTGTTTTGCACATATGGAGAACGACACAGCACTCTGAGCACAAAACAATTTATTTTTGAAATTGAAATTGAGAAAGAGTTCTCAACCGGTTATTGAGCCTACGACTGACCACAGTCCAAACAACTTAACAAAGAGAAAACGAAGGTAAAACAACCTAAACACATCTATTGACACTCGAAACGACTCAAAACAAGAATCGAGACAAATAAAAACACACACACAACACTCAGATGTGTTTCAATGGCGAAAGACCTCTTAGTTCACGAGGAGCCAGCTTCTTCGGATATTATTACCCACTCTTTCTTATTTGTGATTCTCATATCACTCTGGCATCAATCTCTTGTTTTCTGAAAAAGCCCTTTTCCTCACTTTTTCTCTCAGCGCACATCTCTCCATTCTTCAATCTCTCTTATTTTTTTATCCCTCCCCTGGGTGGTTGATGGATAAATAGGAAGTTGTGGGCTCTTGCCCCTAGTATTCTACTAGATTCTCTTTCTTTCGCTCACAACAGTGACCTTTCCCACAGAGGGGTTATGATGCGACAGGATGTGCAGCAGATCCGCAACTGACATCAGTTGATGATGCCCATAGCTTAATTTGACCGAGATGAGCTACAACATGTCCCACCGGCCAGGTATACAATTGATTGGTCTCATTCACATCATGTTTTCTACGTCCTCATTCCGGGTTAGACGCCAATTTTGGGTGTGATCAAACCCATCTAGATGAGGGGATCGAACATCCAGCTCCATTTCCAAATCGTGCTTCGTACTTGGCTTGATATCTCGCTGCTTGGAGGATGAGAGAGTTTTCGGCCCTTTGTTGTTAGCTTCAATTGTGCCCTTTCTGGCGAATATGGTGCCCTTTCCGGCAAATATGGTGCCCTTTCTAGCAAATATGGTGCCCTTGCTGCCAAGTATGATGCCCTTTCTGGCAAGTATGTTGACAGTAGGAAAAAAACATAAAACCTGACTCAACTGTGCCCCTAGTTCTTCATTTTAACCATTTTTTGTTTTTGGCTTCTGCTAAAACAATTTTAACCAACATGAGAGTTAGATTAACATGCTTATTCAATTCTCCGATTCGAAATCATGCAAGTTAGGTTGTGCGCACTAAAAATTTTCCTTTTTTGGGTCTAAGAAATGGTCCAGTTTGGAAAAAATGGAATAATTTTCAAGAGAATTAGTCAA
Source organism: Camellia granthamiana (assembly GCA_036172215.1). NCBI lineage: Eukaryota > Viridiplantae > Streptophyta > Magnoliopsida > Ericales > Theaceae > Camellia > Camellia granthamiana. The sequence goes on from CM069905.1 coordinate 116,129,131, forward strand.
CCTCATTACAAATTCTCAAAAACTATTTTTGCAAATGGCCATTGCTCAACCAATGCGGAACTTACTCTTGAGATTCACAACCTCATATCTGAACTTGATTTGTCTTGCCACTGAATCTTTCTAACGGAATAGGACAGTCCAAATTTGAATGAAGACAAGCCAATTTGCACATGGATAAGATAGCCGAGTTTGAACAAGGATAAACCAATCAACATGCATGAGCCAAGCAGGCTAAAAAATGATTGGGGCCGAACTTCAGGATGAAGTTGCCTACGTATCCCAAACATGGGAATCAAGCCATACGTAGTTCGAGGTTGAGGTTCACTCGGGTGTTAACACTCTCCTTTTGTGCTCTAACTTTTGCCAAGGCCGCCTTTCCGGGTTTTCAACCTTGTGAGCTATTTTTCTTTTCTTTTCATTTCTTTTCTTCCATTCTTTTTCTTTGCATTCTTTTCATTTTTTCATTTTTCTCATTTTTGTTCTTTTTCTTCTTTTCTACTCTAACTTTTGCCTGGGTCACCCTTCTGGGTTTTTGGCCCAACAAGCCTCTCAAGGATAGAAAAGTGCAACTTGTTCATGTTGATCAGTTTTGAGATCTCGAAGCCATCTGAATCCAGGAGAATGGCTGGTGTTTCTGACCAAATAGTCTTGATGATATGAGAGCCCATTCAATTGGGGTTTGAATTTGCCCCCAGTGTTGTGGATAAGAACTCGATTGTCCTTCAGCAATACTTTTCTTCTTTTCATTCATGAGATGTGGCTTTCTGCCCGTCTTCATTGGTTTGCGGAATGACCCATCTTTGACTCTTCGAGCACATCTGACATTTGTGCCCCTAGGTCAAGGGCTGCTTCTCATCCAGCTTTACAAGCTTCCTTTGATGACACCTGACCTTCTTGATCTGACCTTTTTGCCCCTAGTTCAAGGGTCGCTTCCAATCCGGCTATACAAGCCTTGTATTGTGATTGATCATTGAACATTCTGAATCAAAGTTCAAGGTTTGAAAGCAAAAGGGTCGACTCTCGAGATCGGGAGTGATCCTATGCTGCACAATCTCAAGATCAATTCCATACATGTCTTCGCAGAACCACGTAAAACATTTTTTTTGAAATCTTTTAAGAAAGCGACTAGTCGCTCAGGCTCCTCTGAAGACAATGTAGAACCAATCTGGATCAAGCCAGGATCCTTCTCAGTACTCATATTAACAAACATGATCTCATTCATTAAGGGCTTAGCATGCCTCTCTTTCTCTTAGTTGATCAAATTTTTACAAATCCCGAGGAATTCCTTCCTCTTTGTTTTCATCACAGTGTTAGAAAAGTTTTGAAAAACTTAAGTCAATGCAATGATTTAAAGGCATAGAAAAGTAGGAGAAAATCTCTACCGTTTCATTCAAATATTTTGGCACAACTAGCGCAATGGTAGAAACAAACGCAAAAGGATGAAAATCACTGCTATTTCATTTAGATCTTCTGGCGCAACTGGCTCAATGATAAAAATAGACGCAAAAGAAAGAGTGTAAAAGACAAACACAAAACAAGCAAGTGATGCCTGAGGTAACACCCCCGAAAATCACTAACCTCTGACACAACAAGACAGACTCAATACAACAAGACTGACTCAAAACAACACAACAGAACTGACTCAATGCCCAAGTCAGAAAGTAAAGTAAACAACATTCGCAAATTGCTCAAAACAGTGCGTGCCATGCACCATATCTGGAGTAAAAATGAACGCCATCAGCAAGTGGTTCATCTCCCGATCACATAGTCACATTATCCCCCAAGTTCACTGATCCAATACTGATAGACTTTGCAGGACTTGGTGCGATGATGACCTCGTTATCAATTAAATCTTGTATTTTGTGGCGAAGACGAAAACAAATGTCAGTGCCATGACCGGTTTGTTGATGGAAGGCACAGTACTTGGCAGTATCATGCTTAGCTGGAAGGGGATCCGAGAGAGGCCGAGTCTCAAGGGGTTTGAGATGGCCTTGCCCTATAAGGATTTGAAGAGCCTTGGATGAGGTCATGCAAAGCGGGGCGAAGGCCCTCTGGCCCCAAGGTTGGTACTTTGAGGTTTGTGGAGCTATGGATGTACCAGCAAAGGGGTTAGCAGGTGCTAACTGGGTTTGATGATCTCTTCCGAGTGTAGGATTGAAGCTGAAAGGGGCATTTCTGGTATGACATCCCTTTTCCCAGCTTGCCCCTTGATTCAGAATGCTGTCATCCTGAGTAGCAAAAGTGTCATCCACAGTCTTTGCAACAACTGGGAGCACTTGCTGTTTATTCAGTCATTCGGCTTTCAAAGCCTCAATAGCCCACTGAAGGTGTTCATAGGGACTAATGCTTGCCTCTACCTTGTTCTTACCACTTGTCTTCACTTTGTCAAGGGATCGGGTCGCTATATCAGAGCGGAGCCCAGTTATTGTCGATATGTCATTGCCCAGACCTGAGATAGCTTTAGGTTGGCCATTTTCAATTGTAGCTCGCCCCAAGATTGGGGAACCTTTTGGCATGAAATTTCTAGCATGTGATGTGGTCGATGATGGAGCCAATATCCCAAAGGCCAAATCTGCCATAGTTCTCTGAAGATCTTCAATCATTCTCATCAGCTCAGAAGTAATGGGTTTAGGGGTTTGAGATGATTGGGGTTCAAGTGCATCCATCATGCATAAGTCCATGCTTTCTAGAATAAACACCTTACGTTTTGGTAGATGGGCCGGGGTGATGTATATGCTAAGGTTGTAGGCGGATGGGAGTGTATGAATTAAATTGAGATATAGAGGTGATGTGTCAGTGGTGGCCTGAGGTCCCTTTGGTGGAGCTATGATCTCTTCATCAATAAGATCCTAAATCTTATAACGAAGGTGGATGCAACGATTTGTATCATGACCGTGTTGTTGATGATAGGCACAGTATCTGGCTAGGTCATATCTTGGTGGAAGAGGATTTGGGAGGGGTCGAGGTTCTAGGAGTTCTAGGTACCTTTTTTCTCGCAACATTTTCAAAGCTTGAGAGAGACTCATGTAAAGAGGATGGAAATTTCAGGCTTGGTGCCGAGTTGAAGTGGTTGGTATTTGGCTATTATCGGGAGGAAGATTTTCGATGGGTATGGTTGTAGTGTTTACTTCTTCTGAGCATTTTAAAATTACGCTACCGTTGGTAATAGCATCGGAAGTACGAACGACATTCTTCCTCATAAACTCATTACTTTCCACAATGTGCCCTTGTCGGATGGCATCCTTGATTTGAACCCCAATGTCATGGAGGTCCTTAAAGTTGAATATCATATTCTGCAATGTCTCGGATTGCCTAACCATATCTTGCTGCAACAAATCCACTGATTGTTGAAAACGGATTAGTAAATCCTCTAGATTCGTCGGAGACTGAGCCATGATAGAGGTAAATGCTCATTCTCTGAACAAAGGTGATCTAACTGGTGACTGTCGGAACAGTGGAACCGGTGAGCCCTGACTGGCCTTTTTCGCCTTGCCTCTAGCGAAGGAAACACCAGTTGTCTCTGAACTAAATCTCCGACCTGACAAAGTCTATCAACACAAGTCCAATGTACCCGGGGGATATTGGAGCCTTCTGAAGCTATGGTTCCAGGACTACCTTGCAAAAAATAAAACAGACAACATATTAGCCTAGTTTCACTAGAACAGATATGAGCATAGCTGAATGACTGTGCTCTCTACTAAATTCTGCCCCAAAATAAATACCAACTTGGCAACTGATGTACACATCCTTGTACAGTTTCACTGTAAAGCACATACCATTTAAAGAGAGCCAAAACACCCCTATGATAGGGTAGGGTTACCCTATCCTAGTTTCATCAGGAGCTAGGGTTTCACTACGCAAACATGTGGTTTTCAAACAATCCTGCATTCGGGTGAGCAACATGTCCTAGTTTGGAACAGTCTCTATGGCTTCCGATATGCAACTAGGTCGATTAGTCAACAAGGGTACCTCAGTAAGACCACATAATATACCTCTCGCTCTTAACACCGAGAAGTAAAAGGAGGATCAAACGGTACAACGGTAGTCCAAATCCAAGGATTGTGTTCCCATCATGGTAGAGCCCGCAACCGGTCAGCCTTATGGAAAGCTTTTCCAAGGAAGCCTCTGGCAAACCGTTCAAAAATAGCAGATGGCAAACACTGTGACTTAGGCGCACCTATGCAAATACAATGCAAAGAAACACATAAATGTAGATAAAACAACATATCATAAGTTCGAGTCAAGTTCTTTAAATCCCCAGTAGAGTCGCCAAAAACTGTAGACTCGACTTTCTTCGCGCCGCCTTTCGGAGAGCTCGAATTGGTTCTACAGTTTGGACGCCTGTCACGATTCTGAATCTAATCTCACAAAGTGCAATGTGAGACTGATAAACACTAAAGAGTCCAATCCGGCAAATCATTTTTGGAAAATCATATTTTAAATCGAATAATGCCAAAACTGAACTACTTTGCCAGATTACAGAGTCGCCACCTAAATGTTTTGTTTTTGGGAAATTTAGGAAACCCTGACTCGTGCCAAAGGCCACACGTCCGTCATCACCAAAGTTGCCTCGGCTTGGGAACTTGGGTACGAGAAGGGAAGGTCCTGAAATGAGAACCCTCACTCGCCCGATCAAAGATCAGCCTCTACTAAACATGATATGTTGTTTTATAAACCTCATGTGTTCTTATCCGGTTATTAGTTAATTTTACTATGTGACGCACACACAAGTATAGGCTAAGTCGCAAGATTTGGAATGAATTCAACTCATGTTTGTTTTCGAAAATGGTTTGAAAATACCACCCTCAAGTGGGCTAGAGCGTGGATTTGCCACCATCAAGTGGGCTTTAAAACATGATTTGCTACTTCACAAAGTAGGATTAAAACTCACATTTGTTGAATTGTTCCAATTCAAGCAACAAAGCCTTCATCCACAGGCATTCATGCAGTTAATCACTTAAGCAAATAGCCCCATGGCAAGCATGCTATCATTGCAACACTCACACTCATGCAAGTATGCCAAAGCGTAAAATTTACAGTGTACTCTGAGCGAAAACAAACGCTAGTTAGAAATATGCATGATCCTAACTATGCAAAATGCCTAATGCAACACATATAATAATGCAATTAATAGGCTTGGCTATCTAAGATGTCATATGAATGCAACAATTTGATAACATGCTTTAGAACACGTATTCAAATAAGTATTGAAATACAATGCAATTTGAATGATGTGCCGAGCCTCGGTGTATACAATACAAATGAATGATGTAAACATGCAAGCATAAGGTATGCTAATTGAAAATGTCCCTAATCTAACCATCGAAAGCGGATAAATAAAAGGGAGAAAGACGTGGGGTTGGAAGACATGCACACACACACACGCACGCTTATTACAACATTGTGCCTTCTCGAAGGAGAGTCTGAATGAATTAGCTAAGCTAATCAAACTAATCTAATTAAACTAATTAGACTAATTATTACACAACCAATCGAATAACTAGTAAACTACTTACTAATTATTACAACACTTAAATAATTAGCACATTAATTAATTAAGTTACAACAACATGCTAACTAAACATGTAAAATGCTAACTCCACTGCCTCAGCTCTGCTTGAAAATTAGAAGATGCATGCCTTGGTTTTCGCCCCAAAAAGCCCACCGGTTTGCTCTTGAGAGGCTCTGTTTGTAGGGTTACTCCAAGAACTTTTTGCTTCACCTTACCAATTCACTGTTGAGGAATGCACCAGTGGCCTACTGGCCATGATTGGTTGCTGCCGGCCATCTGCCGGCCAAAGAGAGGCACTATCGGCCAAAGATGAAGCACTACCGACCATCAGTAAGCCACTGCCGGCCACTAGTGTGCTGAATCACTAAACTGCAACAGAGCACAAACAAAGGAAAAATAAGGGTTTTCCAAGAACATGTCTGTACCGTGCCCCTCCTTATCATCTCAAAACATCAAAGAAGAGGCACTCTTGGATCCAAAACCACCAATCAAGCATTTTCAATGCATGATGGCCAAAGATCCAAGTTGTACACTTTCAATAAATGCACAAATATGCCACAAAGGACCACCACCCTATCATGCATGATCAAGGGTGATGGAGATAATTGAGATTGGCTTATTTCATCACTTTGAGTATGAAATGGACCAATCTACCTTGTGTTCAATATAACGTCCAATTGAACACATGCAATGCAAACACAACATGCTTATCTTGGTCATGTTTTACTTGATTCAATTTTGTTTACTCACTTTAGCATTACCAAGTCATTCCTTAGTTGGTTAAGTCCAAGATGAGTGTCCTCTAATGAGAGAGGGGTCAACCAAAGGATGACTTAAGACATGAGAGAACTCATGCCTTTGGCTAGGAGGAACCCTCAAAAGAGAGTTAAAGCCATTGAGCATAAGTTCTATCTCAAGCTTAAACACAACCCTAAGGTTATCAACCCTCAAAACAAATAGAAAAATGAAGAAATGAGGGAGGTTGCAGACTTTTTAGTGCTGAAATGGCATGCAAAAGACGTTAAATCATGCAAGCAACACATGCACAACATGTTAAAAGCCAAAAGCATCAAAACTAGTGAAGAACACTAGACTGGAGGCATGCAATATCAAGCTTAAATGACCAAACCAGCTCAAGATAGAGCTTAAACATGCCAAAACCGTGGCTAAAACATGCTGAAATTAAAGCACAAAATGCTAGAAAAACATGCTCTTATGTTAGCTTGCAAACAAGACTCAAAACACAACTCTCAAAAGCAATGAAAGAGTGAAATAAATGAGCATGTGACAGAGTTATATACACTGAAATTACATGCAAAATGATGCTACAACATGCAAGCAACTCATGCAAATCATGTTTGAAGCCTTAAAACAATGAGCTAGTGAAGACCATTACACTATAGCCACGAAATACAAAGCTCACAAGGGACAAACACTTCAAAACAGTCCTAAAATAGCTTGAAAGGAGTCCTAAAACATGCTTGAAGTAAGCTAAAAAAGACTAGAATGAAAGGCTAACACATAGCACAAACTAGACTATTAAGCACAATTGCACTATAAGCATACAAAACAAGCCTCAAGTGGCCAAACCAGCTCAAAATAGAGCTAAAGCTAGTCAAAAAAGTAGCAAAAATATGAGATCAAGTCACAAAATGGTAGAAAAACATGCTCACATGTTAGGCTATCTACTCATGCAAACAAGACACAAGGAGGGGAGGCCAACCCCTCCTATTTTTGACCTCAAAACATGATTTTTGTCATTGAAAATCCTCTGACTTTCAGTGGTAAAAAGGCCTAAAAAGTTTGATTTGAAGGTGATGAGAAATGGTGCAAAAAGCTTAACAATCTAAAGCGCAAAAGGGGGGGGGGGACAACCCCCTAACTCACAAAGGCTCAAACCACCACTTTTAGGACTAAAAAAAAGAACTTTTTACATGCCAAAACCAGTCTTGAAATGGTGGAAAAAGATGGCAAAACAAGTATTGAAAACAAGCTAAAAGGATAAAGATTATACCTCTTGAAGCCAAGCATACTTTGAGGCACAAATACAAGTCAAAACCACCTTAAGGAGTTCCAAGAGAGCTTCAAGTAATCTCAGCCCAAAGATGAACCACTTTGGTTAAGGGTTGATAGGTTAGGTTTGATGTATGCAAGCTTCTAAGCACAAAAACTCTTGAGAGAGAGAAATCTAGAGAGAGGATTGTAGAGAGAGAGGCTCTCAAAGTTCTTTCTAAAATGTTCTAAACCCTCAAAACCATAGAGAAGGCTCTCTATATATAGAAGAATGGAAGCTTAGGCCAAAAATATCCCAAAAGGGACAGCTGGAACAGCTAGAACACAAATATATGCAAAACACTGACTTTTTTCATCAATGGCCAGCAAGGGGCCATTGATGGCCAGAACATGATCATTTGTGGCCGGCACTGATCATCAATGGCCGGCACTACATCATCCATGGCCGGCAGAAAAATCTGCTCTCCAGGTCCAACTTCAAATGGGCATAACTCCTTCATCTGGACTCATTTGCAGGTCATTCTTGTGTCTAAATTGAAGCCCCGGAAGTAAGCTTTCCAATGATGGCAACTTCATATAAAATTTCCAAGTGTGCTAAGAGATATCCCTCTTTTAGTGAAGACTGCTCAATTTCAATCCAACCGAATTCATGCTTAACGTCTCCTCAGCTAGTTTTCTTCCTTCCTCTCCTCTTTTCTTCAACCCCAAACCCCTAAATAAGGTATTTTGAAAGATTTTTCAGAGATTTCACCTCTCTTTCATTCATTTCTACTTTGTCCTAGCTCGATTTACTGAAAAGCGCAACATTTAACGAAATGCGAGCCTCGAAACATCGTAGAATCATTTTTCAAAAATATTTTGAAAGAGAGGATTTTAAGGTCTAAAAGAAACATTTTAGTCAAAAGGCTTTGGTCGAAAAAGGGGTGTGAGGTTGGGATTTGACGCTCCTCTTGCTGAAGAAATCAAATCCTTACACTGCACAACTTTCATCACCAAGTAAACAATCAGTGGCACCCAAGTCTTAAGGGCGGTCAAAAATGGGGTGTCCACAACTAAAAACTCAAAATGAGCAAGCATAGGGACATCAACCCAAAAAGAATAGAAATAGTGTCTTATATACCCCAGACCCATCTAATTACACCGGTCCAAAAACATCTCTAATCCCTCAAAAGAGCATGTTTGACCCTCTCAATTTTTGCAATATATTCACACTCAATCTGCCTCTCATACAGAGTGATGTGAGTTGCCGGCAGTTGTAGACACCCCATTTTTGACCACCCTTACGACTTGGGCACTACTTATGGTTTACTTGGTGGTGAAAGGTGTGCAGGGCAAAGGTTCAATTTCTTCGGCAAGAAGAAATAGAGATCCCAACTTCATACCCCTTTTGGACCAAAACAATCTTGATCAAAAGATTTTAGACCTTGAAACCCTCTCTTTCAAAATAGTTTTTGAAAAAGTTCCTACGATGTTCCGACCCTCGCATTTTGTTAAATGTTGTACTTTTCGGTAAACCGAGCAAAAGACAAAATGGAAATGAATGAAAGAGAGATGAAATCTCTAAAAAATCTTTCAAAACACCTTTTTTAGGGATTTGGAGTTGAAGGAAATGAGAGAGGAGAGAAGAAAACTAGTTGAGGAGAAGTTCGGCATAAATCCGGGTAGGATCGAAACTGAGTGGCTTTACCAAAATAGGCATAACTTTTTTCACAGTTGGAATTTTGATGCAAGTCTGCCACCATTGGAAAGCTTACTTCCAGGGCTTCAATTTGGACACAAGAATGACCTGAAAAGGAGTCTACATAAAGAAGATATGCCTATTTTAACTTGGACTTGGAAAGCAGAATTTTGCCTATCGACCTGAAAAATGGGCTGTTGACTAGAAAAGTAGCTAGTCGACCCAAAAAGGTGGTCGGTCAACCAGAAAAAGTGGCTGACGGAGCACTAAGGTCCCAAACTCAGATATTTTGAAGATATTTTCCCTCCAATTGTCTTCCACAACCTCCAACTGTCCTATAATCAGATATTTCGACCCAAGGCTTGTATCTTGCTATATTGAGGCATTTCTTCCATTTTTGCAAGAGGAGAACATTTTTGAGCAATTGTGGGAGCTTCTCTCACTAAAATCTCTCTCTCTCTCTCTCTCTCTCTCTCTCTACAAATTTCAGAGCTAAATTTCAGCTTTTCTCTCTAGTTTGCTCTCCCTCTTGCCCTTGTGTGCATGCAAGAGATATACTTGGAGATATACCTCTCCTTTGCCTACACTTCCTTAACCAAACTTGACCACCATTGGTCTAAGATTCTTTGGGACTTTGTTTGAGCTCCAAAAGGTGATTTTAGCTCAGAATTGGGGCTGTTCTTGCTGCTATGCTTCAAGAGGTAAAAGTCTAACCTTTCAAGCTCTTTGTGCACTATTGTTTTGCCATAGTTTTCAACTACTTTGGGGGTGTTTTTGGGGGTGGTTTTGAACTACAAAAACCTCTGTTTTTCAGTCCTAAAAGTGTTGGTTTGTGCCTTATTTGGCTAGGGGGTTGTTCTCCCTTTTTGTTCCTTGGCTTATGAGGCCTTTTGTGCAACTTCTCACCACCTTCAAATCCAACTTTTTGGGCCTTTTTACCACTAAAATTCAGAGATTTTACAGTGAAAAAAACCATGTTTTGAGGTCCCAAATGGGTGGGGGTTGTCCCCCCTCCTCTCCTCTTGTTTGCATGTGTTGATGGCCCATCAAAAGAGCATGTATTTCTACTTCTTAGTGGCTTTGTTTAGGCTCATTTTTGTGACTTTTCAGACCTTCCATAACTCTGTTTTTGGTCAGCTTGGTCACCTCTTGCATGCTTATTGTACTTGTAGTGCAATCTTGCTCACTAGCCTTGTTAGCCTTACAAAGTAGCATGCTCTTGTGGTTTGAATTAGCTTAGTTCAAGCATTTTTTTATTGTTATTTTGGCATGTTATAACTCTGATTTTGATTGGTGGACTCACCTCTTGCATGCTTTATACACTTGTAGTGTAATCCTTGCTAGCTAGCCTTGCATGCTAGTCTCTTTAGCCTATTATTCTAGCTCATTTTGACTATACTCCAGCATGCTTTTGTTCATATTTTAGCATGCTTTAGCTCTATTTTGAGCCTTCTTGGTCGTATGATGCTTGTTATGCATGCTTGTAGTGCAATATCCTTGACTAGCTTTGAGTTTTGAGGTATCTTGCATGCTTAGCTTGAGGTATTTGCATGTCTTGGCATCATTTCGTATGTTATTTCAGAGCATATAGTGTTGTCACACTTCCATGTTTTTCACTCTTTAAGTGCTCTTGAGAGTTGCACCTTTATGCCTTGTTTGTGAGCCATTGCATGAGCATCATTTTCTTGCCTTTCAATCCATCATCTCAGCATATTTTGGCCACTGTTTTGGCATGCATGAGGTCTGTTCATGGCTAGTTTATTCATTTGAGATTGATAATGCATGCCTCTTGTATGATGCACTTTACTTGCTTTGATGCTTTAGCCTCTAAACATGCCGTGCATGCATTGCTTATATGATGGAACCTCATGAGTGCCACTCTAGCATTGATAGATAGCATGTTATTTGCATGTGTGATGCATTGCATGTGTTTGGATCGGATGTTAATCCAAGCATGAGAAACGAGGGACGTTTCATACTTGAAGTAATGAAACGTGCCTTATTTCTTGGTCGCCGACCCTCTTGATCAAGCATGATAGAGGTGGAGGCTCTTGTGTGTTATTTGTGCATTCATGACTCGTGCAATCTTGGCTTCTCGGCCATCGTGCATTGCGATGCTCGGTTGGTGGCCCGAGAGTCGAGTACCGCAATCCCTTGAGCTTGAGAAATGATAGGGAGGGTGGTTGTGCACACATATCTTGAAAATACACTGTTATGCCCTTTGTTGTTCTCTGTTGCAGCAAAACTGGAGCTTGGCAAATTTTCTGGTCGGCAGACTAGTAAAGGTGGTCGACCGACCACTTTTTCTGGTCTACAACCAGTTTTTCTTGTCTACAGGTGGTCTATAGCCACTTTTTTGGTCGACAATCCACCAAGAGGTCCCCATGTTGGAACAGAAGCAATTTGGAAGTCAGTGCACTTTTCAGAGATCAAATCAAATGCAAACAGAGCCAATTGGGGGCATGGTAATGGATTTTCGAGCGAAGCCGACCGAGCATGCATATCCCCCTCGCTTCCCGAGGCCATTTGTTTAAATTGGTTAGCTGAACTAGTTCATTAGCTTAGTTATTTTGTAATTAATTAGTTAAGTGTTCAATTAATTAATTTGGTTTGTACTTAATTAACTTAGAATAGTTAGTTGATTCAATTCAGTTCGCAATAATTAATTAGCTAAGTTAGTTAATTAGTTGTTTTGCAATAATTAGCTTAATTAGCGTAGCTAGTTAGTTCTCTTTCATTCGGACCCTCTGTCGAGAGAGAAAATGTTGTAATAAGTGTGCGTGTGTGTGATGCATGTCTTCCAACCCCATTTCTTTCTCCCTTTTACTTATCAGCTTTTGATGGTTAGTTTAGGGCATATTTCAATTAGCATACCTTATGCTTTGCATGCGTGCATCATTCATTCGTATTACATGCACGGGGCTCGACGCATCATACAAACCGCATTGTATTTCAATACTTACTTGAATACGTGTTTCAAAGCATGTTATCGAGTGTTGCATTCATATGCCATCTTAGAATAGCCGAGCCTACTTTAGTTGCATTTTTGCATGTGTTGCATTAGGCATTGTTAACATAGCTAGGATCATGCATTGATTACTAACTAGCTTCTGTTTTGGCTCGGAGTACACTATGAGTGTTTACGCTTTAGCATACTGCATAAGTGTGTATGTTGCCATGTTAGCATGCTTGCCATGAGGCTATTTGCTTAACAGCTATAACTGCATGAATGCCTGTGGATGAAGGCTTCATTGCTTGAGTTGGAACAATTCATCAAAATGTGAGTTTTAAGCCCACTTGAAGTGGCAAATCATCATATTTTAAGCCCACCTTGTTTGGTGGCAAATCCGTGCTTTAGCCTACTTGCGAGTAGCAACTTCAAACCATTTTCGAAAAACAAACATTAGATGTTTTGGTTCCAACTTAAGTGATTTAGTTTATACTTGTGTGCTGTGCGCATCACGTAGTAATGACAAATTCATAATCGGAATAAGAACGCATGTGTTTTCAAAAACAACATATCATGTTAGTAGAGGCCGATCTTTGATCGGGCGAGCGGGGGTGCTCATTTCAGGACCTTCCCTTCTCGTACCCAAGTTCCCGAGCCGAGGCAACTTTGGTGATGATGGACACGTGGCCTTAGGTACATGTCTGGGTTTCCTAAATTTCCCCAAAACAAAATATTTAGGTGGTGACTCTGAAATCTGGCAAAGCAGTCCATGTTTGGCACTTTTTGATTAAAATCAATTTTTCAAGACGATTTGTCTAATTTGGACTCTTTGGTGATTTATCAGTCTTACATTGCACTTTGTGAGATTAGATTCAGAACCGTGACAGGAGTCCGAACTGTAGTAGCTAGAACTACAGTTCGCGCCCTCGCGCGCGGAGCGGAGTTCGGGCGGTCTACAGCAGTGAATATACAATAGTGGTGTAATACTAGGTGATCTTCCCTTCACCCTCATGCCATTTAGTTTAGGATTGACCGCTTTCCCAGTGATGTCCCTTAAGGCTGAATCATACATGACCGCAGGCAACATACCAAAGTAGTAGAACATCAACCCCTTACCTTATAACATAGTCAAAAGTCACAAAAGGGTACATAAGTAAGAGTCATATAAATAATGACATGTAAGACTCGCACAGTAAGGAAACATGGATCAATTCCCTCACCTCATTACTCGGTCGCCAAGCACATATAATATGAATACATGCTACGATGGAGTAACTCTTCCAAAGAGTGACATCGTACTCGATACACCGTACAGATTTTAGTCTAGTCACTTTTTAGCGCCTAACCCGAATTCTCTATTTGCTCACCTTTTAAGCGCCAAATGAGATCTCGCATCTGGCTAATCATAACAGGCACAACATGGAATGTGGGTACTAACATCCATGTTTGGTCTTTAACACAACCTCATCTTGGTTGTAACCAAGGTGACATATATAGTGGATAATTTATGCCTCTCTTGGCTCCAAATAAAAATAAACCACTAGTCTCATCCTTGCTCGCTCCCTAGTGCCAAGGGCGATTGCTCGTGTGAGTGAGCCAATCTTGCCTGCTGACATCATCATCTGCTAATCGTTATGACACAAACCATAATAGTATCAACATCCCATCATCTCACAACAAATAAGTGATCAATTTTAAAAACACAACCACAGTCTGTGCAATTCTAGATTCCAAGCATAAGCCCTATCAACACCTCTCGCAATAAGCATATACAATAGAATCCACCATGTGCACTTCACATGAAGTGGTTCAAGATCACTACTTCTTGCACAATTACCTCTCTAAATATATTGTGGTGACCAATTTGTGTTCATTCAAGATGCACCCAACAAGCGCATTGAACCTTATAAAGGGCAAATATATACACTACCAGTAAAATATCCTATCCATAGTCTAATGAGCAAGGTCAAAGTCTAAACTACTCAGTTGACCATTTACCAAGGATAACACTCAACATGCCAAATACGCCCACATAGCGTACTTCAGGCTTCCACAAAAAAAAAAAAAAGAAAAAAAAAAAAAAAAAAAAAAAGAATATAGGTCATCTGTTTCTCCCAAAGACAATACGAAGATTCACTTAATAGTTAAAGCCTTTAGCTTTTACCGATGGATAAGTCAATGGGTTTGTAATTTTGCATCTAGAATCCAGGATATTCCTTATGCAAGTCATCAAAGACAAACCGAGAATTCTCCCAAAACAATATCTAAGGATCTTACATCCGAGCATATAAATTACATCACCCATGTCCTTCATCTCTAAAACAAAGGACTACCAACCCTAGGTGGCGACAACCTTATAAATTCCTAGCTCATAATGACTAAGGAAAAACTTTTTTTTGGACCATTGATCATGCCTCAGTGGTCTTCATCGATCATCATTGGCCTATCATGGCTAGACGAAATCTAAGAGCCACGATTTGGATAATTGTTTTAGGTTGTAAAAGATTTATTGGAACTAGCAATCTTTTTGCGCTCCTATCTTATGTCAATCATAGCCTAAGTCGAAGTAACCTCACTCCCCAAGAGGAAGTCTTCTCATGGTCCACACCTTCCTTAATGGTGCGAATTTTCGGTATCTAGCAAGCCTTATGCCGCGAAAAGAGACTATCCAAATCACGCATAACTTTAGAACAGTTTCGCGTTATAATGGAAAGTCAACCAAATCCTAGAAATGGTTAATCCTCAAAGACTTTGTCTTAAACTGCACAACATTGATCCACTTTTCTAAATGTAGGGAACTAGAGAGCCTTCGGCATTATCCTAGGCTCTTTATCATCTTGCGGAGCAATCATGAACGTTTCCCTCTCAATCACCCAGTGATGACGTGAAAAATTTCCACATTCGCTACCACGTAACTAAGAATGTAGAGAATTCTTCTCTAATGGAGTAATCCATTAGTAGGCACATCGCTCCCACTGTCCCTAGGATATTAGAAATTTCTTTCCATTCTCAACTAGGCTACATAAAGCACTATATTTAGAATTCTCTATCTTATAGAGTTCCAAAACTCTATTCACATCATCTTTACTAAGAAAACTTTATGTGACTTAGTTACACTCCTACAAAGCTTCTTACCTATAACCACATGACCCAGAAGGTTTACATGACTGCATACAATAACACGCCACATGACCCTAAGCGTTTACAAGACAACATACAATAATGCACCATAGAACTCTAGGTCTTAACTTTACAATCTTATGAGAAGTAAAATAAAGATAAGCTGCTTGATGGTTACAGATCGCCCATAGATGGCTCTCTGCTAACCCATTACTCAAATAAAGTGTAAAACCTAATATGGAGGGCACTTAGTTAGGGACACAGACAACAAACTAAAGTGCAATTCTCAATTGGGAAACATATTACGCCATCATCCACCTAACATAACAATACTTAATTTCTTATCTCTACTACACCATTGTGTTGCTGAGTATTAGGAATAAT
This sequence comes from Camellia granthamiana, assembly GCA_036172215.1. NCBI lineage: Eukaryota > Viridiplantae > Streptophyta > Magnoliopsida > Ericales > Theaceae > Camellia > Camellia granthamiana. Next base: position 116,144,788 of record CM069905.1, read on the forward strand.
CAATTTTCTAAGCATCCATTTCTCTTCACAAAGCTTTCTAAAAAAAAACAACTCAAATAGATACTTGCCACCCTGGTCAAAACTAAAAGCACGAAAACTCTTATCTAATTGATCTCGACCTCATATGTGCAATGTCAAAAATCATCTCAAAACTTTTGACTTATGGGAGATCAAATAGTTTTGACTAAGATACATATTGTAATCTATAAATGTGTCGAGATTAGAGCTAGCTATCATACCCTTACACATATCCAGTCACAAATATCATAGTGGACTAAATGCGTCAATACATATGCCCTTCTGTGGCTTTCCTACTTACTTGTGCGCAACCATTGCGAACAAAGTTACACATTCACATGAGAGCAGGATGTCACAAGCGAGTGGGCCCAAGAGAGTGTGGGCCCGAGAGAGCCTACTCAAACCATCCATGTCATCTTCTCATTAATGTGATTAAGTATAATAAGCCATTGGTTCATGACCAATGTCATAAACTAATTCCAATCATCCTAATGTATGAGTTCTCAAAGACAAGTGTAAAGGTTTACGCCCAACTAGGTAATGACTCACGACTAATTCATATTCACTAGATCATAAAAAGATGTCATGGAGATATCAAGTGCCTAAGTCGCAAATTTAACTAGTAAGTGTTAATCCCCTACACCTTCAAGTCAATTTTATTCTCCATATACTTTACTACATCTAGGTGAAACATGACGATACTCCTCTTGCTATCTTTGTTTCTCGATTCATAGTTAGTTGCAATTAATTCTACTATTCACAAGAAGAAGAGAATAAGCTATCAATCTATGACAGCTCCTGAAGTAACTTAAGCGTGAATTAGGCTCAAGAGTCTAATTCAACACAATGCTTTCATGAGCGATGCATCAAAATTTTAGAGTCATAACAACCTTGTTGGCCTTGACCTTTTCATTACTATGCTGCAACTTTTGCGCTTAGAGGTAAACATCATTCAAAAGCGTGAAAACAGTAAGTGTTCAGACTTAGATAAGTTGGCAATGCTAATAGATTTTTCAGCCACTAGGCGCTAATCTTTTCACTTAGTTTTAATAGATTTTGTAGTTTCTAAGTGCTAATCTTTTAACTTCAAGTGATACTGTAGACACCCCATTTTTGACTGACCTTAAGACTCAGACGTCATCGATTGAGCGCTCGGTGATTGCGCATGTTGTGCTCATTTCGAGGTTTCGGAGTTTTGGCTGAGAGCCTTGCCTCCTGGCCTCTGAACTCTTTGTGCTTTGGCTCAGTTTGTGGACCAAGCCTTGTTTTCCTTGCCTGAGGGAAGGAGAGGTCTTGTAGACCACTTTTTGTGGTCGTAGACCACTTTTCCCGCTCGGAGACTAGTTTCCGATTTTTGGAGCCTTCGGCCGCGCGTCTTGTCTCGGGACCGCTTAACGTTCTCCGTTTGGCGTGGTTTTTGAACCACACCTTGTTTCCTTGGCCTAGAGGGCCACTGTGGTTTGGGAGACCACTTTTGTGGTCGTAAACCACTTTTGGTGCTCGACAGCTAGTTTTCGAGGCTCCCGGCTGCGCGCCTTGCCTCTCGAACTTTCGTCTTGCATCCGTTTTGGTTTGTTTTTGGTACAAACCTTGTTTTCCTTGTTTTGAAAGTGGTACAAGGGTTGGAGACTAGTTCTTCCCCTTGGAGACCACTTTGCTTCTCGCCAGCCAATTTTCTGGTGGGGAAACTGGTTTGCTGGGTCTTTGGGCCACCTTTTCTGGCCGGCCACCACTCCACTGCATTGTTTTCATGCTGCTAACCGTCTCCCACCATGGCCGACCAGTTGTCTTCTTGGGAGACCACTTAAAGTGGTCGGCCGACCACTTAAAGTAGTTGGCCGACCACTTCAAGTGGTCGGCTGCTTTTTGTCACCTTTTTGGAGATATTTTTGGCCAGCTGGCACAGCTGAAGAGCACAGGAACCATCGTCCATACAATGGAGGGATGGCCTTGAGCCTTAGCTTCTTCAAGAAGCTTGTGCTTTTGCTCTCTATAAGAGGGAGGCTCCCCCTTCCTCCTCCAGGTTGAGTTTTTTGAGTTAGAGAGTGATAGATACACCTTTATCTCTATATCTCTCTCTTTGCTTCATTTTTGTGCCTTAAAGTGTCATTTTGTCTCACTTTTGTACACAAATACACACTCAAACACCATACTCTTGGAGTTGAGGTCCCTTGAAGTTGTTTTTGGAGTTCTTGGACTGGTTTGAGCTTAAAGAAGCTGCTGAAGTTGCAGCTTTGAAGGTGGTCTTCAAGGGTGAGCTTTTAACCTTTTAAACCATCATTTTTGCTTAAGCTTTTAGCCCTACTTGCATGCTGTTTTAAGCTTAACTCTTAACTACAAAAAGTTCTGAATTTTGGTGCTTAAGGTCACTTTTGTGTTGGGGGTTGTCTACCCCCTCTTAGGCCTTGTTTGGCCTTGCTTTTGTGCCTTCTTTGTGAGCTTTTGGGACCACCTTGTTTTGGCTTTCTCACCACTGAAATCTAGAGGAATTTCAGTGGTGGGGATGGTGTTTTGAGGTCCCAAAAAGGAGAGGGTCATCCCCTCTCCTTGTGTCTTCAATACTTGTCTTGAATGCCTCATGTGTGAGCATGTTTGTTAAGTTTATGTTGGCTGTATCTTAGCTTGTATTTGGGCTTATTTTGCTGAGGCATACCACTTTTTTTACTTGGTTTGGTCACTCCATGCATGGTTTATACACTTGTAGTGTAAATCTCATAAACTAGCTTTGTATGCTTCATGAAGTAGCATGTCATTCTAGCTTGCCTTGAGTCCATTTCAGCATGTTTTTGGTATTTTTTTCCATGTCATACCTCTGTTAGGGTTTGGTTTGGTCACCTCTTGCATGCTCCATGCACTTGTAGTGCATTTCCATGAATTAGCCTAACATGCATCATGCTTTAACATGTCATTCTAGCATGCTTTTGGCTTGACTTCAAGAAGCTTTTGTCCATGTTTTAGCATGCTCTAGCTCTAATTTTGGTTGTTTTGGCCATGGATGACTTGCTTTGTATAGCCATGGTTCAATCTAGCTTGTTAGCTTTGTGCACCAAGTCCACTAACATGCATTGCTTGGACTATTTGAATGATTTGGCATCATTTATTATGTGATTTCAGTCCTTGTTTCATGCTTATGCACTTACATTTATCACTCATTCAATGCGCTGGAGGGTTTGCCCCTTTATGCCTTAACATGAATCATTGCGTATGCCTTCATGCCTTAGCTTGCGAGCAATTATTTCAATGTGTTTTTGGGGTTATCTTGCCATGATATAACTCTGATTTTTGTTGGTTGAGTCATCTTATGCTTGGTTTTAGTAGGTGTAGTGTAATCCACCCTATTTGCCTTGCATATTCCATGCTTTTTGCCCTTCATGCTAGCATATTTTGGCTTCCTTCCATGCATGTTTTAGACTCATTTTGGCATGATCTAGGACTGTTTTAGGTTGCCCTTGCCATATGTTTCATGTTTTGCATAGCTATAGTGTAAGTGCTCTTGCTAGCTTCAAGCTTTGGGCACCATAGCATGCTTCATTTGTGTTGTGTACATGATTTGACATCATTCATTATGTTATTTCAAAGTGTGTAGAACTGCCATGTTCCCACTTCTTCCACCCTTTGAGTGCCTCTAAGGGTTGTGCATTTATTGCCTTGTTTATGGCCTAGTGTGTATGCTTGCATGCCTAAGCCTTTGAGCCTCCATCTTAGCATGCTTTGGTCCATGTTTTGACCTACTCGAGCTCTGTTTATGGTTGGTTCATGCATATGTGCCATGTATTGCATGTCTCTTTTGTAGTCCTATTTGCTAGCTTTCATGCTTTAGGACCTTTGCATGCTATACTTGTGTTTGTTTGAATGATTTGGCATCATTTCTTACTTAATTTCAGTGCATTTAGTGTTGTTACACTTCCGCATTTATCACTCCTTGAGCCTTCTTGAGGGTTGTGCTCTTAGGCCTACTTGGTTGGCCAATGCATTGTGCATGCATGCTTTGTATTTTGTGCCTTTATTTTGGTGTTATGGCCACTGATTTGGGCATGGCTGAGGTCTACCCACATTCGGTTTAAGTCCATTGAGCATTGTGTATGCCATGATCATATCGCATTGAGTATGCTAGTTGGCATTCGCATTGTGTATGCTAGTTGCATTGTATCATATTGTTGCATTGCATGTTTGCATGCTCAAGTCATATTGCATATTTGCATGCTTGTGTTGCATTGCATTTTCGCATATTCCATGTTACATAGCATTGTGCATGCCATGTTATGTGTTCCATTTTGTTTGGAATAGGTGTTAGTCCAAACACGAGAAACGATGGGTGTTTCATACTTAAAGTGATGAAACTTGCCTCAATTCTCGGTCGCCGATGCTCTTGATCCTACATGATAGAGTTCTAGGCCTTATGTGTTTACTTATGCATTCATTTTCATATTGAATTGTGCAACTTCACCTCCCGGCCATCATGCATCGAGATGCATGATTGGTGGCCCGAGGGTCGAGAACCACACCCCCTTGAGCTTATGAAATGATAGGGAGGGTGGTTGTGCACACATATCTTGCAAATACATTGCCATGCCCTTTCTTCCTCTCTGTTGCAGCAAACTGGACGAATGCAACAACAACTGGTCGGCCAGCCGGAAAAACTAGTTGGCCGACCACTTTTTCTGGTTTACAGTAGCAAAAAGTGGTCAGCAGGTGGCTGCAAACACCAACAACTGGTCGGCCACCCTCCCACAGGTCCCTAAGGTGAGTTAGAAGTTTTTTGGAGCTTGGTGCAAGTTTCCGAGAGCATTTGCACATAGAAGCAAATCGGGGCATCGCGATGGATTTCCGAACGAGGCGACCAGGCATGCATGCATTCTTCCCCCTCTGAGGACCATTGTTTTACTACTTTACTTAGCTAATTTGCTTAGCTAGTTTATGCTTTGGATTCTGTATTTAAGTAGCTAATGCGTTTAGCTGCTTAATTGTTTTGTAATAGTTAGCTAACTAGGATTAGTTAATTAGCTTCGTTGTGATGTAATAATTAGTTTAATTAGCTTAGATTCACTAGTTAGCTTCTTATTCGGTCCCTCCGTCGCGAGGGCCAACTATTGTAATAAGCGTGCGTGTGTGTGATGCATGTCTTCTATCCCCCATTTCATTCTCCCTTTTACTTAACCGCTTACAATGGTTAGTTTTAGGGCATATTTCGTTTAGCATACCTTATGCTCACATCCGTGCATCATTCATCTGTTTTGCATGCACCGGGCTCGGCGCATCATGCTAATTACATTGTATTTCAATACATTTAGTTGAATACATGTTATCCAGTTGCATTTCACCTGCCATCTTAGAATAGCCGAGCCTATTTTAGTTGCATTCTCGCATGTGTTGCATTAGCCATCTTAACATGAACTAGGATCATGCATGATTTCTAACTAGTTCTTTGTTTTGGCTCGGAGTACACTGTGAGTGTTTACGCTTTAGCATACTGCATGTGTGTTATTGACTGCCATGAAAGCATGCTTGCCATGAGGCTAACTACTTACTTGATATAACTGCCTGAATGCCTGTGGGTGAAGGTTGGATTACTTGAATTGGAACAATTCATCGAATCTCGAATTTAGCCTACTTACGAGTAGCAAACTTCAAACCATTTTCACAAACAAACATGCAATGTTTTGTTCCAAATTAGGCGATCTAGTCTATACTTGTATGCTGTGCGCATCACGTAGTAAGATCAGCTAATTAACTGAAATAAGAACACATGTGTTTTCAAAAACAAAATATCATGCTTAGTACAGGCCGATCTTTGATCGGGTGAGCGGGGGTGCTCATTGCATGACCTTCCCCTCTCGTACCCAAGTTCCCAAGCCGAGGCAACTTTGGTGATGACGGACACGTGGCCTTAGGCACGAGTCAGGGTTTCCTAAATTCCCCCAAAATAAAATATTTAAGTAGTGACTCTGTATCTGGCAAAGCAGTCCATGTTTGGCACTTCTTTATTAAAATTAGTTTTCCAAAACGATTTGCCGGATTTGGACTCTTTAGTGATTTATCGGTCTTGCATTGCACTTTGCGAGATTAGATTCAGAACCGTGACATTGAGTCCGAACTGTAGTAGCTCAGAACAAAGCGAGATTCGCGCCCCCTCGCGCGCGCGGATATCGGGGAGTTCCCCGGGAGCGCGTCTACAGATACTTCAACGCACACTATTATAGCGCGTGAAATTTTGCTCCATCTACTCCCATTAGTTGGGTAGAGAGCAAAACACTGCTCATACTAGCTGCTCATCTTACATTTAGTGACTAACTCATTTAAGCTCGCATTTCTTGGATGACGTAACTCTTGAATGTTGCTTCATCCAATGATGCAACATTATTACTAGTTAAATTACAAAGTCAATCCACGTAACTCAATAGTCAAAATCATATCTAGATCTATTTAGGGCTTACTCATTTCACAACTCTAAACTCGCCAATCAAAACTACTTAGCATGCTACTAACCATAGTGTACACATCAGTTTTTATTGCGCCAAACAAGGCAACAAAATCACGATGACTTTGAGTCATGTTTCTTTGCTTTGGCTCAATTAAGGTATGACCTAAAGTCTCTAAGACTTTCTGCTTATCTAAAGAATAGGATTACATTGTTCACATTTGAACATCTTTACTAAGTCTAGGTCAACCAAATTAACTTCCATATGCTAAGTCAATTTAGAGAGAGAGAAAAAAAATTCACATTGAGATTAATTTGATTAGCATAATATAATTTTGCTGCAAAAATCTAAATTAAATAATGACAATATTACACAAGTCGCAAGATAGAAAATCCGCTATGCTCGTAATCATCTCTTGCGCCACAGGTGACAATTATCTAAAATTTAATTCAATTCATGCGCAAAATATTAGTTTTCGGGAGTAAATCTACAAAGATTTCTCTCAACCAAACAACCTCCCACTGACTATGGCATATCTAAAGCATGATAAAATATTCTAATTCTATACAATAACATCTTAATGTAGATTCACAATCAACTCATGCTATGTTATATTTAATAATAGAATTTAAATAAAAAATAATTAATCATGCTATTCTAATTACAACATATTAGGAACTCTAGGCAAAAAACAACAATATGCTGTGTTCAATATTTAGATTATGCCATATCAGAAAGTATATTACTTTTGAATTTTTTTTTTTTGGAATTTTCTAGTATTTTTTGGAATTTTAAATAATTAATAAATACACATAAAATCAGAAATAAATATTTCAAAATCTGGTAAAATGCAACAATCATACCAATAAATAGAAAACCATTACAATAGTATACAGTAAAAATTTCAACCCCAGAAACTTAGTCATGCAATATCAAAAGCATTTTAAAGCAGAAATAATTAATTATTATTTCAAAAAAATTATTTTTTATTTCCATAAAATTTTACAGCAGATAAAAAATGTAATTCTGAGTCTAATAGTACCAACCACGCTTAAAACAAAGATATAACGAATTACTTATCACCATTTAAAGTAATTCTAGATTTTTAAAACAAACAAACAGAGCCTTAATTTCAGCAGCCAAGACAGTCAAGCCAGCACGAAAAACGGCGTGGGGCGGCTCAGTGTGGCTCAGCTCAATGTGGCTCGACGCGCGTGTGGGCAGGGTGCAAGGCGCGAGCGTGTGAAACGCAGACAACTCACGCATGAGAAGAGCACCTAGCGCGTGCGAGCAACGAGTGACTCATGGCACGTGCTTGGGCAGCGCTGGCGGCATCAGCTAGCGCGTACAACTCACGCGCCGCCTTCCAGGGTGTTTTCTAGTCCAATTTTGGTACTACCGGACTCCATTTTCCAAAATAAAAACAATGGTGGTCTTAAAAATGACATTTAACAAACCATAATAATGAGGTGTATTACACTCTCTCTCTAATGAGAGTGGAAATGCAGAAACTCTGCACTTCATCTTCTTCTTTAAGTCACCAAAAAATCAAAACGAACTCAAATTAGGGTTTAATTTTTCTCATCAACCGTAAGTCCAAATCTAACAAATAATATATTGTTTTGAAGGTCTCGAAACAAAGATTCTAAATATGTAAGATTTGTAGACTGAAATTAAAGCATGTAAAACCATCATGCAAACAAAGTTTCGAAGAATATAAAATGGGTCTCCATTTCTCTTGAAATCTTACCGTTGGATTTTCATGAAACTTTGCAAATATATTCTACACGTAATGTACTACAACCTATATAAATTTTAGGTTGATCGGAAAAAATTCAAAAAAATATTAATTTTTATGCATATATCATGTATGTGTATATATATATGTATATAATTATATACATATTTTAATGCATAAAAATGAGCACAAAAATACCCAGATGGCTCTGATACCAATGTAAGATATAGATAACGTAGTGGGTAAAAAGATTCAAACCATACCTTCTGTGATAGAATTCGAAACAAAGAACCTATGGATAAATCACGTGCTTCACAACCACGAATTAAGAACACCCAGCAATGGAGTGATACCACAGTATGAGTATCACCCACTCTAATCACAGTGCAAAGGCTGTATTGTTATTCTAATAAAAGAGAGATAGGGAGAAAGTGAGAAAAAAAAAAATACGTTATACGTTATTGGATTCATCCCCTCATCCCATATATCGTATTTGATATCTAATCTATAGATTAGATATATAACCTCACATCCCTATCTCTAATAGGATAGGATAGATTAAATGGAGATAGTGGGTTATCCTAACAGGATAAATAGAAATTCAAATTATATAGGTAATTTTAATGGGCCATGTCATGCCACATGGGCACCCAAATCCGAGTGCAATATCCGGCCCAATTTCCAACAAGTTCGAATTATTTCAAGGAGTAATGCAGGTTTGCATGTTTGCTAACTTGAGAATTCTAAGATTAGTTTGAGTGCACACAAGTTCGACCGGACACTCAATTATAAAAAATAAAAAATAAAAAAATATGGGCGGCTCACCTAAACAATTTTTCCATCAAATTTTGCCGAAGATCCGAGGAACATTGCCAATTAAGGACTCAATAGGGTCAAAAAATTTTTTTTTTTTTTTTTTTATATCAGTTTCTATTTGGTTCTTTGCATGATGTTTTAGTACTTTTCTCACCAAGTTGGCTATTTGCTTCATAGAACGAGGTCAATGGCAGATAACATAGGCAAACATCCAGAACAACGATGTGAAAGAACTGAATAGGGTCAATTTCTCTTTATTTATTTATTTTTTATTTTTTTATATCAGTTTCTATTTAGCTCTTTGCATGATGTTTTAGGACTTGAAAAATGTTTGGGGGCCCTAATTTTTGTGGATCAAATGGCTCAAAATTGCCAAAACGACGTCGTTTTGACAATTTTGATGTTGTTTTGTACTCAAAACGACGTCGTTTTGACAAATTCGAGCCATTTGAGCCACAAAAATTAGAACCATCTACCATTGTTGTTAGGACTTTTTCCACCAAGTTGGCTATTTGCTTCATAGACCGCGGTCAGTGGCAGATAACATAGGCAACATCCATAACAACGATGTCAACGGTTTAACGAAATTATAAATTACAATATTATTTTGACAATTAAAAGTTATTTTTTTTTAACTTTTTTAAGTCATATTATCTCTTTATTTTTTTTACACATTTATAAATAAAAAAATAATAATTTTTAATTTACTTCCTAAAACAAACTAAAGCCTACCATCCCAAACTCGATTTGGGGTGGCAGTTGTGCGGGGATACTGCAATCACTGTTGTGCAGCCAAATGGACTCATTTCAGGGTCTATTTCAATAATTCGAACTGTTCACATTTTGGAATACATCAAGTAGAACATACCTGTAAAAAATCAAGTTAATCGAATATTGTTTGGCCATTCATCCACTCACATTTGTATATGTAAAAATAAATAACAATTATGATTTAAAGTATCAAAATGAATACAAATATGAGTGGATGAATGGGTAAATGATATCCTATTAACTTGATTTTTTGCATGTATGTTTTACTTGATATATTCTAAATATGAACGATTTGAATTATTAAAATGAGTTCCGAAATGAACTCATTTGACTATACAACAATGGCTGTTGTGCTGCACAACAGCCACCCATGTTCTCCCAAACTAGCATCTAAAATTTAAGGGATAATATAATGCTTGAGATAATAATTCTTATAATAATTTTGTAATCTTGGTTTTGACAACTCAAAACACAATCATTAGGAAGTAAAACAAAAAATAATAATAATAATAATAATAATAATAATAATAAATAAATAAATAAAATAAAATAAAGTGATTTCACCTTACAATATAGTTTTGGAATTCCAATCCACCATTGCACTATTACATAAGTTCCTAATTCTGTAGTGTTAAACTATGAAGAGGACTTGACATTATGATTGACTCGTATACTTAGATGAGTATAGCACTGTGATCAGGTATACCTAGATGAGTATAGCACTCGTATACTTATGATTGACTCCCACTCCACCATGGCACTATTCCACAAGTTCCTAATGGTCATGTTTGATTAGGGTCATGTTTGATTGGGTGGATTAGAGCATAAGATTGAGATTATTAATTCGTGGGCCCAATTATCCTAAGTTTGTTTTAACATTTTAGTTTAGGATTATTAATCTAATGGATAATTAATCCAACAAATTTGTAGGATTATTAGTAATTGGATAGGGGTGGGATTATTAATCCAATGGATATTAATCCAATTGGATAGTGAATACCACACTAATTTAATAGGATTATTAATACTTCACTATTAGTCTTGTAAATCAAACATGACCAACAAATTCTCCGTTACAACTTAAAAATCACACTCACCTCATTATTATGTCTTGTCCCTCATCTTATTTGATTGAATTTTGTAAATTTATTTTGGGCAAATTACATATACCTCCCTCGAGATTTAGCTAAATTACAGATACCCCTGATATTTCAAAAATTACAGATACCACCCTGAGGTTTATATTTTCATAATAAATTGTCCCCTGAGGTTTATATTTTCATAACAATTTGCCCCCTAATTTGTTATGCAAATAGTACCTTCAGGGAGTATCTGTAATTTCTCAAACCTCAGGGGATATCTATAATTTTGCTAAACCTCAAGGGGGATATGTAATTTGCCCATTTATTTTTTGTTGATAAGCTAGTTTAATAAAAATAAATAAATAAATAAATCATCATGAGAAATGTTCCGATATGCAATACTCATTATATACAATCTTAACTCAAAATTACGTAAGTTCAACAGAAATTCATATAAATTTATGAAAATTTTCATATTTTATAAAATTACGTGAATTTGTATTCAATTTACATATTTTTATAATATTATAAATTCATAAAAACTTAAATAATTTAATATTAAAATTGCATAGAGCGTGGAATGCATAACTTCTATATAAGTTGCTTCCACCTTCGGGAGATATACCCATTACCCAACTCCCCCGTCTCAAGCTAAGTACTTACTGCAAAATCCCTAGTTTGAAAATATGAAATCTAATCTCTATCTTCCACTTCTGATTCTCATCTTCCACTTTCTTCTTCTTCTTCTCAATTTCACCATCAACGAAGTGAGAGCTCTTGATACCAACAACACTGACAGACAAACCCTCTTCTCCTTCAAACTCCAAATCTCTGACCCCCAAAATCTCCTCTCTGGCTGGAACCATACTTCCACTTCTCACTGCACTTGGCATGGTGTCTCATGCACCACTGATCACAACCACAGAGTCAACTCAATTCACCTTCCTGGACTCGGCCTCTCCGGAACTCTCTCTCCTCACCTTTCCAACCTCTCTTCTCTTCAAAAACTAAATCTCTCCCAGAACAACTTCCATGGCCAAATCCCAATTGAGCTGGGCCGACTCTCTCTTCTCACCCACTTCATCCTTGCCGAAAACTGCATAACCGGTGCAATCCCTGCTAGTCTATCCCAATGTCACAATCTCAGACTCATCAGTTTGGGTTTTAACAAACTCACCGGTCACCTTCCACCGGAACTCGGTGCTCTGACAAGGCTGCAAGTTCTTGATGCCTCTGGGAACAATCTTACTGGTGTTGTCCCTCCCACATTTGGAAATCTCTCTGCTCTTACTGTTCTTTCCCTGGCAACAAACAGTCTCTCTGGTCCAATTCCGAACCAGATTGGCCATCTTTCTAATCTACTCTACTTTCAGCTCTCTGTTAACCAATTTTCCGATGAATTCCCTCTTTCCATCTTCAACATCTCTTCATTAGTCTATTTATCCGTGGCGCGAAAGAATTTTTATGGAAATCTTCCGAGTGATATGGGGTTTAGTCTTGCCAATATTGAGCAACTTGATCTGGGTCAAAACCATTTTCGAGGATCAATACCTGAGTCATTGTTCAATGCTTCAAGAATTCAATTCCTTGATCTCCCTACAAATCAATTTCAAGGCTCAATTCCTTTGCTCAGGAATATGAACAGACTGATTCATTTAAATCTGGGTCTGAACAATCTCTCTTCAACTACAGAGCAAAACTTCCATTTCTTTGAGTCTCTCTCAAACTGTACCCTATTACAGGACCTCATACTTGATTCCAACCAACTGTCCGGTGAACTTCCCGGTTCACTTGCAAACTTGTCGACTGCTCTAATACGCTTTTGCATCGAAGACAATCTCTTTACTGGTAGTTTCCCAATAGGAATTGAAAAGTTCCAAAATCTCATGAGCATGTCCATACAGAAGAACTTTTTCACAGGTCCGTTACCACGCTCCATTGGGGCACTTCACAAACTACAACATTTGTCTCTACACCGAAACAAGTTCTCTGGTGAAATTCCCGATGTCTTTGGCAATCTCACCAAGCTTTTTCAACTCATAATGGGAGCAAACGAATTCTCTGGAAAAATTCCCACCAGTATAGGTCGATGCCAGAGACTAACCCTGCTAGTTCTGGAGTGGAACAGTCTTGTTGGGGCTATTCCAATGGAGATTTTCAGGCTTTCCATTCTGTTGGCTACATATTTCGTACAAGCCAGTTACAATTCAACACGTAGCAGAATAAGGGTAATATAGGAAGACTATTCAAGTCTTCGATCTTGATCGTACACGTGACAGTTAGTATTGGTTCTCACGTGATCTGAGTAGCATTGGATCAGTAAAGAGGTGCAAGGTGACGTGGCTTCAACGGTTACTCAGATTCAAATTCAAATATAGGAGAGAAGCCTAACTGCAAGTGATGGCGTAGTGGAACTACTTATAAGGCAGCATGATCAGCGATCATGGAGGAGCAGTTCGACGATTTGAAGTGCAGTTCGATAGTCATCCTTAAGAAGTATAAATAGCGGGGAAGACCCCAGAAAAAAAGGCCTAGACTCAGATCATAAAAACCAGTCTTACTTTACATATTTTCTTTTCCAGTTTTACGTTTCTTGCTCTTTACATTCCTGTACTTTAAATTCCTGCATTGCACTTCATTCATAGGAGTAGTTTCAAGTAGATTGTTGCTGTAAACCTCTACGAGACTGAGTTTGGATCATTGTAAGTTTTCATTCTAATGAAATATTTCAATTACTCTTCATTTAACTGTTATTTTGCTTAATTTCTCCTAAGTCAAGCCACCAGTAAAAGTCCTCTTCATTGAGGCTGAAAGAACTAAAACACAATCGTCTGATAATTGGTTGGCAATTAACATTTCTGTAAGGACTGATTGATCCTTGCTGGCACGCTCGCATTTACAAAAATACCCTTCGAAAGCCAAAAAGCCAACATATATTTTTGGCACACCCAGTGGGACAAATTGAAATGGCTAGATGAAGAAGACAATGAGAAAATGAACGCTTGGAAGAAGGCGTAGAAGGAGAGGTAGAAATACCTAATCCAGAAGATAATGTGGTAACACATCCTGTAGAAACTCCCATATTATCAGAACCTATGGTCGAACAGACCAGTACTTCAAGAAAAGAGCCACATGTTCATAGTATTGGACGAAACCAAGGAATTGGACCATCCACTGTTCCATCTACTCATCCAATAAATCCGTGGGATGGCCTAGTAGATGCCATAGGACAGCAATTAATGAACACAATGGAAAGGTGGGCAACATACTTTTTGGATCGAATGAATAACCAACAACCAACAAACACAAGACACATCGAGGAAGTCTTAAATGTCCCTCAACAAAGATTGGCTAGAGATAAACAGCCTATGCAAGTTAATGGACATTCTAATGGTCAAACTAGTAATCAGAACTATGAAAGACCATCACCTCAGTCTTGGTATGAACCCATTTCGAGGCCTATAGCAGGTCAAAATGCCTCAGTACTCAACAATGAAGCCATACAAATTGGTGGATCTGGCCCAGTACAAGAAACTGGCATAAGAATGGTTACAAATCCCATGTTCGAAGCCATACCTGGTACAAGGGGATTCACTAATCCCTTATTCAAATTTATACCCGGGGGGTTGGAAGGTTTGCCTGCAAATGGAAGGGACACAACACCTGTTCCAGCACCTTTCGCAGGTCCTTTCGCAAGACAGGTTCAAAGGGGTTACCTACACCCCCAACAGCAACCTACACCACAGGGATAACCAGTCCCAAATGTACCACCTTATGGACCAAGAGGACCACAAGCACAAGTTTATCTACCAAATCATGTGTTTGTCCCTCCAATAGTGGTTCAGCAGGCACAAAATATGGTCCCTAGGAACCAAATTGCTGATATTGTTAGGGAGATGTGTGGACCGATGGCTCGGGGGGTCCAGACTCCTGTATACAGAAAACCATATCCAGAATGGATAGATAGGGTACATGAATACCCAAGGGGGTTCAGAATACCAGATTTTACCCTTTTCTATGGGAGTGGAAATCAATCAACAGTAGAGCATATTGCTAGGTTTGCTGCTCAATGCGGTGAATTTACTAATCATGACTGTATGAAACTAAAATTATTCCCAAATTCTCTAACTGGGGGAGCATTTGCATGGTACATCAACCTTACACCGGGCTCCATTCAAACTTGGCAACAAATGGAAGAGGCATTTCATGCCCAATTCTTCCAATCGGAGCCAGAGGTTTCCATGGCAGACTTGGCAAGATTGAGTCAAAGGCCTGAAGAAAAGGCTACTCAGTTTATTGCTAGATTTAAAAGGGCTCTAAATAAATGTAGAGTCATCCTTCGAGAGCCAGAATTCGTAAGATTGGCTCAAAATGGCTTAGAGTTCAGGCTTCGAAAGAAGTTTGACTCAACTGAATTCAGAGATTTGGTGGAACTAACCTATAAGGTGTCTAGGTATGAAGCATTACTAGAGGAGGAACAAGATCGAAATAATGCATCGTACAAGACATATTATAGAGATTCTAATTATGAGATCGATGCAGCAGAGATTGTGGACAAAGAACCTGTGATTTGTGAGGCATTAATTCATAAGGATACAATAATTGACCAGCAATTTAAAAAGAAAGACCTTCACAGAAAGTACTCTTTCGATTTAATAAAGGCATATGACACTTTTGATCATTTGCTTGCGGCCAACTTCCTTAAGTTACCTAAAGGAGTGAAACTGCCATCTCCAGATGAACTTAAGGGAAAAGTATATTGTAAATGGCATAACTCTTGGTCTCACTCGACTAAAAACTGCATTGTTTTTCAAGACAGGATCCAAGAACAAATTCAGAAAGGAAGTTTGAAATTCCCAGCCAAAGCAGAAAAGGCCATGGGGATCGACAGTAATCCATTTCCAAAAGTTGGAGAGGTGGCATCCAATGTCATTATGTCAGACTTCCAGAACTTGTCCTTGACAGAATTGGAAGAAGTCAATGTGCAGATGCATATTGCTAACCAGACAACCATAAAAAAGGACACCAGAAATCTGCCAGTTATTGGACAAGGTTTCTCACACCAGAAAGAACACTCTAATGAAGAATCACTGGATGATGATTCCTTAGAGGCAGCAATAATGCAAAAGATGTGTCCCAAATGCAGACTGAGTTATAAATGGTTGAAGGGGCTTCCAATTGATGGGAAGCAATACTACAGGGATGTGCAGAGATGCCCTAAACCAGCCAATGCTTATAACAAAAGGCCGTATCCGGCTAGTGTTAGGCAGCAGCCATTGGTAGTTGAACCAACAGTCGATAGAATGCATGCTAAAGGCAAGAGGCCCTTGTATGAGTCCAGGCCACCTAACTATTACAGAATAGAGAGCAGTCATTCTGAAAGAAGACTGGAGAAGAGTTCAGGTTATGGGATCAAAGCTAGAGATTGGCCCCTTAGACCAACCTCACGCAGGACAGAAAGTGGCCACCTTCATCGAAGGCCTGAATCAGGCTCGAAACATGAGGTCAGGACCAAGCAAGTGCCCTCACAGCCAGCTTCGAAGATGGCTTCGAAGGTAGAAAGAAGCAGTTCAACATCTGAGTCAGTAAGTTCGTGGGTTCCTGGAGTTCCGAATTGGTTTGTGATGCAGAACAAACCTAGAGAAGTGCCCACTCAGAGAGATGTTGAAAACCAAGGAAGGATGGTTAAACCTCCTTTGGTGGCTCCGAACAATTGGGTATTGCTTAAACACCCAAAGACGAAGGAACCAGATATGGTCCCAGTCATTTCGAGATCACAAAGGAGAAAGATTCAGCGCAGGTACACTCAGTACCAGAAAGATATGAAAGAAAATGGAGAGAGCTCTTCATTGGTCCAGACAGAAGGAAAGAAGACTCCAAATTTAGACCATACTCCAAAGACAACTCTACAAAGCAAGGTGGGTTGCAACAGAGAACAGTTGGCCAAGGTTCATTCTGAATTAAAAGCCAGAGAGAAATCTAGCTTAGCAGGATTGGAGAAAGCTCTGATGGAGAGTAGTAGCGAGACAGAAGAAGATATTGGCATAAGCCAAAAGAAAGAAATGGTGGAGGAAGAAATGTTCGAAGCCTTCATGGCTGAGCAAACATTTTTGGTTGAAAAACCAGTTGAGAAAGATCCTTCGAAAGAATCAGTTAACAATGAAGTGCTAGAGTGCAGCATAGAGGATGCTTCTAAAGTAACTGAACAAGGTGGCCAAGAGGGGAAACAGGTACAGCCAGCCATCCAATTTGGCTCATTTTCTCCAGTATCAGTCAATATGGTACACATACTGCCTCATAAGTTCCAGGCTGGAGATGAGGACCAAGATGGTCAAGAAATTGATCTTATTCCTGTCTCTAGTGAAGACTCACAAGTGAGTATGGTACAAGATGATTTTGGAATGGCTACACCAATGGAAACTGAATATGAGAGTGAAGAAGAAGTGAGCATTAACCTCTCATATCCTTTTGAGTATCCCTCGAATTCTATGACACAACATGTCAAGCCTTTGTACATCAAGGCTTTCTTCAATGGGATACAATTGAACCGAGTCCTAATAGATAATGGGGGCAGCAGTGAATTTACTACCGAAATCTTCTTTGAAGAAACTAGGGAAAAAGAATCCTAAGTTAATCCCAACCAGCATAACCATCGCTGGCTTTGCTGGAGACAAACAGATGGCTCAGGGAATTCTACCCATCGACCTGAGTGTGGGAACCAGGGATTGCATGACAGCATTCTTCGTAATCGACAGTAATACTAAATACAATGCTTTACTTGGGAGAGATTGGATTCACACTAACAAATGTGTGCCTTCCTCTTTGCATCAGAAAATTATGATGGCCTTAGGCAATGGAGAGACAGAGGAAATTGATGCAGATCTTCAACCTTTCATAGCCTGTGCAGACTTCGTAGAGGCCAAACTGTATATTAAGGGAGTGACACCACTCAGTATACTGAGGAAACCTGATGGCTCAGCCGAAGTGATGGCTGATGAGGAAGTGACACACCTGAAGCACTTAGTCCAAGAGAGTGCTGATGAGGAGGTTGTCGTTAAGGGTGACAATGATGCCTGGTTGTAGGCAAAGAAATGAAACACAAGAAGTCAAGTCTTTGGCTCTAATTAAATTCTCAACATTGGAAATAAAATCAATAGTCCAGAAAGTACAGGAGCAAGAGAGAGAAGCCATGATAATTGGCTGCAAGCAGAAGCAACAACAGGTCAAAGTTTTGACCCTTGATAAATACTGTGCATTGGACATTGAAACAAAAGTCCAGGAGATACAGGAAGAGGAAGCCTTGTGGACAGACTTCGTCTATGAGGAGGAGGGGAAAGATGTCGAATTAAAGAACCTGGGAGCAGAACAAAGCAGGGAGATTGCTTCGAAGATAGAAGAAATCAAAGAAGAAGCTTCAGTAAGTTCTCAGACACAAGACCTCTTAGAAGAAGTAAATTTAGGGAAAGATTCTATACAGCAGCCCACCTACATAAGTGCTTGTCTGAATGTTCTGGACAGGGAACAGTTGTTGGTTGTTCTAAAGAAATATAAAGATTGCTTTGCATGGTCTTATAATGAACTACCAGGATTGGATAGGTCATTAGTGGAACATAGGCTCCCTATGAAACTTAACTTCAAGCCATACAAGCAAAAACCAAGAAGAATGAGTCCAGAAGTAATTCAGAAAGTCAAGGAGGAGATTCTTAGACTACTCAAAGCAGGCTTTATTAGGACAGCCAGGTATGTGGAATGGCTATCTAATATTGTGCATGTGGTTAAGAAGAACAGTAAAATGAGGGTATGCATTGATTTCAGAAACTTGAATTTAGCAACTCCAAAAGATGAGTACCCTATGTCTATAGTGGATCTGTTGGTAGACAGTTCAGCAGGGCATCAAGTTTTATCAATGATGGATGGGCACTCTGGTTATAACCAGATTTGCATTGCAGAGGAGGATGTCCACAAGACAGCATTCAGATATCCTGGAAATATTGGCACTTTCGAATGGGTTAAAATGCCATTTGGCCTGAAGAATGCTGGAGCTACATATTAGAGGGCTATGAACACTATCTTTCATGACCTTATTAGAGGGTATTTAGAGTGTTATATTGATGACATTGTAGTGAAATCCCAGTCCATGGAGGAGCATCTGTTTCATTTGGAAGTAGCTTTTGAAAGAATGAGGAGGTTCAAGTTAAAACTCAATCCCCTTAAATGTGCTTTTGGTGTGTCATCTGGAAACTTCTTGGGTTATGTAGTGCACAAGAAATGAATGCAGATTGATCAGAATAAAGCTAAAGCCATCATTGAAGCCAGGCCTCCATCAAGTAAGAAAGAATTACAAAGGTTCCTTGGACAGGTTAACTTTCTTCGAAGGTTCATTTCTAACACTATAAGGAAAACTAAAGTATTTTCTTCCTTGTTAAGGCTGAAAGATGAAGAGGAATTTGTGTGGACAGTAGAGCATCAAATTGCTTTCGAAGGTATCAAAGCCTACTTGGCCAACTTTCCAGTGCTTATGCCATCAAAGGGTGATAAGCCCTTGAAGTTGTACACAGCTGCAGCAGAAGATTCATTGGGAGCTTTCTTGGTCCAAGATAATGAAGAAGGCAAGGAGCAAGCTGTTTATTACCTTAGTAGGTTTTTAAATTCTTGTGAATGTAAATATTCAGCTGTTGAAAAGCTGTGTCTTGCTTTGTATTTTGCTGCAATGAAATTAAGATACTATCTTTTACCTACAACTTTCTTGGTAATTGCAACCACAGATTTGGTTAAGTACATGTTATCTAGACCTATGTTGAGGGGAAGAATTGGCAAGTGGATACTAGCCTTATCAGAATTTCATCTAGAATATGTCCCTCAAAGGGCAGTAAAAGGGCAAGTTTTAGCCAATTTTCTGGCAGACCATCCATCTCAAACAGAGAGCCAAAAGATAATGGAACTTGGTATGGCTAGTGTTGAGCCATGGCAGATGTGGTTCGATGGGTCGAAAGCCAATGGCTTAACTGGAATTGGTATTGTGATTAGGTCTCCACAAGGGGTAGAGACCACACATGGTTTCAGAGTGGATGAAGCTACCTGTTCTAATAACCAAGCTGAATACGAAGCCTTAATAGTGGGACTAGAAATTCTTATTGGATTACAAGTTCATGCAGTTGACATATTTGGAGATTCTCAATTGGTGGTTAACCAAGTGAAAGGGATTTTCAAGTGTCAAAGCATAAGCATTTTACCATACTATGTTGTTGCATTACATCTGCTTTCTCAATTTCAAATAGCAAATGTAACTCATGTTCCAAGATTCTTGAATAATAGAGCTAATGATATGACTCAGAAAGCTTCGAACTTCAAGAGAAGGGATAATGCCCAAAGGAACATAAGTCAAACAACATATCAGAAATTGATACCACCTTTGAATAAAAGGAATGTGGTCTTGGAAGTCAATCATAATGACTTACAAGAACAAGATTGGAGGCATCCAATAATGCAGTACTTGGCTGGTCCATCTTCGAAGGCCAGCAGGAAAATTAAATTGCATTCTATGTAATATATGATATATGGTAATGCTCTCTACAAAAGGGGGGGAGATGGCTTATTGCTGGAATGTTTAAGCCCAAAAGAAGCATTAACAGCTATGGCTGAGGTTCATGAAGGCATCTGTGGTGCCCATCAGCCTGGTGTGAAGATGAGATGGTTGCTTCGAAGACATTCCTACTATTGGCCAACTATCCTTAAAGACTGCATAGAGTATGCAAAGGGTTGCCAGGCATGCCAAAAGCATGGCACAATAAGGCATGTGCCCATAACTGACCTACATGCAGTAGTAAAACCTTGGCCATTCAGAGGATGGGCCATGAATATGATGGGAAAAATACACCCACCTTCTTCGAAGCATCATTGTTTCATTCTAGTGGCCACTGATTACTTCACTAAGTGGGTCGAAGCTAAGCTATACAAGGCTATAGACCAGACTAAGGTTATTGGATTTATTAAGGATCTAATCCATAGATTTGGCATCCCACAAACTATAACTATGGATAATGGGACTGTGTTCGATGGGAAGATGGTGAAATCCTTTGTGGCAGAATTTGGAATTAGTCTCGTTAATTCCACCCCATATTATGCACAAGCCAATGGTCAAGCTAAATCATCCAATAAGTCCTTGAAAAAAAGGAATACAAAAGGTTGTGGAGGACAATCCCAGAGATTGACATAACTTATTGTTGGATGTGTTGTGGGCTTATAGAACTTCCCCAAGGTCAAGCACAAGAGTCACCCCTTATGCCTTAGTATATGGGCATGATGCAGTGTTACCTGTGGAGATCAATGTTAAGTCTTTGAGGGTAAGATGCCAAGATCAGTTAGATCCTGAGCGGTACCATCAAAGTATGTGCTTGGAGTTAGAAAGCATAGATGAAGTTAGAATTCTAGCATTAAATAGCATTCTTTTCCAAAAGAATAAAGCAGCCAAGAATTATAATAAGAAAGTCAAACACATTGGCTTTGATGAAGGTGATTTGGTATGGAAGACAATACTCCCAATAGGAATTAAAAGCCATAAGTTTGGCAAGTGGTCACCTAACTGGGAAGGACCATATCAAATTCATAAAGTTCTGCCTTTTGGAGCATACCATTTGAGAAATTTGAATGGTTATGTACATCCCAAAAAGATTAATGGCAGATATTTAAAGCCTTATTTTCCAACCATTTGGGAAACACAAGGAATAAAATAAACACCAAGTATAAGAACACAAGACTACTCAGATGATAGACAAGGATTTGTTTTTCATAAAGAGTTAAGTACATTTTGCCACAAATTGGCCCAAAAATCATTACAATGTCTTAATTGTTCTTTTACAACAGATTTCCTATTGCTAAGTGATGAAAATAGTTGAATAACTGCAGCCATTTCTTCTTTCCGATTGGCCAGTCCTTGGTTGGTGATTTGCAGTTTGCTATCAGTTCGGACTAAGGCCTGGTTCACTGCAGATAGCTCCTCTTCAAGTTGAGCTTTCTTCTCCAGCAGCTGAACTCAAAAATGAGAGGTAGAGGAGTGTTGTTCCTTGAGCTTTGAGACTTCAGTATGTACTTGGGAAACAAAACTCTGGTCTCTAGCCAATTTCTCCTCTACAGCTTTGGCAGCATGGCAAATGTTGATGTAGAAGTCGATAGCAGCTGCTGCCTAGGATAAGTGACTTGAGACATCCATGCCTGACTGTTCAGCAACTTTGCAGCACTAGAGGAACCCATCTCTTATTATAGGCCTTTGCAAAGCCTCGAAGGGGAGCCTCGAAAAGGAGATTAACAGTTCCAGGCAGGTGTCTAAGCCCATCAAAGGTGCAGAAGGCTTGCTGCTGGAGAAATGAGAGCTTTCAAGAATTTGTAGCAAGGAGTCGGCCAAAACTAATGTCTCAGTTTCAAAATTGGTTATTGGAGAGGTAGAGGGCACATCGAAGAGACTGGCTAGCCTGGCTTCGAAGATGTCTACCTCATCCGTAGACATGAGGGGTGCAGAGAGAGTTGTGGTGGAAGGCATAAAGGACTGCATAGGGATAAGAGAAATGGATGGAGCATCTTTGGCAGTCTCTATGGTCTTAGCCACCAATGAATCAAGTGAAGAGGGGCTGGAAGTAGGCAAAGGTAATGAACTATGAGTTGGAGAACTACCAGCACCCTTAATTGGGGAATCAGATACCTTCGAAGAAGAGGTAATGGTTGAAATTTCCTTAGAAAGAGAAGGAAGAGCAGGGCCCGAATGAGAAGTAAATTGAGACAAGTCAAAGGTCAGATAGGGAAGATATGGAGTCAAACCAGAAGAAAGAGTTACAGGAATGCTAGGACTCAAAGAAGGTACATCAAATGCAGGCCTTGGAAGTGAGAGTAATATCTGAATGGCCCTTACATTTTGCATTTGATCAACTTCAACTGAAATTGAGGGAGTCCTCACTAGAAGTATAGCCTCAGTAGTTGTTGCTGCAAAAAGGAAGAAACGTAATGTCAAGCTTCAATGTCAAAATTTGATAAGGAAAAACAGTAGAAGCATGAAAGAAATTACTTGTTTCAGAAATGTTGGCAGTGATGGGAAAGCTACGAAGGGAGTAATGTTTGGCAGTTTGTTGCCTTATTGCAGTTTCCCTTGGTAATGCATCAGCAGTAGCAGCTTCATCTCTCAGAAATTGTTGTTGCCGTCTCTTCTCAGCCCTCTCGAAGACAATTATGGCCTTAGAATGTTCTTGTTCTACTGCCTTGGCAGCTACCTCATGGATGGTATCTTCAACCAAGTTAGTAGCAGAAGCAGTTACTTTCTTTCTCTTTTCTATTGCCTTCGCAATTGTCTCGGAATCGGAGTCTTCTGTGAAATCAGAAGGAGAGACAGTCATCTTTCTTTTCTTTCTTCTCTGTATTGGTATTGTCTGCTCCTTCTCAATTTCCTTCTCAACTTCTTCAATCTGGGATCTAGATTCTGTAGAGATAAGCTCCTCTTCTACCTCTCTGACAGTTGTCTCATCTTGGACTAAGTCAGAAGTAGGGACGATCACTCTTTTCCTTCTTATTAAGGGCGACTCATGCTCTTGATCTGTTTCTTCTTCTTCTTCTTCTGCTTGCACCTCAGCTGTTTTCTTTTCAAGCTCAAGCAGTCTTCTTTTCTTTTGTTGTGGGCTACCTTCACAAAAGAAGAACTAAGGATAAGACTGCAACCATTATAGAGAATGCCAAAGGAAAATAAACAAAGGCGTATACCTTTCTTCGAAGTAGCCCGAGTGACTCTAGGAGGAGTTGAGGCAGCAGGAGTGGACGCAGGCACTGCAACTGAAACAGTGGAAGAAGTAACAGTTCCAGCTCCTTTGGGCTTAGGCAGATCCAATACCATTAGCAGGTTCTGAGGAGAAATGGCCAAGTATACTTCCATGTTGGTCACTCACCAGTTCTAGTACCTCTTCAACAAGGTACCGTGAGGAAGGAAAGGGGTATACTCGAAATTGACCAAGTCATCTATAAATTTGGAAGTTGCCTCTTCTAGCCTGGACCTCTGAACTTTCAGATCCCTCTTAGTGAGACTTAGATTGGTATTGCTGCAGAGAGATATTGGGACCCCTTGTGTGAAGCCAAATTGTCTAGCAAATTGAGCAGGACAATACGGCTCAACTATGCATTTGTAGGCTCTGGGGTTCAAGGTCTCAATAAATAACTCTCTAGGGATCAGAATGGAAGCTCATATATCTTTGTGAGCAGGTGAGGCGCAGGACCTGTCACTTAGGAAATTCCTCAACCAAGATGGACCAATGGTGGGTTCGAAGGGACGGAAACGGAAAGCAGGAAGGGAAGCTGGAAGTTGGTGGAAGAAAGAGAAGTAAAAAGCAAAAGTGGAGGGATAAAGTGAAGCATTGGCCAGCCTTATGCCATGAGTAAGAGGGTTTGGCTCAGAAAATTTAAGGCATTTGGATTGTAACTCGGTGAAATAGGCAAAAAGCCAAAGCTGAAGGATCCAGAATGGCCCCCCTTGGTTAGCATCTAAGGGTTTCTCACAGAAGAGGGAACAGACTCTATATACATGGCCTAGAACATATGGAGCTAAGGCCACCCTTTTCTGTAAAACGAAGGCTTTGGCAAGAGGGGCAAATTCAGGCATGATTCTCTGAGAGGAGGTACAGAAGAGGAATTTGCAAAGCTAATACAATAAGAAGGAAAAGAATTCCCTATCAGTCACAAGGCCCTCTCTTTTATTCTCAGCCTTAGCGAAATCACTATAAGATGAGTTAAGAGAGGGGAGGGAGAAAGAGACTGCTGAGTCAGGGTAATCTGGTCCAAAAGGGGTACCAATGGGGGATAATCCTAGTAGATGGCAAATGTCAAGAATAGTAGGGGCCATCATCCCACATCTAAATTGAAAGAAATTAAAGATAGGATTCCAAAAATACAAGGCAGCAGGAATTAGGAAAGGGTCCTCTGAGATAGTGACCCTGGATAGTCGGAGAGCATCGAGAAGGCAGAGCTCTTGAAGGTCCAGAGTTCTAGCAGGGACAACCCGGTCATACCATTCTTGCCACTCCGGTCTCACCGTGGGCTAGCATCGGTGGCGGCGGTTTATCCTCCAGTTCCTTCAGTCAAGACCACCTTCGTAAAGAAGACATTGGTTTTCCAAACAAGGATATAGGGCTGGGAGCTCAGTAAGGATCTCCTTGAATATGGGCCCAAGCACGTAGTCTTGCTGCACATGGCGACGAGGGACGAAGATTCGTCCATCGATAGCGCTTTTCTCCCCAGATTTGTACTTCTCACATTCTGCATCAATGATCCTCTTCAGGGTTACAGATGGGCTCGCACGCTGTACGACTGGCACCAAAGAAGAAGCCATTAATAGTACGCGTTTTCAGAAGGTGAAGTTGAGAAAGGAAGTAGAGAGAAGTGGAAGATCGGCAGAGGTAAAAGGGTTTGTGTGTTGAGCGAGCAAATGATTTCAGAACATGAAATAAAAGGGTTTCAAAAGCCTTTGTGTTTGAGGGATTTATAAATGCTTGGTTCGTTAAGCACTAAAAGTACGAATACGAAGAGTTTCCTTCAAATATTGATAGTATTTGGAGGGAAAAACACAGCCCAGATGCTGAGACTAGCTTCGAAGTAAAATATTTGGCTTCAAAACCAGATTTTGGCGCCAAAAGCCAAAAAACAATGGCTTCGAAATAAAGAAGTCGGCTTCGAAGCACATTTCCGTACTTAAAAATGTAAGAATACTCAAGTATTTGTTTTACTTCAAAGGATTTAAAGACCTATTTTAGGTTTCTTAATGAAAGTAATGTCCTTCGAGGCAAGACTTGAGACTCCTTAAGGATGGGAATTGGAGTTCGAAACATCAAAACCAATGGTTGGTTTATATAAAATAAAATAAAAAAAGAAAAGAAGGGGGTTGTCTGTTGAACTAAAACAGCATGAACTGTTGTTCGAGACAAAAGATGGTCAATTTAAAACTAATTGATCATACTAACCATGATCAGATGTTGGTTATGGTTGAAGCAAGCTTTAAGTATGAGATTGTTAGATTCAAAGCACTGATTCTAATTGAAAAACAACCAAAATTGTCAACTTTATTCCATAAATTGGAAAAGTTCATAATTGGTTCTTTGTAGTGTTTCATTTAAAACAATTGAGTCCAAGTTCGAAGGATGAGATTGTTTAGTTCGAAGTCCTGAATTTGCTTTTAAAAACAAATGGAGACAATGCCAAACAAAGGAAAAGTCTTAGTTGTATTAAAGGAAAAAACAATTACATCGAATGGCCCTATTTGGGTACAAACTCAAGTTCATAAAAGTAGGGAATGGAATAAATAATAAGATCATGAAATTTAGTCCAACTATGATCAATGAATTTCTGTTCTTTCTTTATTCTATCCTCTATTTCTTCTAACATTGGCTGCATGAGTTGATGTGCTCTCACTTCGTAGTAGAGCTCTTCAGCCTTTATTTCGAAAGCCACTTCTCTCAATCTTTGTTCCAATTCGTCTATATCCAAGTCATCCCAGTACGCAGAATCTTTATTCTTGAAATCATCGAATTCTTCAATAAAGTTCTCTGCTTCATGCTAGGCATGAATTCGAAGGGACGAGAGTTGGTCTAAAGATTGTGTGGTGGCCATGGAGGTTCGATGCTAGTGGAGGAACAACGGAAGTTGGTCCAAAAACATGTGAAGCTCTGCTTGGGCAAGGGGATTGAGGACATGACCTCGAGTCAAAATGTCATAAGCCCATCGAAGGTTCTTGAGAGAGACTTCATCCTCAATGACAAGGACATTGAAGGGCAAGTGAGAGAAAGCCGCAAGCAGAAGTTAAGCTTGCTTCTGCTCAGCTGGAGTGGGGAAAGGTGGAGGCTTGTAAGGTGGAAAGACCTTGTCCATAGAGAGGGCAAACCTTAGGCTCTCTATCCAGCAAGGATTTGGCAAAGGAGAAGGCGTTGATGCTTCCATTTTAGGGAGTGGAGCAGGGGTAGAAGGAACAAAGGCATTAATATAATCAAGCCAGTCAGAAGAACAAATCTTCGCCTTCTAAGCTAAGAATGATGGATTGTACCCTTGTGCCTCTTCTGGGCGTCGGGCGGCGTGCACTATCCTTGTAGGCATGGAAGATGTGTACCATGCTACAAGCAGATTCGCCTCCAAACTACGTTGATGGTCAATGGGCACGTAGGGGTAGACCACTGAACTTCGAGCGTAGGAAGGAAACTCTAAAGGGTCAGTGAACTCAACAAAATGATGGTTGATTCGTTCCCTCAAATCACAGGTCTCAGGTGTTGACCAGCTTGTCCAGTCAGAAACCCCAGAAGAGGAAGAAGTTGTAGCTTTATCCCATGCAGAGGTTTGTGAAGAAGAGTTTCCCAAGTCCATATTTGCAACTTTCCAAATCAAAGGTTTGAGAGCAGTTTGTTCGAAGTATAAGGGTGAGTCAAAGGAAGAACTTCTTATATCTATATTCGCAAGTTTCTGAATCGAAAGATTAAGGGCAATGTGTTCGTAATCCAAAGGTCGATAATTTGCAAAGGCATCCATGACCTGAATATGGAAAGGTGGATAAAGGTGGCTAATTAATGCATGAAAATTATTTCGAGGAGGAACAGCATCATCATATGACTCTTCGTGTGCTCGATCAGTGGAGGAGAAAGTTGATTCGGCCATAGAAGAAGTATCAGCCTGTGCGAGTGCTAAGGTATTGGGGTGTTCAAAAGATTGAAAGAGAATTAATGCAAATGATCATCAATAAGTGACGGTTGTGTTTCCAGAATATAGACCCCATGCACGTTCTAAAAAACGCGGGGAAAAGGGCTTTGATCCACTAATATCACCAAGTATTGGGTATATTAGTGCGGGGGGTAATGTTGGTTACATATTTTGTACAAGCCAGTTACAATTCAATACGTATCAGAATAAGAGTAATATAGGAAAACTATTCAAGTCTTCGATCCTGATCGTACACGTGGCAGTTAGTATTGGTTCTCACGTGATCTGAGTAGCATTGGATCAGTAAAGAGGTGCAAGGTGACGTGGCTTCAACGGTTACTTAGATTCAAATTCAAATATAGGAGAGAAGCCTAACTGCAAGTGATGGCGTAGTGGAACTACTTATAAGGCAGCATGATCAGCGATCATGGAGGAGCAGTTCGACGGTTTGAAGTGCAGTTCGATAGTCATCCTTGAGAAGTATAAATAGTGGGAAAGACCCCAGAAAAAAAAGGCCCAGACTCAGATCATAAAAACCAGTCTTACTTTACGTATTTTCTTTTCTAATTTTACATTTCCTGCTCTTTATATTCCTGTACTTTAAATTCCTGCACTGCACTTCATTCATAGGAGTAGTTTCAAGTAGATTGTTGCTGTAAACCTCTACGAGGCTGAGTTTGGATCATTGTAAGTTTTCATTCTAATGAAATACTTCAATTGCTCTTCATTTAACTGTTATTTTACTTAATTTCTCCTAAGTCAAGCCACCAGTAAAAGTCCTCTTCATTGAGGCTGAAAGAACTAAAACACAATCGTCTGATAATTGGTTGGCAATTAACATTTCTGTAATGACTGATTGATCCTTGCTGACACGCTCGCATTTACAAAAATACCCTTCGAAAGCCAAAAAGCCAACACATTCTAAAAGATTTGTATTTAGCACGAAATTCTTTGAATGGTTCACTTCCCATTGAGCTTGGCAGCATGACAAAGCTTGAATTCATGGATATTTCTGACAACCAGCTTTCTGGAAATTTACCAGAAACAATTCAAGGCTGCATAAGCATGCGTTTTCTAAATGTGTCGAGAAACCATTTAACCGGTTTCATTCCAAAGTCAGTGAGGAAATTAGTGGCACTAGAAAGTCTGGACCTCTCTTTAAACAGTCTGTCAGGTTTAATACCTGAGGATTTAGAGAAACTTTTGGCTTTGAAAAGATTAAACCTGTCTTTTAATGACTGAGAAGGACAAGTTCCTAGAAATGGTGTCTTCATTAACCTTGGATGGGATTCATTTCAAGGGAATTCCAAGCTCTGTGGAAATGACCAAGATGCTGCTCAAAGGCTAAAAGTCCCCGTGTGTACCACACAAGAGAAATTGAATAGAAATTTGTTACTTAAGATCATCATTGTGTTGGTCAGTTCCATAGTTTTCATGTCTGCAATGTTCTTGATATGGGTATTAATTTTCCAGAAGAAAAAGAAAATGCACAGAGGCACATCTTCGCCTTCAATCAAGGGGTTTCCACCAAAGATATCTTACTCTGATATCCAGCTTGCTACAAATGGTTTTGCAGCAGACAATTTGGTTGGAAAAGGAAGCTTTGGGTCGGTTTATAAAGGAGTGTTTGGCACGACCACCATGGCCGTAAAGGTTATTGACTTGCAACAGAGCAAAGCTTTGAAGAGCTTCAATGCAGAATGTGAAGCTTTGAGGAATATTTGACACAGAAACCTTGTGAGAGTTATCACCTCGTGCTCTAGCATTGATCATAGAGGTGGTGAATTCAAGGCCTTGCTTATGGAATTCATGTCTAATGGAAACCTAGATAAATGGTTGCACCCAAAAGAGTCTGATCAATCACAGAGGAATCTGAGTTTAACCCAGAGATTTGATATAGCCATCGATGTAGCTTCTGCCATAGATTATCTCCACCATGATTGTGAACCACCTGTTGTCCATTGTGATCTGAAACCTCCAAATGTCCTCTTAGATGAGAATTTGGGAGCTCATGTTGGAGATTTTGGATTGGCAAGGTTTCTTAATCCAAATTCACCAGAGAAGATAAGCAGCACAATTGGGCTAAAGGGCTCAATTGGTTACATTCCTCCAGGTACCAACAAACACTAATACTTCTTATATATTTATTTATTTTTAATTTTTTTTTTCTATGAAACAAGAAATGCTTACAATGGTATATAAGTCTAATTTGCTTTTGTTTTTTATGTTGTTTCAGAGTATGGTTGGGGAAGCAATGTCTCAACCAGTGGGGATGTCTACAGTTTCGGTGTCCTGCTTCTTGAGATGTTTACAGCAAAGAGACCTACTGATGAGATGTTTAAGGATGGTCTAGAACTCAATAAGTTCGCATCGACGATGCAACAAAATCAAGTTTCGAAGGTCGTCGATGCTAGGCTTTTCGAGTATAACAATGACTCGTCAGAGGGTGACATGAGCACTTATAGCTCTTCAATTGGTGGTGGAGACAGCAGCATCACAAGTAATGCTATTAGCAACTAGGACAGTAAATTGAACAGTGTCTAGCGGCTGTGATTAGAGTTGGTTTGTCTTGTGCAGCTGATTCAGCCGGTGATCGTCTCACCATGAGAGAAACCTTGGCAAAGTTGCATGAAATCAAGAAAGTCCTGGGATAGCAAGTCCATTTTGCTTTCTTATAGATGTAGTGCAATTAAGTTTGTTTTGCTTTTTTAGTGTTGAACAATCAAAATTCTTCTGCAGCTTGCCTGGCTAATGTAATGTATCCGAAACAAAATCTACCTCTATTACAAAATGAATCATAGTTATATAGAATCATAGATTTGCATGAATTCTTTGCAAACTAAATATATATGGGTTCTATCAATGTTCATTTTAAGCATGTATAAAGTTGGGAGATTGCCATGTGATCTGCACAACATGTCCAAATTTTAGAAGCCACTACAATTCCTTTAAATACTCCAAAATGAGAGATGAATACATAAACAAACATGTTTATGCCATCTGCATTACAAACTAAACTAGATAATAAAGAATTAAAATCAAACAAAGAAAATTTTAAAATATGCTCCTGCAACACAAAACATACTTACAAATGTCAGTGGTTCTAAACAAATTAACATTGGATATTGCTTACAAATGAACTCTTTAGTGAGGACAAACAAATTCCCATGTTTGGAAACATTGACTTCATGATTATTGTTTAGTTACATAAACTAAGTCACCGTTGTGAAAAAATATATATATATACATATATCACTGTCTTAGTTTCATTCTCCTAAGGAACAAGTACGCGAGAATCCGATATCCAATAATCATCACCAAAATAGCTCCCAATTCAATTCCACCCCAATCGAATCTCCATACTTTGATCAAGAAAGACTCACAAGAACCCAATCTAGAGCCTGAAGTGCCCAAGCAACCGTACTGAATCTTCAAGAGTAGCTTATACGTGTGATAATTAACAGATATGTAATGTACCCATGACATGAAAGACGGCACATTCTACATCAACAAGTAAACAACTACAATCAATACATCATCCATATAATTGAAGTAATTAATTTGGTAATTATTCATCTAAACTTGGATACTAAGTCGATAATCATCTTATTCATCCCTTCATGAAATGAACTAAGAAATGAAGTACAACATAGGACCACCCCCAAAAAAAAAAAAAAATGGCATAGAAAGCGCATGTCACTTTTTATGCTCTTTTAGTGCCAAAAAGCACACAAAATGTGAAGTATGCATTTTTAGTTTTGGTTCACATAGAAAGTGAACTATGCCCAAAAATGGCACACATATGAAGCATAGAATTTTTGGCACATAAAAAGGATGGAAAATGGCCATACCATAGATGCACACATTTCACTTTCTATGCACTTTCTATATCAAAAGGACCTATGTCCAATAGCACGGCCAATCAAAACCAGGCTCGAGTCAAGCTGATTCGCTCCTCAGATCAACTTGATGGTTACCAAGTTGGTATTACCAACCTTGTCTGGTTTTTGCTAATTTTTGTGATTTGGTCACCATACCTGAATAAAGAATCTACCGGATAACATAAACGTCATAACAATAATGGAGGCCAGTGTTGTTGCTTTCTTCACATCCATGAATGACGCACCTATGGCCAGTCCTAGACCCTGGACATTAAAAATCTCTTATGCATTTATAAATATTTTGTTGGCCATAGAATTTGGATAGCACATACATTTAATTTTGTTACCTGAGAAGCAACAATGCTGAGGAAAACAGTAGGCAAGGATAACAAAAATGCAGTGAAGCTCAGCTTCAAGCCAGTCATGAAATAGACCATCAACAGGAATAGCGTGGGCAATACAAGGTCCAAAGGAAGGTCACTGATGTTTCTTGCTATCATGTATGCACTGAGTCTGTACATATCAACTGCACTCTCTTTAACTAGCATTGCCCTTTCTTGAGGGAATGTGAAAATTGCTGTGAATATGGGAAAGAAGGCCCAAAATACTGAAATGAAGAACAGCAACCCTTTCTGCACATACTTCAATTCCAAATGCAATACAATATATACATATATATATATATGATCTAAAATATAGATTTTTCCAATAAGTTAAACAAACATGCTCTAAAATGTGATACGATAGAGGTAAATTTGTATAAGTTAAAATATCCGAATTTAAGTTACTTCTAGAGCAACTTCTATAACAATCAGATATTCAATAAAACATTATTATTTTATTTCAAATTAATCATGTAAATGCACATTTCTAAGTACATTTTACTGCATTTGTTACATTTTATCCTAGCAAAACTTCACTTCTTCTATAAGTTAATTAATTTTGATCATTTTTTCTTTTCTGCTTTAAGAAACCTTTTGAGGAAATCAAAAGTGGAAAACAAAAAACAAAAACAAAAAAAACCAAAAAAAAAAAAAAAAATAGAAACCACTTTGGATTGCTAAATTCAACATTTGAAACAAAAGTGTATATCAGATTTTCCTTCAAATGTGCAAACTAAAACGTAATTTGTTTAATATTAGCATTTTCTGATAACACTAGGTAAAGATTGGAATGGATGCTGTCAAAGTATGTCTTGCCTGATCTTGGAGTCTCTTTGGAGTTGATGCATCAGAATGCCACCAAAGCAATCCTACAATTATAGCAGTTGATATAACCTGAGTTACCCGAACAGTGCTCAAGTACTCGTGACGTCTTTCCTTCAACCCCCTCCTGCAAAGAATTGATAACTGTTCACACCAAGTGGATCCCCATTCCCTTGAGATTGACCAGCCCTGCATCTCAGTCTCAACCTTCACCATTAAGGTGGGCTTAAGTAGCTTTTTTGTTTCTTCCATGTTTGTGACTCTTGCTTCGTAAGCCCTTAAAAGATACTGCACAAGCATAAGATTGTTAATTATTCAGTAGTTTCGAGCATCAACTCAACATGCTAACATGATGCGCCCAAACTAGTAATCATGAGATGGGTGGAGTCAACCTGACCCATCTAGATCCCTTTTGTTAAGCCACCAATAGCGCCCCAAGATTTATTGAGATTTCAAATTAAATATTAAAAGGAAGTTTTAGCATATTGGCCTTTGAAGAGGACCTTCATTATTAATATCTTTTATTTTTTCAATTTTCTTGGTGGGTTTTAGGTGACAATCTAGCTAGCCTAATGGTTAAGCCACTTAGTTGGAACCACCACTTGCATATGATGCTCTAAGTATGAGACGTAGCCTGTCGATTAGGCAAATTAAACAACCATCTAAATCCCAATATTTGAGAATGCCCCAAATTTTTAGGACCCTAAATAATATATATATATATTATTCAATTAAGCAAATACGCTTAGTAATGGACAAAGCTCAAACTGCTTGTTATTTCTCTAGGCCTAAAAATGAAGTTGATAAGACGCCTCGTGCTCAAATCTTTTTTTTTTTATTTAAAAAAATGAGCCTCATGTATTTTCATCTTCTTCTATATTTGTATTAGATCAAATAATAAAAAGCATATGTGCTAGAATGTTCTAAATAGAATGACCTTAGTTTGGTTTGGCACTCAAAATAATCAGGTGTATAGGATGCCTAACATCTCCCAACAATATCAACATTTTTTCTCTCTACATATGATTATAAAAGCTTAATTAGTATGTGGATTGAAAAGATTATGAATTGAAAATTATTTTAAAAAAAGTTTATTATAAAAGCTTAATTAGTAATTTTGCAACATGAACAAAAGTAAAATTTAAAATAATTTCTTTTACTATTTTGAAAATCAGGCAATGGTTATTCTCCAGTGCTACTGAATAATTGTACAATTATGATACCTAGCATAGTAACATTACTCTATTGGTTATAGACCTCATGGACTTGGACATCAACAGGGGAAGGCCTTCCATCTCTAGCCTCAACCTTTTGGCTTCCTGCTAAAAGCTTGTCCTCCAATTCTGATGGAACTGACTTGTCCTTCATGTTCCCATTTGCAAGATCAACCAGGAACTCTGCCGGGTTCATGGCTATAAGCGGCGAACAACCGATGGAAGAGAAGTATACCATTGCTTCCGAGGCTTTTCCAGAGTAGAGGGAGCTTCCTTTGCCCAACAGTATTAGTTTGTCAAATTTGCTGAAGAGCCTGCTCGATGGTTGATGTATTGTGGTCACCACTGTCTTACCAGCCTACAATGCACAAAAGTTTGAGTTCATGTACGAAATTCCAATGTTTAGTAGTCATAGTGAAATTTCTCAGCACCTCAGCAATGCTATGTAGCACCTGAACAATTCGAAGCGCTGTTGTTGAATCCAAGCCGGATGTTGGTTCATCTAAGAACAGAAGTGATGGATTAATCAGGATTTCATTACCAATGCATAGTCGTTTTCGTTCACTGCCAGAAATCCCTTTCACAAACGGCCCTCCAATTATTGTATCTTGGCACCTGATATCATGTATTTATCAATATATGCCCTTTTGACAATCAAACACTGCTCTAATTTTGTAAATATGGTACTGACATTTAGTAAACTAGTGGGTAGTGCAATTCAAATAAGTAAAAATAAAAATAATATAGAAATTAATATAACAATGTATGTATTTCTCAAGTGGTAAAACTTTCTTTTCTAAACTCAAGGTCAATGTTTCGAGTCTTGTACACTTCTCTATATAATTTTTTTTATTTTAAATAAAAAAATGAGAGATATGTGGCATAATGAGAAGTAATCAAGTCCAACCTTCACTTAATATATGTGAATAAATGATGATTCCATCTGTCTTGTGGAAGAGGCAATCAAAGATTTCACATATATGATTCAACAAAAGGACTGTAGTGGTACAAAGTTGAGTAGTATCTTCACACGGCATGGAAAGCTTGTGTAAATATTGAGTAGTGAATTATTGTTCCACAAATCCTGTCTCAAAATTTATGTCTTTCTGACTCAATGCATTCACAGCCACATGATGTGGTCAAAACATGAGAATCTTGAAGCACGATTGGATGAGTGGGAGTACATTGGGAGTTAGGAGAGACATGAAATTTCTAGACAAAGGATCCGGTGCCTAGTTTTTGGAACTTCATGTGCAATTTTGAGCTAGATGCAGCCATATCAAACAAATTTGTGTGCTTAGGGAAGCTTTAATTCAAAATCCATTCAAGGCCAAGAAATAGTAACACAACTTAGCTAGTTAGTTATACTTGTTAAGTTACCAACACAGGTTAATTAAGAAAACACCTTTCTAGGCCAAGCTCTGTTATGACATGAGTAGCTCTGTCCTTCTGCTGTTCTTGGGTTAATGTATTAGGAAGACAAAGTAGAGGCCCGTAAGTTAAAGCTTCTTTAACTGTCAGGTGAGGAAATACAATATCATCTTGTAGAACAAATCCAATCCTGTTTTATACAAATTAATACGGATCAGTCTCTTAATCAGCGAAGCCAATCGTGTACATAAGTAAGCATGTAAATTGGAATTTGGCACTGGTACCTTTGCTTCAGTGACTTGTTATATGGCTGTTGATTGTATGTGATAGTACCACTGTTTAATTTGACTCTTCCACTAAGAAGATTGAGCAGAGTTGTTTTACCACCCCCTGATGGTCCCATCAGAGCAAGAACCTCTCCTGGACTTACTGAGCCAGTTACTCCATCCACTATGGACTTCTCTGCAACTGGGTGCTTCTTCCCCTTCACTGTTACCTTGCATTTGATGTCTTCAAACTGCAAAACAGCAACAATATATAAAATAAAATAAAAAAGACACATTCATTTTTGACCTTAATGGTTTATAAAATATAGGCAGACAAACCCTGTAAGTTTTGACTAATTTGCAATTGCTATACTTTCCATTCAAACTAACAGACATGTCAAACTTTGAGATTGAGTGAAATTAAAAGGAGGCAACTCTTCTCCAATAGACGGTGCTGTTTGGGTCCATACAGCCCACCACCGTTTCCGTTTTGATGATTCGAATTATTCATTTCAAGTTGAACTTGGAATAAAGAGTTCTAATTCAGTCTAGACCGCCATATATATTATTTTAATAATAAAATAAAGTAAAAAAAATATGCAAATATATATATTTAAAAATCATGTTTATTTTATGATTGAATTTTTTTAAGGTTCTAAATTCAAATAATAATGAAAGGATTTTAAAATTTTAATATACATTCAAAGATAAAAATAAAAAATAAAAAATTAATAGCTCATATCTATTTGGTTAAGTGGCGAGTTTCGAATTAGAAATTTTTTTAAGGTCTGTCTTGGGATGGTTAGGTTAGACTCAATATCAGATCAGACTTGGAATGATATGTATCCTTACAAGCTTGGCCCAAATTTAGCTTGGTCCGAGATTTGTCCACTTCTATCTCACAAGCTCACAACCGACTTTATTGTAAATGTTATTTGGTGACAAAACTCAATTCACATCTCCAATCCGGTCAAAATTACATGGAAGTAAAAAAAATTACTCAAAAGTAGCATATTTGAGTTGAGCTCAAATGTGAAATCTTGAAATAAAAGAAAACTTCTTTAGGAGGGGAAAAAAAAAAAAGGTGGTTCAAAAGTGACTTGTCTAGATTTCGAAATTAAGCATTCAATTATTTTTATAAAAATTAAATTTTCTAATTTTGTTGGGACGTTTCAAATCAAATATTTTGGATCTGATTTGAAGACCTTAAAAAATTAGCAAAATTATGGTTTTGTCATAAAATGATCAAACTGTTCCATCAACTTCATGTGATTCACTATTATATTATATCAAGAAGTCTAAATTTCCCTCGCATCCAAAGCTCTATTTTATAAAAACATTTTTTTTTTAATTAAATAATAATGAACATATGTAGTTCAATAGCTTCCATTGAGATATATGGGTAAGGTTGGTCCAATGTGTATTTTCCTCCAACTGCATGAATTCAGATCCTCCTCATCAATTGGTGAAGATTTGCCCATCTTGCCATCCTCTAATTAAGAGGAAAAGAACTTTGTTACTTTCTTCACGACTACATTTTGCTTCGTCACTGCAAAAAAAGACAGATGAAAATGAAAGAAATAGTGCCACTGTCTTACCATGACAAGGGGTTCTGTAGTCTCATGACATCCGAGATCTCATCTGACGGACGCAATGAAGATCCAGCTAGTGAAAAGAGGCCCATTTCATTGCTTAAAGTTGTACTAAAAAGGGTATCAGATTCATTAAAAGCAACGGTCACATTGTTAATAAGTTCATTTGTATTTAAGAACTGAGCACTCAATGACTTGGTTTTACGAATAGAGTTCCCTCTTGGAGATCCTGTTTTTACGCAAAAACTCGAAGTTTTTTGTATACTAGTTTCAGCCTGATTTTTGTTATCTCCTAGTTGTGTTAGGCTAGAGCTGTTCCAAGTCCTTGCTGGTCTGAGAACAGTGTTAGTGTTCTCTCTATTCTTTGGCGTCAATGCAGCTTTACTTCTGCCATCAAAGTCCTCCAAGCAGTCTAGTTTAAGTTCTCTTTTCGCTTCCATGGTGCTGAAACTGATTCATTAACACAAAAACAAATTGAACTGTTAGTCACAGAGCCTACCAAATTCTCTAGAAATTTAGTACTATGGAAGTTCTCCACATTAAGATTTGATATTTAATTATGAAAGATAGGAATAAAACTGTTTTTGATAACTGTGATGTTCACATTAGTGACAGCTTACGCCTAGTGTTCCAGTATACTCAAGAGATCCATGAGGCCTTCCAATGCCCCCCCAAGCTTTGATCATCAAAGAATTAAACTAATCAATTGGTTGCTCCTCCTACAGGTAATATCAAGCTAAATGCTGATGGATGTGCCAAGGAAAGTTGGGGAAAAGCAGGTTTGGAGGACTCTTTAGAGATGCAAAAAGTTCTTGGATTTTGGGATACTCTGGAAAGTTAGATGTAGCAACAAGCCTCAAAGCAGAAATATAGGCTATTTATCGCGGAACAACCATCATTCATGAAAAAGGTTGGAGAAATGTGATAATTGAAACAGACTGTCAAGATGCTGTCAACCTCATCAATGAAAGAACCCATCCAAACTGCCCTTACCGTGCTATTGTGGAAGACATCAAATTCCTTACCTCTCGTATGGCCTGCATTATCAAACACATTTTTCGAGAAGTCAATCAGTGCGCAGATGCCCTTGCTTATATGGAAGAAAACCAGGTGGAAGATTTGAAGATCTATGAAGACCCCCCTATTTTGTTAAGGCCCATTCTAGTGGTTGATATGGTTGGAATTGTGTATGAGAGGGATTAACCCTCTCTTTTCTTTTTTATTCTGTTGCTTAACTTTCCTTATTACCTAAAACAAAGATATTTAATTATGAAAGAATAATAAAGAGAGGCTTGAATAAACAAGTAAAAGAGAGAGCAATAGAAATAGAAGCCCACTTTGGAGCTGAGATAAGATGAGGTGCGTAAAAAGGGAAGAGATAGAGCTCAAACTTTCGGAATAGAGAATGAATATTAATTCAAGTTTATATAGGGGTGTTTTGGGAAGTTGGTAAAAAGTTGGCTTTTGACTTTTTACTAAGCTTTTTGGCTTTTTTAGAAAGTGATTTGGGAAAGTGGCAAAACGCTGACTTTTGACTTTTTGGATTAATATTTATTTATGATATCAAATCAAAATAAAATGACCGAAATACCCTTGCCAAACTTTGGAATTTTAGATAATTTGTTAACATGGAGGGTATTTAGGTAATTTCACCAGGCAGCATTTTTGTCACATCCCAAATGCAACAAATTGCGTTTTCGGCTGCCCAGCTTTTTCTTTATATCAACAAAACGCTTGCGTTTTTGGCTTCTTCCTAAAACGGCACATAGAGCCCTCCTCTAACAGCGCGACACAGTGATTACTTGCTACTCTCAATTATTGCATGCCAAGAACAGCCCATCTTATTCATCAAATTTTTGGCTTCATTCACATTAGCTAAAAGTTTTTTTTTTTTTTTTTTCCTTCTTCTTATGAGCGTAGGGTTTGGAAATTGCATACACTATCTAACGATTTGAACTAGTAGATTACCTTAAGAAGGGTGAAGTAAAATGTGATTCAAGTT
The DNA here is from genome assembly GCA_036172215.1 of Camellia granthamiana. Taxonomy (NCBI): domain Eukaryota; kingdom Viridiplantae; phylum Streptophyta; class Magnoliopsida; order Ericales; family Theaceae; genus Camellia; species Camellia granthamiana. The sequence goes on from CM069905.1 coordinate 116,183,867, forward strand.
TACAATCAAATATAAGAAAGGTTTTCTACGTAGACATTTTTTGAAAAAAAAAAAAAAAATATCATAAAAAATATTTATGTTGAAAAGAGTGTTTTTACAGATATAGAGATGGTTAGTGAATTTTGAAATGGTGAAGCACTGCACAAAGCACTAGGAATCGAGGACTGAATAAGCTCCTTGCAAAAGATTTTAGTTAGGTATTTCAAAGTAGTAAAATTACAAATTAGATTTTTTACTAGAATTTTACTTAAAATTATCAATCAATGATCTAGATTTATTCAAGATATGGACCCATAACAACACCAAATCAATCTTCACCCTCCACAATCAATCTGAATAAATTTCTCATAATTTTTTTATGAACAATTAAACTTACTGATATCAAAGCAATTAAATTGCCGAAGTGTTTTTGAATCAAAGACCATATTTTATTATTTTGACAATGCATAACCTTTTCATCTTCCAAAATATTACATAAATCCGAAATCCCAATAATCATATCATCACAAGAAAGCAAAGTAAGCAGCACTCGAGATTTTTTCACTTGATACGATAGAAATTACTCTAGAATTCTTGGGATTGCTTAATTATTTTTAATCATACTGAAATTACGGATATAGTCTAGTTTTGAAATAAATCACATAAATTTTACATTTTTATATATATGAATAATTTGTAATTATTTTTTTTTCATGTGTCACAATCCTAATTAGTGGTCACAATTCTTATCACAAACATGAAAGAAAGTGATGGTATGTCGTGCAACTTCTACAATTTATACTTAAAAACCCAAAACAAAAAAAATATTTGCCATTGGAAACCTTGTGAAGGGTTCCTATAAATTAGGAAAGGTCACAAGAAGTGAATTATACAAGTCATACTGGGACATATTATACGTTGCCTTTTCTGTGATATTCATAGCTTGCATTAAATTTATGATGTCTCTTCTTTGACATGGTTGTTTGCATGTACGCCATTGAGGCATTGTTTGGGAAGTTGATTATTTTAATAGGTTAAAAATTTTATATTTGAAAAGATGGTTGGATTTTTTTATAATTTGATTTGATATTTGTGAGAGAAAAAGGGAAATGATTATGAGTTTGATGTGACTTTTTATTTTATAAGCTAGTTTAGCCTATTTTATCTTTCTATGAATTTTAACTTAAAAAGTCAATTAATAGCCTTTCCCAAACAAGGCCTGAATCAAAAGACATCCATGAATTAATGTAGTTTAGATCAAAGTCATGTCGAAAGCCATCATGGTCTCACAAGTTCATGTTGAATAGAGTGGATTCTGATTAGTATCGACACTAGAGAGAATTATAGGTTTTAGGCTAACAATCAAAGTATAAATAATTCTCGTACTTTCATTGTTCTGCACTACGTCATATACAGTTACTAGTTAACATAATACTCATGCTATGCACTAACTTAAAAAAAATAATTAAATAATAACATAAAATTTGAAATAAGTTTGAATTAATTAAAATTAACCTTTTTTTTTTTTTTTTTTTTTTGTGCATATTCTAAGTTCTCCGTAAGAAATAGATGTCTTAATTTAATTGGTAAAGATTAAAAAAAAAAAAAAAAGAATAAAATACAAAAATTATATATATGATAAAATAAAAATAGATTTCATCCTATAAGTTTTTTGGTTTTAGTTTATTGTTAGAGTTTGTCCAATTATATATAGTTAAAATTTTCATTCATATTTTCTATTTAAATATTTTTAAATTACGAATAAATAAATTTTAGTTGGACTCTTCTTTTAAATCTCAAATTAGATTCAATTCAGATATGATTAAAATTTTATTTTTAATTTTCCATCTACAGGTAGACCAATAGTTTTATGCCATGCATATCTTATGCCACACATTTTTATTTTTTATTTTTTTTAAAAATAGATGGCTTAGATAAGGTTAAGATATACACTACGCCAAAACAGGGCATTAACGGCGGTTTTTTTAACGGCGATTTCGTTACCGCTGTTAAACGGCGGTAACGAAACCGCCATTAATACCGCCGTTAATGTATCTTTAGCGGCGGTTTTCGTTACCGCCGTTAACAAAACCGCCGGTAATGACCCTTTAACGGCGGTAATGAAACCGTCGTTAAAAACCCGCCGCTAAAGCCATTTTTAAACGGCGGTAATAAAACCGCCGCTAAAGTCCTGTTATTACCACCGTTAATGACGGCGGTCTTTGTCGGCCGAGCTCTGGCGAAGCTCCGGTGAGTGGTGACCACGCGCGGCTAGGGTTGAACATGACCATCCACAATAAAGTAAAAGTAATGTTTAAATATTTATTTAGTAAATATATTTTATGAAGAGTGGCTGTGGTGGAGTGGTTGGTGTGGGTGGATGAGAGATTGAGGGTTCAAGACTTGGGGAGTGCAAGAAGAAATAATTATTTTTTGAAAAATTCGAACCTATTTACGGCGGTAAAGAACCGCTGTTTTTGGTCTTATATTACCACTGTTTTTGGTCGACTTTTAACGACGGTAATTTACCTTTTTATGACGGTTGTACTTTTTCCGACACGCGCATAAACGGCGGTAACGAAACCGCCGTTAAAGGCTTTAATGGCGGTTTTACAACCTTTAACGACGGTAAAAAAACCGCCGCTAAAGCCCAATTTTGGTGTAGTGATACTATTTAAAACAAACATGTGTATTCTTAAACACAACACATGTATTTTTTAATTTGTGTTTACCTGTGCCATGAGAAATTTCTTTTTTAATTAATAAATGTGCTTATAAATATTTTGAGGCCTAAAATTTTTTTAGTTCTTTAGACAATGCATGTATTGTTTAGTTTTCAACCAAAAAAATAATAAAAATAATAATAATTAAATTAAATACTTTTAAATTTGAAATTATATAAAGTTATATTTAAAATTTTCTTTTAAAGAATTTCAAATTTCAAATTAGATATGAATTAGATATGGCTAGTTTTTTTATTTTTTATTTTTTTCATTTTCTATATTAACATTTTTAAATTTCAAAATCATAAATAGGATTAGATGGAGTAATATTTCTGTGCCATGTGTATTTCTTAATGTTTATAAATTCTAAAAAAAAATTAAGAAATTTGGATTAATGCTTTGGAAATCATAGTCTTTCAAACAAAAAATCTCTTTTCCTTAATATATAGTATAGATATAGATAGACTAGTTAATTTTGCATAAGTAGAGCTTAATTTGATACAATAAAAATCTCTTAAAATCAAATGAACTCAATGAATATGAGGCATAATGTTTCTAACTATGCTAGGATTTTAAAATCGTTATTTTTTTTTTACGAAATTTGTGATTGCGAGTGATATATTTTATATATTTTGAATGATAAACATTTAGAAAAAAGGTTAAATTAAAATCAAGACAGTTAAGAATGATTTCAATAACAAAAAATTGTGAAATTATAATGTATTGAGAATCAATCAATCAATCAAAGCAAATTGAACGACGATTTACGAGTAAATGTATGATGCATTACATATAATCAACATCAAACATATACGTACATACATACAAAATGTATACATTTATAAATATTCATATATATTTAAAATCATATAGGTATATTGTTATTTATAAATACATTAAATTTAGATAATAAATATGTTCAACATTACACGTAAACACTCACGGTATTTTTGTTCAAAGAGAGAATATGAAAGTAAAAGATATTCAAACATTCATTTAAATGTAAATGTTCGTACCAATTCCCAATAATAAAAGGAGAGTTATATGAATAAGTATAAAACTAGCATCTTCTAAAATACATGTTGCATTAGATTGCTCGATTGTGTATGGTTATGCCTTCTTCTAAAATACTCCCCGTGTTGGATGGCTATATGTTGTTTAGGGTTTTCAAAATTCTATATTTTTTAATTTTACTTTATATTTTTTATTGACATTATTTGAAAAGGTTTTAAGTGAAGCAAATATATATGATAGTCAATGATTTTTCATATTAGTGAGATATTTGAATTTTGAAATTCAAATTTAAAGGATATTTAGAAGGTTTTTTATTTTTATTTTTGTAGTTGGATTAACCAATAGATTTTTTTTTAATTATTTAAAAATATAAAAAAAATAACAATTTTTTTTTTAGGTTTTGGAACTCACAAGACCCTTGTTGAAAAATCATTTTTACTTAATAGATATTAGCATATGACCCATACTATACACAATAAACATAATCCATCAATATTTGATAGATAGATATGTAGAGACCCTAATTTTTGTAATTACCATTAAATCCCTAACCTTGAGCTTATTTCAATAAGGCCCTTGAATTTTCGCTTATTTGCGTTTTAAACTCTAGAATCTGGAAGCATCACGGATTAATTCAAGTAAACCCTAATTGATCTCGGTAGATTAATAATCACCTTTAAAACCCTGCTATTAATTATTAAATCCTATAATTATAGATTAATTATTTTAAAATCTTAATTCTCGATAACGTCGATTTTGCTCAGTTTCTCACCTTTCTTTGCGCTTTAATTTAACCAAACCCGAATTTATTATTTTAACTATTTTCTAATGTTAGTATATTAATTATAAATATCAAGGTTTCATAAATTTAGACTTGATCCCTATATGCTTCTATTTTATTTCATTCTAAACTTTAATTGTAATATTTTATTAATTAATGTACTTGTACCTATTATTTTATGTTTATAAATACAAATATTTCTTTTATATATATATATATATTTCTTGGAACACAAGTAGTTGGCCAGGTGATGGATAAAAGGGCCTTGATGGTATTGATGAACAATTTTGACAAATTACACTTATGGAAACCTCCCAATCCTTTATGTATATAGGTGCACACTTCTCCCCCTCATTTACACATTTTCAGCCATGCACTGGAGGAGTGAGAAAGAGTAATCTTGGGAGACAGAGAGAGAGAGAGAAGAGAAGAAGAAAAAGAAGAATTGTGTTTAGTCTTGTATAACAAAGGTAAACTTACATCACCTTTTCTCTCAAGTTCTTTTACCACTTGTTTTCCCCTCCTAATACATGCTATTTGTATATATATATATGTGTGTGTGTGTTGTAGTCTAGGCCTACACTCTTGTATAAATGTGTATTAATTAAGAAATGGTGTGCTTCTCTTTCTTTCTTAAATTTCCAGTAACAAATCTTTTCCTTCTCTTGAATTTATTTTTTATCAAAACTCCATAAACTCAAAATCTGTTTTTATGGGGATATGTCTAGAGTATGTGATAATTTTGGTAGGACCTAAGGATGTATTTTTATAACCTAAACAATTTTTCTAAGTTTGTTACTCACAGAACCAGAAAAACAGTCAACTTTCTCTATTTTAGAAAATTTCAGAAAAATAATCTTGAGTCCACGTTTATATCAAAATCTTAATATCGGTGTTATATTTCAACTGAAATTTGTTTGAACTCAAGAGAGTGAGGGGTTTGACAGAAAAACCGATTTGCATAACGGTCAACGAATCTGGATAGATCTCGGTAATTCTGAATTATCTTAAAATATAAAATACATATCCTACCTTCGTAAATTGAGTTTGAAACTACACTTATTTATCTACAAGCTCACATGAGGCTAGGCACTTAGGGCCAATAAATGTATTTTTTTCATAATTATCTTCAAGCTGGTTCAAATATGAAAATCTAGAAATTTGTGTTAATATGCTCTTATTTGGTTTGCAACTCTTATATTCTATATTTCTTGAATGTTTTAGTCTTGATATGTAATCTATGATAAATTGTGATTTTTTTTTACCATGAATAAATTACTTATTGTTTAGTTTGGATTCGTAATTATATTAACCATTGTAGACACCCTATTTTTGACTGACCTTAAGACTCAGACGTCATCGTCTGTGCACTCAATGATTGTGCATGTTTGTGCTCGTTTTGAGTTTCCGGAGCCTTCTGCTAGGCGCCTTGTCTCGGGACCTCCTAACTTTCTTCTCTTGGCCTGATTTTTGGACCATGCCTTACTGCCTTTGCCTAGAGGGAAACAAAGGCCTGTAGGCCACTTTTTGTAGCCGTAGGCTACCTTTCTCTCTCGTAGGCCACTTGTAGTGGCTCGTAGACTAGTTTTCGGGGCTTCCGGCTGAGTGCCTTGTCTCGCGGACTCTTGTCTTTCTTCCTTTTTGGTTGGTTTTTGAACCAAACCTTGTTACCCCTTGTCTGGAGGGTGGAACAGGGGTGTAGACCAGTTTTCTTCCCTGCAGACCACTTTTCTTCCCTGCCAGCCACTTTTACTGGTCGATCAGCTAGGGTGGGTGGTCTGTGGACCACCTAAGGTGGTTGGCAGCCTACCACCACCTTCTACTCTCTCTGTAGACCCTCTTCCTCCCTTGCCGACCAGCTTTATTCCCCATAGACCACTTTTGGTGGTCGGTCGACTAGGGGAGTGGTCGGTCGACCACTTTAACTGGTTGGTGGCCTTTCTGCACTTTCTGCAGATATTTTCCTTGCCAGTTGTGCCAGCTGTTAGGCACAAAAGGCATTCTCCATACACGTGTATGGAGAGATTGCACCAAACCTCTAGCTTGTCTAACAAGCTTGAGGCATGAAATTCTATATAAAGGAGCTTCCTCCCTTTGGTTCAAGGTTGAGAAATTTGGATTAGGGCTAAACATATCTCTCTCTCTATATTTGTGCTATTTTGTGCCTTAAAGTGAGTTTTGTTCACACTTTTGCACTAAACACCTAGTGAAACACCTTCACTCTTGGGCTGAGGTTCTTGGAGGTTGCATTTGAGTGATTTTGGCTTGGTTTTGCCTCAGAAGTGGCTGTTCTTGTTGTTCTTCAAGGGTGAGTCCTATTCCCCCTTTTAAAGCTTTGTTTTGATTGCATACTTAGCCACCTTTGCATGCTTCTTTTGGCTTAACTTTCAACTGCAAAAACCTTTTTCTAAAGTATTTTAAAAGGTTGTTTGAGGCCTTGTTTGAGTTAGGGGTGTCTTTCACTCTCTTGTGCCTTATTTGCTTAACTTCTTACTATCTTTTAAAGCTATTGGGACCACCTTTTTTTGGCCTTCTTACCACTGAAACTCAGAGGAATTTCAGTGGTAGAAATGTGGTTTTGAGGTCCTAAATGGGTGGGGGTTATCCCCCCTCCTCTTCTCTTGTTTGCTTGTGTTGGTGGCCCATCAAAAGAGCATGTGTTTCTACTTCTTAGTGGCTTTGTTTAGGCTTATTTTTGTGACTTTTTAGACCTGCCATAACTCTGTTTTTGGCTGTCATGGTCACCTCTTGCATGTTTATTGCACTTGTAGTGTAATCCTACTTGTAGCCTTGCAAAGTAGCATGTCTTTCTAGCATGTTTTGGCTCCATCTCAGCATGTTTTTGGTGTTATTTTACCATGTTACAACTCTAATTTTTGTTGGTGAAGTCACCTTATGCTTGGTTTTGGTATGTGTAGTGTAATCCCACTCATTGGCCTTGCATGCGTCATGCTTTATGCCTCCCATTCTAGCATGTGTTAGCTCTACTCCATACATGTTTTGGCATTGTTTTAACCTACCTTGGGACTGTTTTGAGTCATCTTGGCCCTTTGGGGCTTGCTTGATATGGCTATGGTGCAAGTACCTTAGTTAGTCATGAGTTTTGAGCACCCTGCTATACTATATTTGTGATGGTTGCATGTTTGGGCATTGTTTAACATGTTATTTCAGAGCATGTACGTGTGTCATGTTCTCACTTCTTTCATTCCTTGAGAGCTTTTGAGAGTTGTGTCTTTGTGCATTGTTAATGACCCATCAAATGAGCATGTTCTCCTTGTGTTGTATGCCTTGATCTTAACATATTTTAGCCACTGTTTTGGCATGTTCGACCTCTGTCCGGGTTGGTTCAACCATTTGAGATTGATAGTGCATGCCTCATGTGTAGTATGTTTCATTAGCTTTGATTGCCTTAGCTTTTAAACACGCCATGCATGCATTGCTTACATGATAGAGTCTTGCGCATGTCACTTTAGCATTGAAGATTGATCATCTTGTTTGCGTTGCATGTGTTTGGATTGGATGTTAATCCAAACACGAGGAATGTCGCACATTTCATACTCAAAGTGATGAAACGTGTAGCATTTTTCGGTCGCCGACCCTCTTGATCAAGCATGATAGAGGTAGAGGCCCTTATGTGTTATTTGTGTGCATTCATTGACATTGACTTGTGCAAACTTGGCTTCTCGGCCATCGTGCATGTGATGTTCGGTTGGTGGCCCAGGAGTCGAGTACCGCACTCCCTTGAGCATGAGAAATGATAGGGAGGGTGGTTGTGCACACATATCTTGCAAATACACTACTATGCCCCTTGTTGTTCTCTGTTGCAGCAAAGCTGGAGCTTGGCAAATTAACTGGTCGGCTGACCAGTAAGGGTGGTCGACCGACCACTTTTTCTGGTCTACAGCCCCCTTTTCTGGTCGGCAGCCCACCAGGAGGTCCCCATGTTGGAGCAGAAGCAACCTGGAAGTTAGTGCACTTTTCAGAGATCAAATCAAATGCAAACAGAGGCAATTATGGGCATACAATGGATTTCCGAGCGAGGCGATCGAGCATGCATGCACCCCTCGCCCCGAGGACCTCTTTTAACTACTTTAGCTGCTTTACTTAGTTAGCTAATTCGTCGGTTTTGTACTTAATTAGTTAATGTATTTAATTAATGATTTGTTTTGTAATAATTAGTTAAATTAGCGTAGCTAGTTAGCTTATTATTCGGACCCTCCGTCGAGAGAGCAAAATGTTGTAATAAGCATGTGTATGTGTGTGAATGTCTTCCAACCCCACGTCTTTCTCCCTTTTATTTACTAGCTTTTGATGGTTAATTTTAGGACATGTTTCAATTAGCATACTTATGTTTTGCATGCGTGCATCATTCATTTGTATTGCATGCACCGGGCTCGGTGCATCATTCAAACTGCATTGTATTTCAATACACTTACTTGAATACGTGTTTCAAAGCATGTTATCAAGTGTTGCATCCATATGCCATCTTAGATAGCCGAGCCCACTTAGTTACATTTTTGCATGTGTTGCATTAGGCATTGTTGACATAGCTAGGATCATACATGATTTCTAACTAGTTTTTGTTTTGGCTCGGAGTACACTGTGAGTGTTTACGTTTTAGTATCCTTGCATGCGTGTAAGTGACTACCATGATAGCATGCTTGCCATGAGACTATGTGTTTATGTGTTTAACTACATGAATGCCTGTGGATGAAGGTTTGATTGCCTGAATTGGAACAACTCGATGATTGTGAGTTTAAGCCCACTTGAAGTGGCAAAATCATGTTTTTCTAAGCCCACTTGAGGGTGGCAAATCCGCGCTTTAGCCTACTTGCAAATAGCACTTTCAAACCACTTTCAAAAACAAACATGAGTTGTTTTGTTCCAATCTGCGTGATTGAGTCTATACTTATATGCTGTGCGCATCACATAGTAAGGTTAGCTAATAAACCGGAAAAAGAACACATATGTTTTCAAAATAACGTATCGTGTTTAGTAGAGGCCGATCCTTCGATCAGGCAAGCGGGGGGTGCTCATTTCATGACCTTCTCCCCTCGTACCCAAGTTCCCGAGCCGAGGCAACTTTGGTGATGACAGACACGTGGCCTTAGGCACGAGTCAGGGTTTCCTAAATTTCCCAAAAACAAAACATTTAGGTGGCGACTTTGAAATCTGGCAAAGCAGTCCATGTTTGGCATTTCTTGATTAAAATTGATTTTCCAAAAAAGATTTGTCGGATTTGGACTCTTTGGTGATTTATCAGTCTTACATTGCACTTTGTGAGATTAGATTCAGAACCGTGACAAGAGTCCAAACTGTAGTAGCTAGAACCACAATTCGCACCCTCGTGCGCGGAGCGGAATTCGGGCGGTCTACAACCATGCTTTGCTATAACTGAGAACATAATGCATTTAATAAAGGGGAAGTTAAATGGGATAGTAATGGGTTGCAATCATTGTAGTAAATTTTATGAGATAATGAATGATGGATTCAAGAGTATGATATAGTGGAATGTGTTCCATTTTTGTGAAGTCTTGCGCAAGTGTGTTTTCGAACCCTAACATGGCACGAGAGGTATTATGGTTGCCTAATGGAAATGAGAGGCATAAGGGTGATAGTGAGAGTCTCACACAGGGAGAGCATCCCTAGAAGCCTGTTCCCTTGGGGTAGACCGTGATGTCACCACTCGGGTATGTAACCTAGGAGCATGGGCATCATTGGTAATTGTGCGGTAAGCGAAGCACTAGTGGTTATGCGGTAAGCGACGCATTGATATTGTATTAACCAAGGGGGAGTCAAAATTTCCCGTGGCCAGTGTTAGTGGTTGGGTCGGAACGACATCCCACGGGGAGTTGCCTAAAACTAACTTAATTGGTTGTTATTCTTAAGAATTGAAATTTAATTATAAACTCTGCTTAATTATTGCTTTCGTTGTATGTTATGATCGTCCCGTTATATTGCTTGTGTATTTGGAATGGGAAAACAGTCGAGGGTGTGTATGTTTACTAGGTATTCCAAACTCATGGCGTTTTATACCAGGTGGAGGTGAGTTTTACACTAAGAACAGAATCTCTAAAAGTTTTGAGGAACCATGGTTGCCTTAGAGAGTAGATTTTGTATTTCCTATATTTTGGATAATCTTTTTGCATCAAGAAACTGATCTGTATTTAAAAATTTGAAGAATTTTATCTGTAACTATTATTAATATTTTCTTGTAGTGTAATTATTTTTATTTTGTGCTTAAAAATGTTGTGTGTCCGCTAGTTAAACCCCGATGTATCGTTGTATTATATTATCGATGTTTCTAAAATTTGGGGCGTCACAAACTATGTAGATGAGAGGCAACTATCTCTATCTGTTGTCTAATTTTTTTCTAATCATAGTGGAAGTACAAAGCTCACAATTATGATTTAAAGTTAATCACATAAATCTCATTACTTATGTATGTGTGATGAGATTTATGTATAGAGTAATATTATAAATTTATCCTTATCAATTCAGAAATTATTCAGAAATTAATTTTCATCACATTTTACATGGACTTTACACGAACCGCACACTACATAAATTAATCTCCACCATATGATTACCCATCTAGAAAATTCTGAATGAATAAATCTGAATTACTAGACTTTCTCTTATGCATTTGTGTAACTTACCATCATTATTTATTTATTTATTTCTCATTTGTTAAGTCACATCACTTAGATATTACATATCCCTTACAAGAAGAGGTGCCACAAAAGCTAGGGTAAATTTTGATCAACGTATCTGTTAGACAATCTTCACTGTAATTAAATTAATTAATTCTGTTTGGGTACTAAACGACAAACAGAATATAAAAGAAAAATAGGAAAGGAGAGAGAATGTTTGATTACAAAAATCAAACTAGAAATAGAATTAAATAAATAAAAACATATTTTATTTTGTTACAAAAACAAAATTAAAATCTGATTTAAATAAATAATAAAAATAGAAAATAAATAAATAACTTACTTGATTAATATTTTGAATATTATTCTGATCAAATCCAGTGTCTGACACTGTGTCCTTAAGACAGATTCGTCCTCTCCATGGTGCTTTCAAAATATGGATGCCTATCTCCCAAGATGAAATGATCAACAACAAATAAATGCAGCACTATAATTTATTTATTCAACGAACACACTAAGTGTTTATACTCTTTCTCACAAAAAATTAAATGTAACAAAATGAAGAATAAATCTGCAGAGGAGAAGTACGAAATTTCTGAATGTGTAAATCCAAATAGGGAACTAGACTATTTATAGATGTATTGGTGGCTGCAGGTTTTGAATTAAACAGGTGCAACCTGTTTGAACAGGTACTGTACCTGTTGGGTTTTGAATTTGGACAGATAACCGAATTTGTTTGAATTTGAAAATTAAACAGATTTGAAATCTGTATTCTGTATTCGATTAGGACAGAATTTTGTGGAGAGGTGCATTACAAAATTTGAATTTAATTTCAACCCAGAATTTTGAAATAAAAACGGACAGATTTTATTTCAAAATAAATAAGATAAACTCAAATATTTTTGGCCCAAAAAGATTAGTATTGGGCCGAACAAGCCCAACCCAACCACACACCATGCACCCGCGCCCAAGCCCAGGCCCAGCCCGCCCGACCGGACAGCGCGCGTGCGCGAATGTGGTGATTTTTGGGTCTAATGAGTCTAGCCCATTTTGCCATAACCTCCCTCTCTACAAAACTTGGGTACCCCTTGGGGCACACCCCAAGTTCCAACCCCATGCCTTATAAACCCATTCAAAACTTCCCACCAAATCATTGTGGGACAAGCCATTTTCCAACCTTAAGGAATTTTCACCAAAACTCCATTTCCATGGAGCTCATTTTGGCTTCAATTTTCCATTCACCCGATAATAGTTTTGAGAAACCAAATATACCACGTAAATCACAACGCGGCATAGAACGCGTTACCACTTAGACCCGCCAAATTTGACGCACGGGTCCCACCTAAATAATAGACCAAAGTTAGGAAAAATTTCTATTTTTACCCAGAATTTTTCAACCATTTCCAACAATCCCCCACATGAATGGAATTTGATAACAACGGAAATGCAACAATATGCAAACTTTATTGAAAAAGTATAAGTCGAAAATATCTTGCATCAGGATAGGTAGCTTTCGGCTTTGAACCTTCCCTAGTGATAACCTATCGGACTTACTAGCTAACCAATGGACGCGATGCCTTGAATTGTTCAGCCGTTTGTGTAAGCCAAGACAATAGGTTTTACACAAAATATCTTCTAACACATTGTGGTTCTCATTATTGTGTTCATTTTGGTCTTGAACGCTCCTGATTTTCATGAGTGTTTCTAGAGAATTTAGCCTCTTTCATTCTCATAGAACCGGTCCCAATTCGACACTCATATAGGTGATTTTTATTGTAAGTATCTCTTTTATACTTGTCTTGATTTTTATACCTAAATCAAGATATAAGTAATCATTAAAAGCAAAACTTATCATTATACCCCTGCAGACAACATATGTTGCAGATATCACTCTCACCATAGGAATGGGCAGGGAATTTTAATCCCTTGGTGATTTCTGGCGAGCCACACATAACTTAGTTGTCACTTTGAACTTAGTTCTTGGGATCTCCAGTCATATAAGTAGGGTTACCATTATGATGACGCTTATGTAATAGCCTTTAATCCCATCCCCTTCGATGAACTATACACTAGCTCTTTTGTCAAACCTTTTGTTAACGAATCCGCAATATTCTCTTTAGATTTTATATAATCTATTGAGATTATTCCATTTGACAACAATTGCCTAACGGTATTATGTCGACGACGAATATGTCGTGACTTACCGTTATACATATGATTCTGTGCCCTGCCTATTGCAGATTGACTATCACAATTAATGCAAATAGCTGGCACAGGTTTAGGCCACATTGGAATGTCTTCTAAGAAGTGACGAAGCCATTTTGCTTCTTTCTCCTACTTTGTCTAAAGCAATGAACTCAGATTTCATTGTGGATCGTGCGATGCATGTTTGTTTCGTGGACTTCCAAGAAACAGCAGCGCCTCCCAGAGTAAAGACATATTCACTAGTGGATTTTGAATCTTTAGTATCCGATATCCAATTGGCATCACAATAGACTTCAAGTACTGCTGGATATCGTATAAAGTTCAAACCATGATCATGAGTAAATCTTAGATATCTAAGAACTCAAATGATCGCTTTCCAATTGTCTTCTCCAGGATTACTAGTGTACCTACTCAATTTACTGACTGCATAAGCTATGTCAGGACGAGTACAATTCATTAGGTACATTAGGCTTCCAATGATTTGGGAGTATTTTAACTGAAACACTGCATCACCTTTATTTTTCGATAAATAAAGACTGATGTCTACAGGTGTTCTAGCTACATTCAAATCATCCTTGATAAATTTGTCAAGAATTTTCTTAATATAATGAGATTGAGATAATGGATATTCGTAAGATGTTTTAGTAATTTTCATTCCTAATATAACATCTGCGACCCCCATATCTTTCATATCAAATCTTTTGTTAAGCATTTGCTTAGTTGATTTGATCATGTTTTGACTGCTTCCAATGATAAGCATGTCATCCACATAAAGACAAACTATGACATATCCTTGGTCAGTGTTTTTAACATAGACGCACTTGTCATATTCGTTTATCTTAAACCCATTAGTAAACATTGCATGATCAATTTTTTCATGCCATTGCTTAGGTGCTTGTTTTAATCCATAAAAAGATTTTACAAGCCGACAAACTTTCTTTTCTTGCCCCAACACTACAAACCCTTCGGGTTGCTCCATATAGATCTCTTCATTTAGATCACCATTTAAGAAAGCTGTCTTAACATCCATTTGATGTATTTCTAAATTAAACAACGCTGCTATAGCAATAAGCATGCGAATGGATGTTATTCTTGTCACAGAGGAATATGTGTCAAAATAATCCAGACCTTCCTTTGTGTGTAACCTTTTATTACAAGTCTTGCTTTGTACTTGTCAATTGAACTATCTACTTTCATTTTTCTCTTGAATATCCATTTATATCCAAGAGGTTTAGAACCAGGTGAAAGATCCACCAATTCCCAAGTATGATTTTGCATAATGGATTCAATTTCATTATTAACAGTCTCTTTCCACAAAGGTGCTTCAGGACCTGTCATTGCTTCCTTAAAGCTTTGAGGTTCATTTTCTAATAGATATGTCAGAAAATCTGGACCAAAGGATTTTGATGTTCTCGCTCTCTTACTTCGTCTTGGTTCATCATCAGTTAAATCCTGTTGATCGAGACCATTACTAGTCTCTTGTGTTTGATTGTCATTAGTCTCTTGACTTTGTGTACAATCATAAGTTCTTTTCTGTTAACTTAATTCATGTTCTTTCTTGTAAGGAAAGACATGTTTAAAAAACACAGCATTCCTTAACTCTATAATAGTGTTCACATTTATATCAGGTATTTCTGATTTATAAGTCAGAAACCGATATGCACTACTATTCTGAGTATAACCAATAAACACACAATCTACTGTTGTTGGTCCAATCTTAGTCTTTTTAGGAACAGGAACTTCAACTTTCGCCAAACACCCCACACTTTTAAGTATTTGTAAGAAGGCGGTCAACCTTTCCACAATTTATAAGGAGTGTTTTTAGTTTTCTTGTAGGATATTCTGTTAAGAACATAATTAGCAGACAATATTGCTTCCCCCCACAGGTTCTGTGATAAGCCTGAATTTAGTAATATGACATTCATCATTTCTTTTAGGGTTCTATTCTTTCTTTCAGTAATTCCATTTTGCTGAAGTGAATAGGGTGCTGTAGTTTGATGAATAATGCTATGTTGTGTATAAAATTCATTTAATGGTGTATCATATTCACCACACCTATCACTTCTAACCATTTTAATGGTTTTACCAAGTTGATTTTCAACTTCAGTTTTGTAGAGTTTAAACATTTCTAAGGTTTCATCTTTACTTCTAAGTAAATAAACATAACAATATCTTGTGCAATCATCGATAAATGTTATGAAATACTTTTTGCCTCCTCTAATTTGAACAAATTTAAGATCACATACGTCCGTATGAATTAATTCTAGAGGTTTTCCTTTCAACCGATTTAAATGAAGCCTTAATTAGTTTTGCTTCTACACAAATTTCACATTTATAATTAGAATTAATTTCAAAATTTGGTATATAATCTAAACCAATTAATCTACGCAAAGCATCAAAATTCACATGTCCTAATCTATCATGTTATAAATTCAACTCAAGAATATAAGCAAAAGATGTGTTATTCTTATTCATAGCAACTTTCAGTACAACTGTCATTACATTTAATTTGAAGAGACCATCACTCATGTATCCTTTACTAACATACATACCACTCTTTGATAATACAAATTTATCAGACTCAAATATAAGCCTAAAACCATTTTTACTTAACAAAGAGTCAGAAACCAAATTCTTCCGGATGTCAGGTACATGCAGTACGTTGTTGAGGGTCAGTTCTTTCCATGATGTCATCTTCAAGATCACATTTCCTTGTCTAGCCACAGTAGAAGTAGAAGAATTTCCCATGAAAAGTTGTTCACCATTTGCAGCCTCATTGTAGGTAGTGAACATCTTCTTATCCGCACATATGTGACGAGTTGCTCCAGTGTCAACCCACCACTCTTTGGGATTTCCAACCAAGTTAGCCTCAGATACCACAGCAGAGAGGTTGATGTCATTCACTCCATTAGAGATGTAATCTAGTTTAGTTACATTGGCCTGATTGGTAGCCTTCTTGCTTATACTTCTGTGATCCTTCTTAGGGCGGCAGCAGTCAGAAGCTCGATGTCCAGTTTTGCCACAGTTATAGCATTTTCCTTTGAACTTCTTGTTGCCATTGTTGTCGCCTTGTTTAGGACCATCTCCAGTAAACTTTCTCTTTTTATTATGTGGTTTGTGAACTTGTTCAACCACATTAACCTTGGACTCAATGGGATTTTTCTCATTCCTCTTTTCAACCTTACGGTTATCTTCCTCAATTCTCAGTCTTACAATAAGTTCATCCATGGTCATCTCTTTGCGTTTATGTTTTAAATAATTTTTGAAATCTTTCCAAGCCCGTGGTAACTTTTTCACTAAAGCAGCGACTTGGAAAGACTCGCTCAGAGACATACCCTCAGAATGAATATCATGTAAAATTAATTGAAAACTTTGAACTTGAGAAATTACCGTTTGGGAATCTACCATAACGAAGTCCAGAAATTTACCGACAACAAATTTCTTCGTGCCGGCATCTTCTGTCTTGTATTTCTTCTCCAAAGAATCTCATAATTCTTTTGCTGTTTTCAGAGGACTGTAAACATTATACAGCATGTTGTCAAGGCCATTGAGGATGTATTTTTTGCACAGGAAATCTGAATGTTTCCAAGCATCTATAGCGACAACAACTTGCCAATCACTTTCACCCTCTTTAAGTGCTGGAGCCTCTTCATGGAGAAATCGGGCCAAATTTAGAGTTGTAAGATAAAACAGCATCTTCTGCTGCCATCTCTTAAACTCAATACCGTTAAATTTTTTCGATTTTTCTCCATGATTTATAGGTACTTGAACATGGTTCTGGATAGGGACCGGAGTTGGTGTAACAGTTGGAGTATCACTACTAGTTACAGATTCAGTTGTAGTAGCCATAATATCTTATTACAAAAATCAGAAAAACAAACCACAAATTAATTTTCTAGTTACTAAAACCAGAAAATAAATTAAAACACGAAATAATTTTATTTTCTTTGTTACTAAAACTAGAAAAATAAAATACCACTATAATTTTCTGTGACATCAAAAAATATTCTGTAATTATTAATGACACCAGTATATTACTACTAGTTGTCAAAGAAAATAGACAGTATATTACTACTATCTGTCAAATAGTTTATAAATACTATTTGTATTTTCCAACCAGAATATTACTTTGAAAACACAGAAAATTAAATACAATGAAGACACCAAAATAATTTTGTCTTAAGATTGTTGGACAATCTTCACTGTAATTAAATTAATTAATTCTGCTTGGATACTAAATGACAAACAGAATATAAAAGAAAAATAGGAAAGGAGAGAGAATGTTTGATTACAAAAATCAAACTAGAAATAGAATTAAATAAATAAAAACATATTTTATTTTGTTACAAAAACAAAATTAAAATCTGATTTAAATAAATAATAAAAATAGAAAATAAATAAATTACTTGATTAATATCTTGAATATTATTCTGATCAAGTCCAGTGTCTGACACTGTGTCCTTAAGACAGATTTGTCCTCTCCATGGTGTTTTCAAAATATGGATGCCTATCTCCCAAGATGAAATGATCAACAACTAATAAATGCAGCACTACAATTTATTTGTTCAACGAACACACTAAGTGTTTACACTCTTTCTCACAAAAAATTAAATGCAACAAAATGAAGAATAAATTTGCAGATGAGAAGTACGAAATTTCTGAATGTGTAAATCCAAATGGGGAACTAGTATATTTATAGATGTATTGGTGGTTGCAGGTTTTGAATTAAACAGGTGCAACCTGTTTGAACAGGTACTGTACCTGTTGGGTTTTGAATTTGGACAGATAACCGAATCTGTTTGAATTTGAAAATTAAACAGATTTGAAATATGTATTCTGTATTCGGTTTGGACAGAATTTTGTGGAGAAGTGCATTACAAAATTTGAATTTAATTTCAACCCAGAATTTTGAAATAAAAACGGACAGATTTTATTTCAAAACAAATAAGATAAACTCAAATGTTTTTTGCCCAAAAAGATTAGTATTTGGCCGATCAAGCTCAACCACACACCCGACCAGACGGACGGCAGCGTGTGGTGATTTTTGGGCCCAATGGGTCTAGCCTATTTTGCTCATAACCTCCCTCTCTACAAAACTTGGGTATCCCTTGGGCACACCCCAAGTTCCAATCACATGCCTTATAAATCCACTCAAAACTTCTTACCAAATCAATGTGGGACAAGCCATTTTCCAATCTTAAGGAATTTCCATCAAAACTCCATTTCCATGGAACTCACTTTAGTTTCAATTTTCCATTCACCCGATAATGGTTTTGAGCAACCAAATATACCACGTGAATCACAACGCGGCATAGAACGCTTTACCACTTAGACCCGCCAAATTTGACGCACGGATCCCACCTAAATAATAGACCAAAATTTTAAAAAAAATTCTATTTTTATCCATAATTTTTCAATCATTTCCAACAGTATCCACCCAAAAAACAAAATTTGATTTTGGAGCAACGAATAAGACCAGACTCAAACTGACCAGTTTGCTATTATGTCGGGAGAATCTTATTATAGATATTTTTATATCATATATATTTTTAGTTGCGTCATGTTCTTTTTTAATTATAATTAATTTTTTTTTTCTAATTATGACATTATTTTTAGATATTTGCTTATGAATTTTTTGTATTTGGTTATGATTTTTTTTTTTTTTAATTATAACTAAAAAAGTATGGAGTTATATTATTTTTTTCTATAATTATAAACATATGGTATATACTTTTTGAGGGGAGTGTGTTATAATCTTTCCCATTATGTCGCCTCATGTACTTCGGTCCTCTTCCACTTCAAATATATATATATATATTGTTATCCCTTCCACCTAATTTTACCTACAATTTAATGTGACAAAAAAGTGATTTTAAATAAAAAATAAAATGATTTATAAATAAAATTTTATAAGAAAAAAAAAACCATGTGCAATCATGTGGTAGTGACTTTTTAAAATTATTAAAAAAATAGTAAGTGTTTTGTTTTGTTGTTTTAAAAAAAATTATGTTTGTAAGTTATTAATTAAAAAAAATATTAATAATAATTATAGTAGTGAGTTTTTAATTCATATGCTACCCTGCATTGTGATTATGGTAATGCCGCTATGGACACCATCGAAGAAATGAAGAGAAAGTGAGCAATTGAGTTATATAATTCCTAACAAATTAAAAATTGAAAATCAAGAAGTCAAAACCAAAAAATATTATTTCTCTAGTTTTTCAACAATTAATTTTTCTTTCTTTGATAAATTATAAACAAAAATTATACCAAATACTCTCACACACGTACTCTCAAACTAAATAATAAATAAATAAAACGACACAAAACTGTTAGAAATTTTAGAAGTGAAAATGAGAATTGACTCTATTCAAATTAAAATGTGTAACTTTTAATTAAAAATTGATAAAATTAAAAGTTTGGAATTTAAATTGATAAAATTAAAAATTTATGATTTATTTTATTATAAAGGTCAAACTTTAAGATTTTTTATAATTATTCCAATAAATTATAAATAAAAGTTATAGCAAATAATTTGATACAATTTTCCAAAATTAAAAATAAAACTATAATGCATTCTCCAAAACTGCCAGAAATTAATAGATGGCGTGTTGAGTTTGGTCAAAAGTGTCCTTTGCCCGACATCAACTCATAAACCGACCTGTTTGAAAGGTTTGGAGTGGTCATTTTCACTCATTTCTTCGTTCATCTTTCAATCCTATTTTTCAAAATGAAAATCAAGCAATCGAAGGCCAAAGAAGTGGCCATTCATTTGAACAAAGGACAGGCTTTATTATCACACTTATAGGTCATTTTCATTATAAAGGGACCCCCACCCTTCTCTCCCTGTGGGCTGTTTACTTTTAGAGATAGAAGTTGGAATTAAATTAATATATGGATAAAAATTATTAAAATCATATTTGGTTGCAAAGTGAAATTCACGATCATTAGTCGCTTGAGATTGTAAAAGGCCTTATTTGGGAGGATTAGTAGTGAGCTTGAGGAGGTAGTAGTAAGAAATAAGTCCTTGGTATTGTGGGAGTGAATTACGTTACTGTTGGTCGTATATTTTGTATCAACCAATCACAGCCTGACATGTGGCCCATCAAGGGTAACTTGAAGAATTAGTAAAGGTTTCCAATCATCAGAGGACACGTGGAAAATCATATCAATGGCAATGGATCTGCGAAGTATTGAAACAATCGAAAGTGTCCTTTGCCCGACAACAACTCATAAACTGAACTGTTTGAAAGGTTTGGAGAGGCCATTTTCACTCATTTCTTCTTTCATCTTTCAATCCTATTTTTCAAAATGAAAATCAACCAATCGAAGACCAAAGAAGTGGCTATTCATTTGAACAAAGGACAAGCTTTATTATCACACTCATAGGTCATTTTCACTATAAAGGAACCCTACACCCGTCTCTCCCTGTGGACTGTTTATTTTCAGAGATAGGAGTTGGGATTAAATTAATATAGAGATAAAAATTATTAAAATTATATTTGGTTGCAAAGTGAAACTCACGATCATTAGTTGCTTGAGATTGTAAAATGCCTCATTTGGGAGGATTAGTAGTGAGCTTGAGGAGGTAGTATTAAGAAATAAGTCCTTGGTATTGTAGGAATAAATTATGCTACTGTTGGCCATATATTTTGTATCAACCAATCACAGCCTGACATGTGGTGCATCAAGGGTAACTTGAGGAATTAGTAAA
The DNA here is from genome assembly GCA_036172215.1 of Camellia granthamiana. Classification (NCBI taxonomy): domain Eukaryota; kingdom Viridiplantae; phylum Streptophyta; class Magnoliopsida; order Ericales; family Theaceae; genus Camellia; species Camellia granthamiana. Next base: position 116,204,936 of record CM069905.1, read on the forward strand.
GGTCTCTAGTCATCAGAGGACACTTGGCAAATCATATCAATGGCAATGGATCTGCGAAGTACTGAAACAATCAAAAGAAGCAAAGTGACATGGCTAAACGGTTCTTGAAGATTTAAATACAAATTCATGAGGGAAGCCCAACTACAAGAAATCGCTTAGTGGAGGGAAAATGCTTGGAGTCATGTCCCATGATCATGGAAGTTACTTCGACAGTTATCATCCACTTCAACAATTATCAGCCACTTCGATAGTTACTTTCACGGCCTATAAATAGAGGAGAAAAGCTGATAGTTAGGGGGGGGACCCCGAACCAAATCCAAAAATCAATTTATTTACTTTACATTTTTCCAGTTCTTTACTTTCCAGTTCTTTGTTTTTCAGTTCTTTACTTTCCGACACTGCATTTCAGTTTCTTAGGAGTAGTTCTAAGTTAGTTTGTTCATTGCTATAATTTCCTTCGAAGCTGTGGAAGTGTGAAGGTACTATTGTAAACAGTTTTTTACTTAATGAAATTCAATTTCTGACACTGTTCCCTCCATCCTTCTTTTACTTTTGATTAATACTTCCGAATTTTCTTCTACAACAAGCCACCAGTAAAAGTCCTCTTCATTAAGGCTAATGCTGTGTTTGGTTGGGAGATTTGAGGAGAGATTTGGAAAGGGAAATAGAAAAGGTAGGTGAAATGTGAATAAAACATACCTATATTTCACCTAGTTTCACACACCTTTTTCCTTTCCCTTTCCAAATCCCTCCCCAAATCTCCCAACCAAACACAGCGTAAGAGAATTTCGAAACAATTATCTGATTAATTGGTTGGCATTTACTATTTATGTAAGGACTTATTGATCCTTATTGGCACGCTCTAATTACATTTCTAACCTTCGAAAGCCGAAAAAACCAACATATATTTTTGACATGTCAAGTGGGACCCCATTATAATGGCTAGACATAGGAGATAAGAAGAAAATGAATGCCTAAAAGAAGGTGTAGAAGGAGATCTAGAAGTACATAACTCAGAGGATAATGTTGTGTCACATTCCATGGATGTGTCTGCTTCAAGTGATCCTACACAATTGGTCGAAGAGAGCAGCACTTCAGGATATGCAACGTACGTCCAAAATGTTGGACAGGACCATGAAACTGGACCTTTAATTGTTCCATCTACCCAACTAGTGAATCCATGGGGAGGATTGGTTAATGTTATGGACAGCAATTAATGCATACAATGGAAGGATGGGTAACATCATTTTTGGATCGAATGAACTCCTATCAACCACCTATCATAATACAAGATGAAGAAAATATAAACTTACTTCAGCAGAGATTGGCTCGAGATAAACAACTTATGCAAAGTAATGGACAAAATAATAGGCAAGCTAGTGGTCAAATTAATAATCAAAATCATGAGAGATCATCACCCGTGCCTCAATCATGGTACGAAGCTCCTCCTAGACCACAGATAAGTCAGAGCATACCTTTGCTTACCAGTGAAACCATACACATTGGTGGGTCCGGGTTGACACAAGGAAATGGCATTCGAGTGTTTTCAAATCCTATGTTCAAACCCATGCGTGGCACTCGAGTGTTCACTAATCCTGTGCTCAAACTTACACCCAGGGGGTTGGAAGGAATTCTTACAGTTGGAAGACAAACAACACTTGTTCCTCTTCCAGGAGTTCCCTTCGCAGCACCTTTTGTGGGACAAATGCCTGTCCCAAAGGGACATCCATACCCTTAACATCAACCAATACAACAGGGACAACCCATTCCCCAAGGACAACCAGTCCCAAATGTACCTTTACATAGACCAAGAGGGCCTTAAGCACAAGAAGTTCCTTAAAACCCTGTGTTTGCTTCTCTAATAGTGACCCAGCCAGCACAAAATGTTATACCTAGGGACCAAATTGCTGAGATTGTTAGAGAAATTTGTGGACCTATGGCTCGTGGATTCCAGACCCCTGTTTACAAAAAAACCCTACCCAGAATAGATAGATAGGTTACATGAATATCCAAGGGGTTATAAGATACCAGACTTTGCCCTCTTCTATGAGAATGGAAACCAATCAACTGTTGAACATATTGCCAAATTTACAGGGTAATGTGGTGAGTTCACCAATAATGACCACATGAAGTTAAGGCTCTTTCCAAATTCTTTAATTGGGGCAACCTTTGTGTGGTATACAAACCTTACACCTGGTTCTATCCAAACTTGGCAAGGTTGAGCCAAAGGCCTGATAAGAAGACTGTTCAATTCATTGCCAAATTCAAAAAAGCATGAAACAAATGTAGAGTCATATTACCTGAACCTGAATTTGTGAGGTTGGCCCAAAATGGGCTAGAGTTTAGGCTTCGAAAGAAGTTTGACTCAACAGAGTTTCAAGACCTAGTAGAACTAACTTATAAAGTCACTAGATATGAGACTCTCCTTGAAAAAGAACAAGATCGTAGTAATGCATCTTATAGAAAAGGAGTCTGTGACTTGCGAGGCATTAATTCAAAAGGATACCACTATTGATCATCAATTTAAAAAGAAATACCTATGTAGAAAATATTATTTTGATGTATCAAAAGCAGATAAAATATTTGACTATTTACTAGTAGCATAGTTTTTAAAATTGCCTAAAGGAGATAAAATCCCAACTTCAGAAGAAATTGAAGGAAAAATGTACTGTAAATGGCATAACTCTTGGTCTCACTCAACAAAAAACTGTATTGTTTTTAGAGATAGGATTCAAGAGCAAATTCAGAAAGGAACGTTAAAGTTTTCGGCTAAAGCAGAAAAGGCAATGGGGATTGACACAGAACCATTTCTTGAGATTAGAGAAGCAGCAGCCAATGTTGGTGTGCCAAACTTCCTTGCCCATACTGTGGAAAAGAGTTGTTCCTTGAAGGAGCTGGATGAAGTCGAGGTGTAGGTGCATATTGCCAATCAAACAGCCTTTAGGAAGGCTCTTCAAGGCTCACCAGCAAGTGGAAAAAGCTTTACGGGCCAGGAGGATGGCTCTAGCAAAGAAACCGACACCCTGGATGATGATTCACTCTAAGCAGCAGTGATACGGCGAATGTGTCCAAGGTGCAGGTTGAGCTACAAATAGCTGAAAGGGTTTCCAATTGATGGGAAGAAGTATTACAAGGACATGCAGACAGAGCGTAAGGAAGCCAATACTATAAGAAGGTTTACCCAAGTGGTCCTAGGCAATAGCCATCTTTAGCTGTGCTACCAAAAGCCAGGAATCAGTTGAGGGGTAAGAGGCCTTTGTATGAAACAAGGCCACTAAACTACTACAAGATGATCAATAAGCTCGTGAGGAAGCCTAACTTAGACTCAAGACAGGAAACCAAGGCCAATGATTGGCCTTCGAATGTGAGAACAATAGGCACAGCTACTGGAATGGTGGGCTCATGGGTACCAAGAGTACCAGATTGGTTTGTCATGCAAAGCAAACCTAAAATGATACAAACCCAGGGGAGAACCTTTGCAGGCAGGGACAGAATGGTCAAGCCTCCATTGGTGGCTCCAAACAACTGGGTCTTGCTCAAAAATCCAAAGCTAAAAGAACTAGATATGATTCTTGTGATTTCTAGATCTCAGAGGAGAAAGATCAACGAAGGTTCACTCGATATCAGAAGGATCTAAAGGAAGTTAGTGAGGGCACCTCTTTGGTGCAACCAAGAGGTCAATTGGAAGAAGTGAAAAGTTCAAAGCCTAATGCCAAGGTCATCAGAAGTCAAACCAACAGAGAAAGATTGGTTGAGGTTCATGCTAAACTAAAAGCCAAAGAAAAAACAAGTTTGGCAGACCTCGAAAAGGCATTGTTGGAAGGTGATGATGAGACTAAGACAGATGAAAGAACTAAGCCTGGCTAGGAGAGAATATTGGCGGAGGAAGAGATGTTCGAAGTCTTCATGACTGAGCAAACAGAGTCTGTGTTCATGGCAAACCAACAACAGATTGCTACAAAGGAGCCTGCTAACTTAGAGGTTCCAGAATGCAGTATGGAAGATGCATCTCAAATATCGGTGCAGACCAGCACAAAACAAATGCAGCATGTGATACAGTTTGGCTCATTTCCTCCAATGCCAATCAATATGGTCCATGTGCTGCCACAGGAGTTTCAAGTTAAAGAGGGGAATCAGGAGGGCTAGGAGAATGATCCTATAGAAGTCTCTAGTGAGGGCTCACAGACCAACATAATCCAGGATAAGTCTGAAATGACCAAGCCCATGGAAAGTGATGAAGAGAATGAAGAGGAAAGTATAGTTACCTTGTCATATCCTTTCGAATATCCCACAATATTTATGACTCAGCATATTAAGCCCTTGTACATTAAGGCGTATTTCGATGGAATAGAAATGAATAGGGTGTTGGTGAATAATGAGACAATAGTAAATTTGTTTCCTCTCTCGTCCTTGAAGAAGTTAGGTAATAGGAACCCCAGGTTAATCCCAACAAGTACAACCATTGTAGGTTTTGCTAGGGATAAGCAGATGGCTCGAGACATTTTGCCCATCAATCTGAGTGTGCGGACAAGAGACTACATGACTGCCTTCTTTGTCATAGACAGTAATGCCAAATACAATGCCTTACTTAGTAGAGATTGAATCAACACCAATAAGTGTGTGCCTTCCTCCTTGTATCAGAAAGTAATGATAGCTCTAAGTAATGGGGAGACAGAAGAAATAAATACAGACCTGCAGCCCTTCATTGTATGTGCAAATTTCATAAAAGAAAAATTGTACACTAAGGGGGTGGTTCCACTTTGTGTTCTAAGGAAGGCTAATGTAACAGCCGAAGTAACGGTTGATGAGGAAGTGACACACTTTAAACACTTGGTGCAAGAAAGTGCTAATGATGAGTACACCATCAATAATACCAACAATGCCTGGTTATATAGGCAAAAAGATCAAGAAGCCAGACTATTGGCTTTAGTTAAGTTCTTCACATTGGACATTAATGCAATAATTCAGAAAGTCCATGGAGAAAAAAAGGAAGCCAAGATGCATTTCTGCAGACTTAAGCAGCAGAAGGCCAAAGCATTGGCCTTGAGTAAGTACTAAGCATTGGACATTGAGACCAAAGTCCAGGAAATCCAAGAAGAAGAAACTTTATGGACAGACTTTGTCTATGAAGAGAAAAATAAGGATGTTGAGCCAGGATGGGTTGTGGTAGACCAAGACGAAAAATTTATTTCGAAGCTAGAAGAAACTAAAGGAGAAGTATTAGTAAGTACTCAGATGCAAAACCCTTTGGAAGAAGTTAATTTAGGAGAAACTTAAAAACAACAGCCTACCTGCATCAATAGTTGGTTGGATTCCATTGCTAGGGAGCAGTTATTGGCTGCCTTGAAACAATTTAAGGATTGTTTTTCTTGGTTATACAATGATCTACCTGGGTTGGACAGACCATTGGTCGAACATAGACTTCTAGTCAAGCCAAACTTTAAGCCATACAAGCAAAAACCCAGGCGAATGGGTCCTGAGGTGGTTCATAAGGTAAAAGGGGAGATTGCTAGTGTCATGACCCAAACCCGCCCCTATAGGTTTAGTGTTGTAACCGGCCAGTAATCCTTGGATTACCGAAGGCCTCTTAACATAATAGCATATAAATAGGGGCTGTGGAAGGAAATACATGAAATATACATAGTCCAACGAGCTATGATGACATACATGGGACTGATAATTTTAAACTTTCATAACCATACGTGTGATCAAAACAAAATGCAACAATTAAGTCACGTCATATATACACAACAGAAAACTTGTTCGCAAATCAAAAGGAACAAAAACCTTTACATCCCCAATACACATCCACGAGGTTTGACTCAAACCAGAACCTCCTCGGGAGGCACGAAAGCTGGCTGACAAAAACAAAAACTCCAGGTCCTCAACTCTGAGCCTGGTCACGTGCCTGATCACCTACATACGTATTATAAATAGTGAGCGGGAGCCCAGTGAATAATAACAGAGTAAATGGTTAAATGAATGACGTCCCATAATTAAATCCGTATATAGAACCAATTCATATTCATGTTCTCATTCAATGTGTATACAAAATTCAGAAATCGTATTTGATTATTCATAATTCATCCATTAGTACTAACAGATCATATATAGAACATCATAGATCATATTTGTCAGTTTCGTAGAGGAACCTCCGACTAGGTTCGGATAACTTGCCAGTTCCATAAAGAAACCTCCGGACTGGGCACGGATAACTTATCAGTTCCATAAAGGAACCTCCAGCCGAGTATAGATAACTTGCTAGTTCCATTAAGGAACCTCTGGTCCGGGTACAGATAGCATACTTGAATCTTAACATTAATGTCATAAATGTTTGCCAAAGACGGACAATCATCCATAGTGTGAACATAACATTTCATAAAACAGATTTTATTTCATATACAGAAAATAATTTAACTTGAACATAGCTTTACTAAGTCATTACTCACAGATAATCGGTGGCTCAAAATAAACGAGTAGACTAGCCAATTCACTTAACTTGAGGCGCGTGACCTACATAACATGACAGATACATACATTGGAACACACGCTGGGTTTGTACACAACTTATTTCATTTGTTCTTAGTGTGTTTCTAGCCTTTATCCTCATCATAGTGTCTTAATCTTGGCCTAGGAATGCCTAGGATGGCATGAGGATGCAAAAATGTACTTGCAAATATTTTTCCAAAACTTGTTGAAAATAGGGTCTACGCTCGAGCGGACATGTAAAATGTGAGGGTCCGCTCGAGCGTAACTTCCTTCGCTTAAGCAATCTGCAAACTTTGAAAAAGTACTGGTTGTTTATTTTTCCCGCTCAACACTCGCTCAAGCATAAGAGACATGCCCTCGCTAGAGCACAACTGTTGTCGCTCAAGCGTGCTGCAAAACGTAAGAACTTCTGGGAGCATGCATTTATTTTTGAAACCTGCATGGAATTGAAGGCTATACTAAACAACATATATGACTCTTTGTTTGTGTTGGATATATTGGCCCTTTGTTGTGTCGTTGGAAAGACGTATAGATGTGTTGTTAGGCTATAATTGTCCAGTTTGATCTAATTTACACGGTATTTATAAATAATCTCTTACCGAGTGAATTTTTTTTTTTTTTTTTTTTTTTTAAGTTTTTGTTGGCGTCTAATATATGACTTTGCATGTGTTGGTGTTGCAATCTTTACCACCTGCTTTCTGTAGACGGGTTAATAGTGAAAAATCAGAGGAAGCTGGTTTAACTAGTTCTCAGGGAACATGGCATATCAAAACTGGCAAGTGCAACAAAGGATTGATTTGTTTCAAGGAGGGATGAGATAAGTTTGTGGGCCACCATGGCCTGCACCTTAGAGACTTGGTTGTGTTCAAGCACAAGGGAGAGATGCATTTTGATGTTTCTGTGTTGGATTCAAGTGCTTGCAAGAAAGAATTTCCTGCTAGGTTGGGTAATGATCAGAGAAAAAGAACACCTGGTGAGCAAGTGTTCGTTCCAAACACTTGTGAGAGAGAATTCCCTGCCAAGTTGGGTACTGATCAGAGAAAAAGAGCACATGATGATCAAGTGTTTGATCTAAACACTTGCAAGAAACAAATTCCTGAAAAGTTGCATAATGATTCACTAAAAAGAGCTCCTGGTGCTCAATTGTTTGGGAATATCCTGAGAAGTTAGGTATGTTGTACAAATTAATGTGATTAACTAAAATAAATAGATTAATGATTAATCAAATTAAATTACAGACTAACAAAATATGCTGGAATTTACAATGATATTGCACAGAAATACATAATACAATAAAATGGTAAAGAAAGCACAAACTGAAGCCTGTGTGATACCACAATCTCCTTAAAACAGGTTAGCTGCCTCATTGTGGGTGCTGGAGTTACGTCGGCTTCTGTCTCCCAGGATATAACGGTTTAGACCAGTTAACGTAGAAGCACCTTCTGATTGCTTTAGCGAACTGACAATAGCAACACTCTCTCACACAGGAAGAAAAATTATAGGCATAAGCAAACTGACTGTATAATTTTGGAAGTCGAAAATCTGTCACAAACTAAGGAAGATAGGCCTCCTTTTATATACAATGGGGGAGAGAGAAAGAGCCTCCAGCTATCAAGGCTAGCACCAAATGCAGGTCATTACTCCTGCAAAACTGCTGGAGTAATGCACCAAAAACTGATGGGTCAATTAGTATATGAGTTATATACTATGGATATACATGTGTGTATATCTGCAGCAGATTTGGCCCAAAAAGATTAGGTTGATAGACCACCAATCCGATCTAGCCCAGACCCATTCCAGCAAGCCTCAAGTGTAAGCCCAAGTCCCAAGATCCAAGATCCACAATCCATGACCCACGACTGTAGACACCCAATTTTTTACGGCCCTTACGACTTGGACACCATTGCATACACACCTGATGATGAGTTTATATGCTCGCCAAGTGCTCGAAGTCCTCAGCGAAATGCCACAGCTTTGAGCCTTTCAAACATTGTACCTTTGTTGTCTCAATTTTGGACCAAGCCTAGCTTTTCCAGCCTGCAGCCTCTGGTGGCCTGCAGGCCACCCTTTTTGGGCTGCCAGCCATCACTTTTTGGCTGCCGGCCATTAGTGTATTTTGCAGATATTTTATGCCAGCTGTGCCAGCTGTTTACACAGATGCATGCATCTATCCCCACGTGTAGGGCTAGAGATCTCCTTGAGGGAATTTCATGTTTTCTATATATGGGAGCCCCCTCTCTCATGTTTTAAGGTTAGAAAATTTTGAGATCAAAAATTTTTCTCTCTCTTTACAATTCTCTCTTTCTTTACCAAATCTCTACACTTTTGCCTACAAATCTTCAACATTTGCTTATACACCCTTAACCAAATCTTCTCATCTTTGAGCTGAGGTACTCTTGAGCCTGGTTTGAGCTCTTGAGGGTGCTATTTGCTTGGTTTTGTTGCTTGAATTGCTTCTTCTCTTCAAAAGGTATAAGGCATAACCTATTTGCTTGCTTTCTCTACTATTTTTCCTACTATTTTTCCATTGTTTTGGGCTGTCAAAACTCTGTGTTTTTTGGGTTGAAGCTTGGGTTTAAGGCCATTAAAGGTTAGAGGGTGATTCATCCTTCTTTATACCTTGTTTTGGAGGCCTTTGCCCTTGTGTTTCCCACCCTTTTACTATCTTTTTTTGAGCTTTTAAATACTGATTTTTAGAGCTTATTTCAGTGGCTAAAATCATGTTTTGAAGTCCAAATTTGGAGGGGTTAGCCTCCCCTTCTTGTGTCTTGCTTACTAGCCTAGTTGATGCCATATTTTAGCATGTTAATCTAACTTGTTTTAGCTCAATTCCAACATGTTTTAAGACTGTATTAGACCTGTTTTAGCACTTTTTTGGGCTGTTAGTTGCATTTGAGTTTTGCTTTGCATGCTTATAGTGTAATTGTCCTCACAAGCTTAGTGTTCTAAGCCTTAGACACCATCTTGTTTGAGTTAATAGCATTTATTTATGCTTTTCTCACTCATTTTCCGCACTAATAATCTCTGCAACCTTTCTTCTTTCTTAGCTTTTTGTTTTGCTTTGAAAGTAGTTCAAAGTATTTGTTTGTTTAAAGCATAAGATTGAGGTGTCATGCTTAATGGTTTAATCCCTTAGGGGATTCATTACCAACAGTGTCTCTTTCATGCCTAAAACAACTTTTGGTTTGAGCCTTCTTTCCATTTAGAGGACTTAAACTCACCCATTTTGGACTTAATGAACTAAAGAATGGTTGGTAATTAAAATGGAGTAATTAAAACTTGGGGCTAAAAGTGAGCAAGATAATAAAAAGTATTGTGTTCAATCGGACATTAATTGAACACATGGAACTTGGGCCATTTCATACTTACTAGTGATGAAATTATTCAAGTTTCCAAGGTCACCACTTCCATTGATCATTCATGAAAGAGATGGGGTTTGTGTCTTGTTTTGCATTTATTGAACTTGCACACTTGGTTTCATAATCCATCATGTAATGAAATTGCATCCATTGATGGTTTGTGAATCGAACTTGTTACTCCTTTGGTTTGTGCATGAAAATGAGAGGTGAGTTGTGGAAACAAACCCTTGAAATACCCTATATATGCTCTGTTTGTCCTCTGTTGCAGCAAGATGAACCTGTGCATTAGTGGCCGGCAAGCCACTTTCATGGCCGGCCGGCCATCACTGGTGACCGGCAACCTTCATCACTGGCTGGCCGGCCAGCCACTGAGGCAGAGCAGAGTTGTTCTGGAAGTGGGCAACAGTATTGGTGTTCAACTGTGCAAGCAGAGGCATTCAGAAGCAAAACGGTGGCTTTTCGGATAGAAATCAAGCATGCGCATGAACATCCCTCATTTCTCGAGGCATAGTAGTTAATTGTTTAGTTTAATTACTTATTTTAATTGCACTTGTGTTGTAATTATTTAATTAGCTAGTTAACTAGAATAGTTAGTTAATTTAAGTGTTGTAATAATTAGTTAAGTAGTTTAGCTAGTTATTCATTTCGGTTTGTAATAGTTAACTTAATTAGCTTAGCTTTAATTAGCTAGTTGATTAGCTTAGTTCATTCGGACTCTCCTTCGTGAGAGTGCAATGTAATAATGTGTATGTCTTCCAACCCCACGTCTTTCTCCCTTTTATTTGCTAGCTTATAATGGTTAGATTAGAGACATCATGTTTTGATTAGCATACTTAGTGCTTGCATCCATTTGTATTACATGCACTGAGGCTCGGTTCATCATTCTAACTGCATTGTTAGTTTAAATACTTCTTTGAATACGTGCTTAGACCGCATGCTATTTAATTGATTCATATGCCATATTAGTAGCCAAACTTATTAATTGCATGTTGTATGTGTTGAATTAATCATATTGCATAAAGTTAGGAATCATGCATTTTTCTAACTCTTTTATTTTGTCTTGCAGTACTAGGTGATCTTTTACTTGCTTTAGCACAACCACATTAGTGTTGATGTTGCCATGTTTAATATGCTTGCTATGAGGTTAAATGCTTAATTGATAAATTGCTTGAATGCCTGTAAATGAAAGTTTATTTCTTGAATTGGAATAATTTGGGCAACGTTCATATGCAATCACTTTTTCTAGTGGTACATATTTCGAAACAATTTTCAAAAGGAACATGACTCAAGTGTTCCAATTCTCGCAAATTAGTCTATACTTGTGTGTGTGCGCATCACATAGCCATGCTAGCCTAATAACCGGAATAAGAGCATATAATGTTGATAAAAATTATCATGGTTAGTAGAGGCCAATCTTTGATCAGGCGGGCGGGGGTGCTCAAATTCATTCATGACCTTCCCTTCTCGTACCTAAGTTCCCGAGCCGAGACAATCTTGGTGATGACGGACACGTGGCTTTTGGCACAAGTCATGGGTTTCCTAAATTTTCCAAAAAAAATATTTAGGTGGCGACTCTGTATCTGGCAAACCAGTCCATTTTTGGCATTTTTGATTCAAAATTGATTTTCCAAAAGATTTGCCATATTTAGACTCTTTGGTATTTATCTATTTTATATTGCACTTGTGAGATTAGATTCAGAACCACGGGAGTCTGAACTGTAGGGCTATATTTTGCCTTCCGAAAGGGGGCGTGAAAAAGCCAAGCTACAACGACCCATAGACCACGAACCCGGACCTGGCTCGGTCCGGGCAGGCGGCGTGCGCGTATGAGGTAAGTTTGCCATAACCAACTTGGATCATAGTCTTGGCCCATGCCCATCCTTGAAACATCCATAACTCCATTCCTTCGAAAATTTGGATGCCCCAAAGGGCTCATGTCTTTATCAAAATCTTGAGATTTAAATACCCATCAAAGTTTTGCTCTACAATCAATGCAGGATTGATAGTTATACACAATTCCCAATACCGCATTCATAAGGCCATCTTTATAAGACAATTTCTCATTCAATTCTTAATGGTTTTTTGCCATTCTTTTGTGATGTAAAGACCTTGTTACAAAGAATCTAAACCTACTTAATCCCACCTCAACCAATGGTTGGAACCTACTTTAATTTCACATTAAAGTCACCAAAAAATCATTTTTTCCAACAATCCCCCACATGAATAAAAAGTGACCAAATAAAGAAAACGGACAACTTTTAGAACAAAGAGTCGGAGAGAGCACACAGACTAACCTTGCATCAGAAAATGTAGCTTTTGGCCTTGAACCTTTCGTAGTGAAAGCTTATCGGATTTACTGGCTGACCAGTGAATATGATGTCTTGAACTATTCTACCATTTATGTAAACTGAGACAATAGACCTTACACAGGAGTTAGTCCAACCATTGTTCTAGTTCTTACTAGTGTGTCCAGTATGGCCTTAGAATACTAGCCTGGTTCAGTGAGTGTTTTTAAAGAATTCAGCCTTACCAATTCTTAAAGAAGCGGCCCCACTTCACACTCACATAGGTAACCTATATAAAGTATCTCATTATACCATGGTTGATTATTCATATCACTTAGGTCATTACAAGCATTAGCTTAACCTTCCACCCCCGCAGGATATCACTGTACAAAGGAATAGGCAAGAGGATTTACCTCTTCAGTGACTCACATGTTACACGAAATTAAATTGTCCCTTTGAACCTAGATCTTGGGATCTCCAGTCTACTAGGTTTGGTTTTTCGTTTCGGTAATATTACTAAAGGCCTTAACCCCATTCCTCTTGACGACATTTCTACTAACTCTCTAGTTAACCCTTTGGTTAGCGGATCCATAATGTTGTCCTTAGACTTTGCATAGTCTAAAGAGAAAACTCCATTAGAGGGTAGTTGTAGTATAGAATTATGTCTATGACAGATATGTTTAGACTTTCCATTATACATATTACTCTGTGCTTGTCCAATCATCGATTGGCTATCACAATGAATACAGATAGCAGGCATAGGTTTTGGCCAACGTGGAATATCTTCAACGAACTGGCGAAGCCATTCAACTTCTTCAGTTACTTTATCCAAAGCAATAAACTCAGATTCCATCGTTGATCTCAATATACACGTTTGCTTGGAAGATTTCCAAGACACAACTGCTCCTCTAAGGGTAAATACATAACCACTAGTGGATTTGGAATCCTTTATATTAGATATCTAATTAGCGTCACTATTCCCTTCTAGTACTGATGGGTATCTAGTATAATGCAGCCCATAATCCCGAATGTATCGTAGATAACCTAACACTCGTATAATGCCCCTCTAATGAGTGGTATTCGGATTACTCACGTATCTACTAAGCCTGCTAATAGAGTAGGCTATATCTGGCCTTGTACAACTCATCAGATATATCAAACTTCCAATGACCCGAGAATATTCTAGCTAAGAGACACTCTCACTATTATTCTTGATCAAATGTAGACTCACATCTACCAGTGTCCTAGACACACTTGTATCTGATTTACCAAATTTCTCAAATATCTTCTTAACATAGTGAGACTGAGAAAGTACAATACCACTACATGTTCTAGTAATCTTAATACCCAAAATGACATCTGTAAGGCCCATATCTTTCATGTCAAACTTAGAGTTTAATAAACTCTTGGTAGCTCTAATCATTTCATCATTACTACCAACAATGAGTATGTTATCTACATATAAACACAAAATGACATAATCTCTATCAGTGTCTTTAACATATATGTACTTGTCACACTCATTGATTCTAAATCCATTTGACAACATAGCATTGTCAAACTTCTCATGCCATTGCTTAGGAGCTTTTTTCAAACTATTTAATGACTTGACAAGCTTACAGACTTTCTTATTTGTCCTTAGAGCTGAAAACCCCTCGGGTTGTTCCATGTAGATTTCTTCATCTAAATCTCCATTTAAGAAAGCTGTCTTTACATCTATGTGATCTATTTCGAAACTGCCTTGTTTGGCATAACCTATATAATCCATCTTTTTATCTTTTTATCTTTTTTCCATCACATCACCTCTCTACTTTTCTGCACATCTTTTCGTAAAAAGACAAAAAGTACACTTTTTTAGGACACCCCAAACCAACCGTAAAGCTGCTATCGCAATCACCATGCAAATGGTTGTTATCCTTGTCACAGATGAATACGTATCAAAGTAATCCAGGTCTTCTTGTTGCATACATCCTTTGATAACTAGCCTACCTTTATATTTATCAACTGACCCATTAGCTTTCATCTTTCTTTTAAAAATCCACTTACTCCCTAAGGTCTTATTGCTTGGGGGTAAATCAACCAATTCCCAAGTATTGTTCTGTAAGATGGAGTCAATTTCACTCTTAATTGCTTCTTTCCATAAGGGACTTTTAGGTAAAGTCACAGCTTCATGAAAAGTTCGAGGTTCTCCCTCTAACATATAAGTCAAGAAGTCTGGGCCAAAGTACTTGGTAGTCCTAGCCCTCTTACTCCTTCTTGGCTCATTTACTTCTTCATCTTGATCATCTTCAAGCTCCTTCTCAAAACTTTGATCCTCTTATCAGGTTCGGTAAGGAAATGCATTTTCAAAGAAGGACGAATTTCTTGACTCCATTATGGTATTCTTGTGGATATCTGAAATATCAAACTTGTGCACTAGAAACCTATATGCACTACTATTCAGTGCATAACCAATTAATATACAATCCACGATTTTCAGACATATCCTAACCCACTTGGGTGTAGGTACCGCCACTTTTGCAAGATACCCCCACATTCGTAGGAAATTATAAGAAGGCTTACGGCCTTTTCATAATTCATATGGAGTCTTGTCTACTTTATTCCGAAGTATTCTCTTTAGAATGTAATTCGCGGAGATAATTGTTTCCCCCCACAAGTTCTGTGGCAACCCAGAACTTATTAACATTGCATTCATCATTTCTTTTAATGTTATATTCTTTCGCTCAACAACACCATTTCACTGAGGGGAGTATGGCGTTGTGATTTGGTGAATAATCCCAAATTGAGCAGATATCTTAGCAAACGATTCATACTCAGCACCACGATCACTTCTTATAGCCTTGATCTTTCGGTTTAGTTGATTCTATCTTTGCTTTTAAGCAAATACACATAACAGTATTTAGTGCAATCATCAACAAAAGTGATGAACTACTTGTTGTTACCACGTGATTGTACGACTTTTAAGTCACACACATAATTGTGCACTAAATCCAAAGGCTCGGTACTTCTTTTAACAAAATGAAAAGAAGTCCTTGTCAATTTTGTTTCTATACAAGTTTCACACTTGTGATTTGGATTAATCTTAAAAGATGGTATGTGATCTAACTTGATTAATCTACGCAAAGAATCAAAATTTACATAACCCAGTCTACCATGCCATATATTAGGGGACTCAAGCATATAAGCAAAAGAAGAAGCTTTCGCATTAAGTTTTGAGATAATAGTCATTACATTTACTTGAACATACCACTCAACAAATATCCCTTCCGCACATAGACCCCACTCTTGGTTAACACGACCTTCTCCGACTCAAACACACCATGCGGAAACCATGCTTACTTAAGAGCAACCACGAGATGAGGTTCTTACGAATGTCCGGCACAAATAGGACATCGTTCAGAGTCAGCTCTTTTTCTAAAGTCATCTTCAAGACCACCTTGCCTTTACCCTCAACAATTGAGGTTGCAGAATTCCCCATGAACAACTCATCACCGTTTGAAACGGGTTCGAATGTTATGAACATTTTCTTCTCTGCACATATGTGGCGAGTGACTCCAGTATCCACCCACCACTCCTTCGGGTTGGACCCCACCATGTTCACTTCGGTGACAACAACTGTCAGATGTATGTCGTCCACATCTTGTGAGAGATCCTCCATCTCAGCCAAGTGAGCCCGATTTTCGTTCTATGGAGAATACTCATTGTAAGGCTTCTTCTTCTTGTGGTAGTCAACCGCCCGATGCCCATCGCTTCCACAATTGAAACACTTTCTATTGAACCTAAAAGTAGGTTCCTATGGCTTGTAGACTGGCATTTTGGAGACATCGCCTCTTGCCCCCAGCTTTGAGATTTTGCTTGTCAGTGGCTTCTTCTTTACTCCCCGAGGATTGGCTATGCTCAACCACATTTGCTTTCACAGTGGAGGTATTCCCCCATTTCCTCATGTTGTCTTTCTCAATCCGGAGCCTGACAACGAGCTCTTCGACTGTCATCTTCTTTTGCTTATGCTTCAAGTAGTTCTTGAAGTCTTTACAATTGTTAGACAGCTTCTCAATCAGTGCAGTTGCCTAGAATGATTCATTCAGGAACATTCCCTTTGCATGAATTTCGTATAGAATACATGGAACTCTTGGACTTGACTGATGACGGTTTTTGAGTCCCCCATCTTGAAGTCCAGAAACTGGCCAACAACAAATTTCTTTGCCCTAGCATCCTCGGTCTTGTACTTCTTGTCCAAAGCATTCCACAGCTCCTTTGCCGACTTCTTGGCATAAAACACATTGAAAAGTAAATCTGCCAAGCCATTCAGAACATAGTTCTGGCAAAGGAAGTTTGACTGCTTCCAAGCATCTAGAGCCATGAGCTTTTTTTTTGTCTTGCTTATTCTCCTCCACAGCTGGTAGATCCTCACTTAAAAACCTCGCAAGGCTAAGAGTAGTCAGGTAAAACAGCATCTTTTGCTGCTACCTCTTGAAATTCACTCTTGTGAACTTCTCCGGGCACTCATGATGGTTAAGTGGGCCTCTCGGATCAGCAGGAGCAGCAACAGGGTTGATCACAGAGGTCACAGTAGTAGGGGTTGGCAAGCCAGTTGTCCCATGGTTCAGATCCTCACCAACATTAGCAGCAACAGCAGCATCGGTGATAATTGCCATTTCTAAAATACAACAAAATTTTACTTTCTGTATTTCTAGAAATTAAACTTAACACTAGAAAATCCCACAGTTAAAAATTTAATTCAAAACTAGCCTCACAACTTAACCCAGAATCGAACATGGTCAGGAATGTTCCTAGGAAGACTAGATGGGTGACATTGGTCCCACTTAAAACCCAGTTAACCTTTTGACAAAACTTTCAAGAGCATGTTGACTCCTAGTCCATGGGAAACAATTTTCCGAATTAAGTTTTCCAAGCGATGAACTAGGTTAAAACAAACCAAGGTCTAAACTTACAAGTAATTTAAAATTGCTAACCAAATTACAAGCAATGTAAAAATTGCTACAATAATACAAGCAAATAAAACTTGCTTAAGCGCACTGGTAAATAACCACACTTAAAACTCAAGCAAACAATTGTTTTAAATTTAGTCCAAAAAATTCCTTTCCATGCTTAGGTCCTTCTGTTCAACACAAAAGGTTAGCAGTCCAATTATTTCTTTTTTCCATTCCCTTTCGCATGGGTATTCCTACAAAGAAAGTTAGTAGAAAACCACAACATAATACAAAGCAACTAATTGAAAGAAACTTGTATTTAACCCTTCTAACAATATATGATGAATAACAACATTAAGTAAAAGATTAAAATACTACACAAGTTACAAAATAAACCTATAACTCTAAGAATTAAATTAAAAATTTAATAGTCACAAGTTATGAATGAAATTAATTCACAATAAACATTTAAATTATAACTCCAAATAAATAAATTAAATTAATGGGAAAAAGTTACATGAAATTGCTTCATAATATATATGTAAATAAACCTAACAAATCACATGTAGCTGATTCTAGAACAATTGCATTGTAAATAACTCATGTGAATAATTCTAAAAATTAGGAAGCAATAAGCAATTAAAATCATGCAATTATTCTAGAAAATTATAAGCATGTAACAGACTAAAAAGCTAGGAAACAAAGAACATGCAAATTCCCTACAAATCTAGGATCTAAGAAACATATATATGATGCCAGAAAAGTAGACACTAATTAGCATGTCACTAAAATAAATTTAAATACTTATGAGTATACAAATTATATTATAAAATTATAAAATAAAAAGACATGCAAAACATGATAAGAAATCATAAATCATGCTCATAAACTAAAATTATATTAGAACAAATAACAATACATATTATGCTAGAGATCGAGAAATCAAAACAGTGTAATTAAACTGTGCATATATTAATCTTCTTTTATAAAACCAATGAACTAGACAACAGTTTTGGTTCTACAAGAATAAACCACTAGTATGCCAATCCTAAACAAAATTCTAATCTTCCAAAACCAAGAAACAAGCAAATAAATACATATATATATATATATATTATAATTAAAGATTTACATAAGCAACAACATGGTGAACCACAGTCAGGGCAATTAGAACACATGTGTAGACACCCCATTTTTGACCGCCCTTAAGACTTGGTCGCTACTGATGGTTTACTTGGTGGTGAAAGATGTGCAGTGCAAAGGTTCGGTTTCTTCGGCAGAAGGAGCTTCAAATCCCAACCTCACACCCCTTTTTGGACCAAAACTATTTTGACTAAATGATCTTGAGATCTTAAAACCCTCTCTTTCAAAATAGCTTTTGAAAAAGTTCCTACGATGTTCCGACGCTCGCATTTTGTTAAATGTCGCGCTTTTTAGTAAACCGAGCGAGGACAAAGTGGAAATGAATGAAGGAGAGATGAACTCTTTTGAAAAATATTTCAAAAAACCTTTTTTAGGGGTTTGGAGTTGAAGAAAATGGGAGAGGAGAGAAGGAACCAAGTTGGAGAAGAAGTTCGGAATTAATCCTAGTAGGATTGAAACTGAGCAGTCTTCACTCAAATGAGCATAACTTTTTCCACAGTTGGGATTTTGAGGTGAGGCTGCCACCATTGGAAAGAAGACTTCCATGGCTACAATTTAGGCTCAAGAAGGACCTTGAAAGGAGTCCAGATGAAGGAGATATGTCCGGTTGAAGTCGGGCCCAAAAAGCAGATTTTTCTGTCCAACTAGAGGTAGAGAATGTAGCCCATAAATGAGATTTTTGGGCCATGTTCCGGCCATGAATGGCCAAGGCCAGCCCCCTACTGTCCAATGGTGTCCCATTCCGGCCAACAATGGTCAAGTGCCAGCCATCAATGGTCATGTGCCAGCCATTGATGGCAGAAAGCAGTTTTTGGCAGATATTTTGCTCCAGCTGGTTACAGCTGTCTCTCTTGAGATATTTTGGGCCAAAAGCTTGTATTTTGCTATATATTGAAGCCTTATATCTCATATTCAAGGGTGAGAACATTTTGGCAAAAGGTTTGGGAGCCTCTCTCTCTAAAACCTCTCTCTACATTTCTCTCTCTCTTGAGCATTTGTGCTTGAAGGCTTGCATACAACCATCTTCAACCTATCAACCCTTAACAAGAGTGGATCATCTTTGGGCTGAGGTAGCTTGGGACTTTGTTTGAGATCCAAAAGGTGGTTTTGGCTCAAGAAAAGTGGTTGTTCTTGTGTTGTGCTTCAAGGGTGAGCATCTCCCTCTTTTAAGCTTATTTTTGTACACAATCTTGGCCACCTTTGCATGCTGATTTTGGCCTAGTTGTCAACTACAAAAACCTCTTTTTTTAATTGTTTAAAATGGTGGTTTAGGCCTATTTTGTGATAGGGGGTTGTCTCTCCCTTTTGCTCCTTAGCTTGTATAGCTTTTTGTGCCATCTTTCAAGCTTTTCAAACAACCTTTTTTTGGCCTTAAAACCACTGAATCCTAGAGGGATTTTAGTGGTGGAAAGGTGGTTTTGAGGTCCCAAATAGGAGGGGGTGGTCCCCTCTCCTCTTGTTTTGTTTGCATGTGTTAATGGCCTACTAAATGAGCATGCATTTCTCCGCCTTTGAGGCTTGGTTCGAGTATGTTTTTGTGACTTTTTGGACCTGCTATAACTCCGTTTTAGGCTGGTTTAGTCATTTATCGCATGCTTCTTACACTTGTAGTGTAAATCTTGCTTACTAGCTTAACATACTTGATATTTTAGCCTATCATTCTATCATGTTTCGACTCCACTCCAACATGTTTTTGGCATTATTTTAACATGCTTGAGGTCTGTTCTAAGTGGTCTTGGTCATGTATGGCTTGCTTTGTATAGCTATGGCATAGTTGGCTTCACTAGTCTTGAGTTTTGAGGCCCTTAGCATGCTATATTTGTGATGTTTGTGTGATATGACATCATTTGGTATGTAATTTCAGAGCTTATATCTTTGCCATGCTTCCGCTTAAATCACTCTTTCAATGCTTTTGAGAAGTTAAGCATCATGCCTTGTTTGTGAGCCAATACTTGAGCATATTTTTCTTGCCATCTATGCTACAAGTCTAGCATATTTTTGCTATTCTTTCGACCTACCTTAGGTCTGTTTTGAGTGGTTGAGGTCATTTGAGCATCGCTTAATATGATTGTAGTGTAAAGGGCCTGGACTAGCTTTGAGTTTTGGGGCTTTTAACATTTTATGCATGTGATGTTTGCATGGTATGGCACCATTTGGCAAGTAATTTTAGTGCATATAGTGTAGTCACACTCTCATATACTTCACTTCTTCATAGATTTTGAGAGTTGTGTATTATGCCTTGTTTGTGGCCTAACATGTATGCATATTTGTCTAGTCCTTTGAGCTTCAATTTCAGCATGTTGTAGCCTCTGATTTGGCATGTTTGAGCTCTGTCCAGAGCTAGTGTGGTTGTTTAGGGTATGTATTGTATGCCTCTTGTATGATGCTCTTCACTTGCTTTAGTGCTCTTAGCTCCATAATATGTCTTGCATGCATTACTTCCATGATAGAGTCTTGTGCATGCCACCTTAGCATTGATAGATGAGCATATTGCATTTTGCATTGCATCGTGTTCAACCGGACGTTATGTTGAATACAAGGTGGATTGGTCCATTTCATACTCAAAGTGATGAAAATGAGCCAATCCCCGTTGTCTCCATTGCCTTTGATCCTCTAATGATAAGGCCGTGGTCTTAGAGTCTTGTTTGCATTGCATTTATTGAAATGTGTGCAAGTTGGATTTTTGGCCATCATGCATTGCATGCTTGATTGATGGTTTTGGATCCAATGGTGCCTCTCCTTTGATGTTTTGAGGTGATATGGAGTGACATAGTACACACTGGCCCTAGGGAGACCCTCCATTTTCTCTGTTTTTGTGCTCTATTGTAGAATGGTGTCACAGCACACCAGTGGCCGGCAGTGCCACATTGATGGCCAGTACCCTTGCATCCTTGGCCGGCAGTGGCCATCTTTGGCCGACAGGTGGCCGACAGAAGCTTCTCATGGCCAGCAGGCCACTGGTGCACTCCCCAGCTCTGTTTTGGTGAGATCCAGCAGCAAGTTCTTGAAGACACCTTGCAAACAGAGCCTCTAAAGAGCAAACCGGAGAGTTTTTCGGGGCGAGAAATCGAATGCGAGCATGCATGTTCAACATCTTCAAACAGAGCTGAAGTAGTTTAATTTAGTGCTTTACTTGTTAGTTAGCATTTGGTTTTATAAATTAATTAATTTGTTAATTAGTTAAGAGTGATGTAATAATTAAGTAGCTTAGTTTTGCTATTTCTTCATTGTTTTGTAATAATTAGTCTAATTAGCTTAATTAGATTAGTTAGTTTAGCTTAGCTTAGATTAGCTTAGCTTTTATTCGGACCCTCCGTCGAGATGGCAAATGTTGTAATAAGTGTGCGCGTGTGTGTGTGAATGTCTTCCAACCTCACGTCTTTCTCCCTTTTATTTGCCCCCTTTCGGTGGTTAGATTAAGGAATATTTCAATTAGCATACCTCATGCTTGCATGTTTGCATTTATTCATTTGTCTTGCATGCACTAGGCTCAGCGCATCATTCAAATTGCATTGTATTTCAATTCCTATTTGAATACATATATCAAGTGTTGCATTCATATGCCATGATTAGATAGCCGAGCTATTTAATTGCATTTGCATGTGTTGCATTAGGCATTTAACATAGTTAGGATTCATGCATATTTCTAACTAGTTTTCTATTTTGGCTCGGAATACACTGTAAGTGTTTACGCTTTAGCATCCTTGCATGAGTGTGAGTGTTGCCATGATAGCATGCTTGCCATGAGACTATGTGCTTATTTGATAAACTGCATGAATGCTTATGGATGAAGGCTTCATTATTTGAATTGGAACAATTCATCAAAATGTGAGTTTTAAGCCCACGTGAAGTGGCAAATTATCATGTTGACAAATCTGCGTTTTAGCCTACTTACGAGTAGCATTTCCAAACCATTTTCGAAAAACGAACATGAAATGTTTTGTTCCAAATCGAGTGATTTAGTCTATACTTGTATGCTGTGCGCATCACATAGTAAGGTTAGCTAATAAACCGGAATAAGAACACATGTGTTTTCAAAAACAACATATCATGTTAGTAGAGGCCGATCTTTGATCGAGCAAGCGGGGGTGCTCATTTCAGGACCTTCCCCTGTTGTACCCAAGTTCCCGAGCCGAGACAACTTTAGTGATGACGGACACATGGCCTTAGACACGAGTCAGGGTTTCTTAAATTTCCCAAAACAAAATATTTAGGTGGCGACTCTGAAATCTGGCAAAGCAATCCATGTTTGGCGCTTTTTTGATTAAAATCGACTTTCTAAAACGATTTGCCAGATTTGGACTCTTTGGTGATTTATCAGTCTTACATTGTACTTTGTGAGATTAGATTCAGAACCGTGACAGGAGTCCGAATTGTAGTAGATAGAACCCAATTCGCGCCCTCGTGCGCGGAGGAAGTTCGAGTGGTCTACAACATGTAACAATAGGTTATTTATACAAAGAAATTGAGACTGTGATTAAAACTGCTCATGAATCTAAACCATACAGGTGGTTCGGCTGTTAGGGAAAAAATAGTAGCACAAATTCTTATGTATTTATCTAATTCCGTGATAAACATATCTAATTTGTTTTAAGAATGTTGTACAAATTAATGTAATTAACTAAAATAAATAGATTCATGATTAATCAGATTAAATTACAGACTAAGAAAATATGCTGGAATGTATAATGATATTACACAGAAATACACAATACAATAAAATGGTAAAGAAAGCACAAACCAAAACCTATGTGATACCACAGTCTCCTTAAAATAGATTAACCGCCTCACCGTGGGTGCTGAAGGTACGTCGGCTTCTGTCTCCCAGGATACGACGCTTTAGACTGGTTAACACAGAAGTACCTTCTAATAACTTTGGCGAACCGATAATGGCAGCACTCTCTCACACAAAAAGAAAAATTATTGGCACAAGCAAACTAACTGTATAATTCTAGAAGGCAAAAATCTATCACAAACCAAAGAAGATGGGCCTTCTTTTATATATAATGGGGGAGAGATGAGGAGCCTCCAACCATCAAGGTTGGCACCAAATGCAGGCCATTACTCCTGCAAAACTGCTGTATACACACATGTGTGTATATCTACAGCAGAATTGGCCCAAAAAGATTAGGTTGGTGGACTACCAATCCAACCCAGCCCAAACCTAACCCATTCCAGCAAGCCTCAAGCCTTAAGCCCAAGCCCAAGCCCAAGATCCATGATCCACGACCTACAGACCCGGCCCGGTCTGGGCGGGCAGCGCACAACCCACGACCTATGGATCACGAACTACGGACCCGACCCGGTCCAGTTGGGCAGGTGGCACGCGTGTATGGCAATTTTGCCATAACCAACTTGGACCATAGTCTTGGCCCAAACCCATCTTTAAAGTATCCATATCTCCTTTCCTTCGGCAAATTTGGATGCCCCAAAGGGCTTATGCCTTTATTCAAAATCTTGAGGTTTAAATATCCAATAAAGTTTTCCTTTACAATCAATGTGGGATTCGTAGCTATACACAATTTCTAATACCTTATTTATGAGGCCATCTTTATGAGACAATTTCTCATTCAATTCTTAACGGTTTTTTGTCATTCTTTTTGTGGTGTAAAGACCTTGTTACAAAGAATATTAACCTATTTAATCCCACCTCAGCCAATGGTCGGGACCTACTTTAATTTCTGTGACGGCCGGGTTCCTTCCCTTTCTCTTTCTTTCTTTGCTTCATTCTCCATTTGCCTTCGTTGGGTTTGAAGCATCCGGAAATGGTTCCCCAGGTTAAAATTCTAGTTCTTGTTTTTGTCGGTGTTGAATTTCGCTTGTTCCGAAAGGCGTACGGGTGAGTCCGGAGTGCCGAGAGCGAAGCAGAAATTTTTGGTGGCTGGGCTTAGGCCGCACGTGCGGGGTCCTAGACCGCACGTGCAGGGCTGGGCTGTACGAGCGGTGGAGGCTTAGACCTAGAAAATTCGATTCTGCCTAGAGCGCACGAGCGAAGAAAATGGACCGCACGAGCGGTGGAAAAGGCCACACGAGCGGTGGAAAAGGCCACACGAGCGGCCAACTGGGCAGTCCATGCCCTGTTTTCTTATAACGTTTTGGTCCGAATATATATCACCTTTAACTCATTTTTCTCTCATTCTAAACCTAATTTCTCTCCTCCTTCTCTCTAGAAAACACCTCAATCACCCAAAACTCTTTGATTTTTGTGATTCGTGGAGCAAGATCATCAACATTTTCCTTTAAATCTTGAAGATCCAAGGCTAGCGCTTCACTTGGTGGGTAGAAATCAAAGCTCTCTCATCCATCTAAGCTAGGGTTTCTCTTCTCCATCTTCTCAAAGACCTTGAGGTAGGGATTTCTTGAGTTACATATATAGTTTTTCTATTTGGGTGTTGATTTAAAAATGTTCTTGAAGTTTTGTGCTAAATTTTAGATTTTTGGTTCAAAATGTTGAGAGTGAATATGGGTTTGAAATCTCTATCTTTTTACTACTTCTTGGGGGTTTCCCTCTATAAAACTCATGATGAATGATTATGATGGAGTTTCTCTTAGAAAATGATGAAATTTTGCTTTCAATGGAAACCCTAGAAATTGGGGCTTTTTTGAAAAATAATGAAGATGCCTTGAAATTATTTATTTTCTTGTATCAAGAGGAAGTATGAGAGTTAGTCTCACCAAATGTCTAACAAAATAGCAACTTCATGATATATATATATATGTGTGTGTGTGTGTTGAAGATTAAGTCCCCTTTAAAAATTCCATTGATAATTGTATATTTGTGTAAAGTGGTATGATGGCAAGTTGTTGAGTGCCATATGTGATGTGAAAATGCTTAATCGTAGTGTAATGGAAAAGTGAAATGAATAATGGCATGTTAGCCATATTGAAAGTTTGGTCGTGATGAATTAATGTTGAGGAATTGTTGTGGTGTGTCAAGGACACATGACTATTGTGTGAAATGAGAAATTGTAATCATGCGTTGGAGACGTATGGGTATCTTGTGGAAGAACATGGTAAAGAGGAAATGAAAATGTGATGTTGAATATTGTTGTAGACATGTTTTTGAATATAAAAGAATGCTATGAGTTAGTAGTTATTGCATCATATTCTCGATTGTTTTAATGTCATTATTGCACATCATGACATGAGTTGGAAAAGCGTTCATTTGGGGAAAGATCATTGTAATGAGAACTAATGGAAATGTGTATGGGGTAAATACGTTGGTAAGTCCGGATAGGGGGTGTAGATGAATTTGATAAGTTGGCCTGAGTGTCCAAGGTAAAAGACTCGAAAGTCGCGCGGACAAGTGTTGAGCCTTCCGGTTAATACCGGTAAAAATGACAGTTTGGTAGTACTCGTAGAGTCTACTTGTAGACACCAGCCTAGGGATTACTAGTGTCATATTTACCGCCCCTGTTGATTTAAATATTGGAAGTTTGAAATTAATGAGATTGCTAAATATTATCGAGAATATGGTGACTTTAAAATTGTGCATTGAATATTATTGAGAACATGATGATTTTGAAATAGTGCATCAAAATAAGATTTTCCTTCATTATTGGCACTTGCATGGCATTACATATGCATTTTTAACGTTGATGGAATTGGTATAACTGTATATACTTTGTGAGGAATCTCTACTGGGCTTTATGCTCACCCCTATGGGAATTGGTGCAGGTAAAGATGTGGTGATCCCGCCAAGCTAAGGGCGTGGAAATGTTTGAAGAAAAGTAGCTTAACTCTTATTTTGTTGTGATATTTTTTGTAAGCCAAGGGCCAATGTGTTTGGGTCCAAGAGACCAATATGTGTAACCGGGCTATTGCCTTGGAACTTGTAAGCCCTTGAGAGCCTTATTCGTTGTGATTTAATGATTTCTTTTACATGCAATAGATTCATGTACTAGTGAGTAAATAAATGTATAATGGCATATGAGAATACTTTGGTAAACATTGGAACCATGCAAATGAATTTAATCAATATCTCATTTTGGGAGTGGGTTGATGTAATAGTTATGTGAGTTTATTTTCAGGGCGTGATAATTTCAAATTAAAGTTATCAAAAAACTATTTTTTCCAATAGGGTAATGACCAGAGAAAAAGCGCACAAGGTGATCAAGTGTTTGATCCAAGCATTTACAAGGGAGATTTTCTGGTGAAGTTGGGTAATGATCAGAGAAAAAAAGGACATAGTGATCAAGTAAACATCCATAAACATGCCAAGCACAAGGAATTTACTGCAAGTCTAAAAAATAATTGTGAATGTACTGCATAGGGTAAAAAATTGATTAAAAAGTGCAGCATTATTTTAATGGCAGTCTTATATTGTTCGTACGTTCTTTTACTATAGTGTATATTAGTATAGCCAAATTATTATCATGCAATATGAGTAAGTCTACTAACACAAATTTTGTGTAAACAAAACACTGCATTCATCCTTGTGGAGAGTGGACCCCATATGGGATGAATGCAACGCTACTATTGTGTACTTTCATGTGAAAAAATAGGGTTAGTAACTCTTTTTTTTGTTGCATAATGTTGTTGCCTAGCTGATGTTCTATGTTGCACTTGCATATATAAGAGAAATCCCACTTGAGGAGGCTGCAACTTATATCCCTTGGAGTTCCCATTTCATAACAACCTATTTGCTTGCCACAGTATCAGTAATAGGCCTTATGTGGTAAGTTTTCAAGCCCTTTCCATCCTCTCTTTTCTTGCTAAAGCATGATAATTAAACGTCTTTTTGTGAATTTATTTGTGCTTGTGATTTTGCAAATGACAGAATATCCCAGTGGAATTTTTGAAAGCAAATGACCTTGGTGAGAATTGCAGCCTCACTCTTAGAGATCCTTTGGGAATTCCATCCTTCAGGAAAACCATGGCCAATGAAACTTTTAGTCAAGAATCTATCAGGAAAATGCATACAAGTATATATGACAAAGGGTTATCTACATCTTTAAGTTCAACCGCACTATCACCAGAGGAAGGCCTGTCGTGATGGATGTGCTAATATTTCCTCTACAAACATAAGCAATCCTTGGTCTCATTTAGTGTTGATCTATTGTTTGATTTGAGAAAAATTCATTTTTATCCTTCTACTTTGCCTTGATTTTCAATGACACCCCTAGACTTTGAATAATTTCAATTTTGTCCCTAAAATTTTTGAAATCGTACCAATTTAGGCCCTACCGTTACATTTGAAACGGAAAATGTTAAAAAAAATTATATTTTGGCCCCAAATTTCAAAAGAAAGAAGCAAACGCACCCCTTCTGCCCAAACTCACTCTCTCTCATCTTTCTCCAATTCTTCCATCTCCCCTTCGCCCTCGCAAGCGCTGCTACCACCATCGCCATAATCACTTAATTCTCCAACCTAGCTTCTCTCAAACCCAAATTCACTCACTCACTCCAAATTCTCAAACCCAACTTCTTTCCATAGTGAGCCTCTCTTTTGGTTTTATGAAATGAAGCTCCAAAAACACTTGTCAAGCAACACTATCATAAAAGCAATTAATCAAACAAGACTTAGGCACGAACTAAATGTAATTAAACCCAAATTCAAGAAACACTGAACAAAAAAGCAATTGATCAAACAACACTCAGGCAAGAACAAAAAGTAATCAAAACAATTATAAAACTCAAACCCACTTCTAGGATTAACCCAATTCCCATCTTCCCATTCATGATGAGGTCCGACCACATTTGCATCAATTATAGTATATATATATACATTTAGAAAGAGAACACAATAAAATTTCTAGAGAGAGAGAAAATTTAGAAATGATACAGAGAGAGAGAGAGAGAGAAAATGACGTTGGAAGTGTTACAAAGGTAGTGAATGGAGTTGGAAATCAAGACTCTACGTCGGTTGTCGATCACTAAAGCTCGGTGATCGTACATGACATCGGCGCCAAACATCGTCGAAACAAAAACACAAAGCACCAAGAACAAAACAATCAAAAGCTTTGTTCCTCTCATGGTCGTCATGATAGCAATGAGAAATGTGTTGCTGTGATTTTTTAAAAAAAGTGTTTTCGTAAAACACTTTCTTAAAATGAGTACTTTGCTTTGCTTTGGATGATCCCTTTCCTGTTGCTTAACCGCTTTCCTGTGCCTCTCTTATGGTGGTGGTGGCAATGAGAAATGAAGGAATTTCGTGAGACTATTTTTGAAAAGTGTTTTTGGAAAACAGTTTCTTGAAAACATTACTTTATATTGCTTTGGTTTCCTTTGGTTGATCCATTTGTTATTGCTTAGATGGTTGGTTTGTAAAAGATGAAGAAAAGAAGATAAAAAAAAGAATAAAAAATTTTGATTTGAGAAATTTTGGAGTGAGTGGGTGAATTTAGGTTTGAGAGAAGTTGGGTTAGAGAATTGAGTGATTACAGTGATAGTTAGTGGTAGTGGTGGCAGCGCTTGCAAGGGCTAAAGAGAGAGGGAAGAATTGGAAAAAGAGGAGAGAGGGTGAGTTTGGGTAGAAGATAGCGAGTTTGCATCTTTGTTTTGAAATTTGATATCAAAATATAATTATTTTTAACGTTATCCATTTCAAATGTGACAGTAAGTGCCAAATTGATACAATTTCAAAAAATTTAGAGGTAAAATTGAAATTATTCGAAATTTGGACATGTCATTGAAAATCGAGACAAAGTATAGGGGTAAAGATAAAATTTTCTCCTTTGATTTTGTTGGTTTTTTTCCTATTTTGATTTTGATTCCTTTGCTTTGTAGTGGTTTTTGCTTATTACTAGCTACTGCTCACGCTAGTTTCGATTAGAGCAAAGAATGATTGCGAAAAATTGTTTAGAGTGAGCAGTTTCAGAATTCTTGATCTTTTGTAAGATACAAATGTTAGTCATCTATGTTAATCAAAGTGAATCAGATTGTAGAACATGTATGTTTTGCCTCGTTGTTAATGATAAAATGTTAATGATTATAAAATTAAATGGAATTTGCAACACTATTAAATGAAACGGAATTTTTTTGATTAAAAAAAAAAAATTGAAACGGAATTTGCCCATTTATGAAACAGAGATGATAAAAATCCATTTTCTAAGAGATGAACCACTGAACAAACGCCACATATGCAATAATAAGGCGCTTGTCAAAATATGTTATCATCAACGTTTAATATATGCACGGCAAAAAAATTAAAAAAAAAAAATAGAGAAATTTTCAGTGTCAGTGTGCAATACACACTTTATGCAATCTTACCATAAAATTATATAAATTTTTATAAACTTATATAAGTAATCTTATAAAAATATGTAAATTGAATATAAATTTGCTAAGTTCGTAAAAACTTAAGATTTACACAAATTTATATTCAATTTATGCATTTTTATAAGATTACTTATATAAATTTATAAAAATTTACATAATTTTATGATAAAATTACATAAGCTGTGTATTGGATATCGAAAAATTTCTCAAAATAAAATAATGTTTCTAAGGCTTTCCAATTAAGAAAATAAGATTTTCTTCTTTTTTGCGTATGAAAATATTTATATGGATTGAATCAATCAAAATTCTTTTATCTCAGCAAAAGGTCAAGATTCTTAACACTGACAATATTGGTGCACATTATAGCATTTTTCCTGATATTATAATCTTAGGTATGTATATATAGAAAGGGAAACACTATAGGAGATCATTTATGTAAATTTATAAAAATTTACATAATTTTGTGATAAGATTATATACACTGTGTACTGCATATTAAAAAGGGAAAATCGGTTTAAGGTCCCTATCCAACTTTTAGTAATGGATTAGGTCCACAATGTGTTCTTTTGTAGCCTAAGGTCCCTCAATGTTATTTTAGAGTGTAAAATACCTGTCTTACCCTTATTTATAATATACGTTGTTTT
The DNA here is from genome assembly GCA_036172215.1 of Camellia granthamiana. NCBI lineage: Eukaryota > Viridiplantae > Streptophyta > Magnoliopsida > Ericales > Theaceae > Camellia > Camellia granthamiana. The sequence goes on from CM069905.1 coordinate 116,235,007, forward strand.
GAATTTGGCAGCTAAAGATCATATTGATATTTTGTGGGAGATTACGTGAGGATGAACTTGACGATTCAGGTTTTTGTGGAGATTTTCTAGGGTTTTTGTAGGTGTTGAAATCCTGTTCGTTGTTTGTAGGTGTTGAAATCCTGTACGAGTTGAAATCATGTTCGTTGTTTGTAGGTGTTGATTGATCGTATATGAGTTGAAATCTGGTTCATTGTGTTTGATTTGATTTCATGTGGAGTTGAATTAGATAATTTTTCAATTTTTGATTTGATTTGATCGTGTAGGTGTTGAATTAGGTTTTTGTTTTTTGTTTTGATCAATGTGAGAGAGACGAACTCAGTGTAGTTGTTTTTGATTTTTTAAGTTAATTTTTCATTATCTGTTATTGATAAATTTTCGATGGAGTTGATTTTGATTTTTGTATTTGCTTTTTCATTCTCTGTCAACATGCTTATGAGTTACTTTTTGGTGCTCTGTTTTTCTGGGTTTTTGTGCTCTGTTTTTTGTTCACTTTGCATTTTTTGTATAGTGCAGAGAAAATTGCAAGTTTGTTACTATAGAATGAAAACATAAAATTGCAGAGAAAATTGAAGGTTTGTTACTATAAAATTGCAGGTTTGTAGTGCAGAGAAAAGTGCAGAGAAAATTGCATTTTTTGTGTAGTGCAGAGAAAATTGCAGGTTTTTTGTTCACAGAGACTTTTGGTTTCTTTTTCGGGGTTTGTGAGGTAGTGCAGAGAAAATTGCAGGTTTGTAGTGCAGAGAAAAGTGCAGAGAAAATTGCATTTTTTGTGTAGTGCAGAGAAAATTGCAGGTTTTTTGTTCACAGAGACTTTTGGTTTCTTTTTCGGGGTTTGTGGAGTTGTGCTGCTTCTGCGCTTTGCCATTGCTATAGAATGAAAACATAAACATTAAATCTCAGAGAAAATTACAAGGTAGCAATGATTACACAACAGAGAAAATTAAAAGGTAGCAACATAAACATGACCGAGAAAATTACACAACAGAGAAATTTTGAGGAAATGGAGCATTGAACAAAATAAACATGCCAGAGAAAATTAGACACAAGACATAAACATAATGTGTCCAGAGAAAATTATAAATGCTGCCAGAGAAAATTAGACACACAAGTAAGAAAAGTAATTTGGCCAGAGAAAATTATAAATGCCAGAGAAAATTAGACACACCAATAGAGTAGTAAGTCACAGATAATTTGCTTGAGAAAATAATAAAGAAACATAAACATGCCAGATAAAATTACACAATAGAGAAACACAAATGTAGCAAGCCAGAGAAATTTACAAAAACAAGAACACAAGAAGCTTCAATAAGAAGCCCCAAATGCACAGAAAGCAGTTCAATTTTGACAGTTGGAAGGAAAGCAACCCATCATCAGTTGGAAGCAAAGAAATTCTGGACTTTTCAAAGAATTTCTCTGGATTCAACCTAGAGAAAATTCAAATTTCTCTGGAACGATAAAACTCTGATTTGATCAATTTGTCTTTGGTTTTGCTGCTGCTAATTCAATCACAATTTCCTGCACAAACAAATTAATAGTTCTTCTATGAGTTTGTGATAGATTTTCTTTAAACTTAATGCTATGAATTTCTCTGGGTTGAATCCAGAGAAAATTCAAATTTCTCTGGATCACTTTAAACCTTCCTCTACTGCTGCCTCTTCCTCAAGCTTCTTTTTCCAATATTCTTCAAGTAGGGGTCCAAATATTGCTTTCCCAGAAACAACTCCAATTCTACTAAACCCAAAAAATCAAAAGACGTTATATTCAACACTTAGAGAAATTTTGAACCTGAAGATGTTATATTCAACACTGGATATATATATATGTGCTGACATTGTATATATATATATGATATTTTTTGTGTAGTGCAGAGAAAATTGCAGGTTTTTTGTTCACAGAGACTTTTGGTTTCTTTTTCGGGGTTTGTGGGGTAGTGTAGAGAAAATTGCAGGTTTGTTACTATAAAATTGCAGGTTTGTAGTGCAGAAAAAAGTGCAGAGAAAATTGCATTTTTTGTGTAGTGCAGAGAAAATTGAAGGTTTTTTGTTCACAGAGACTTTTGGTTTCTTTTTCGGGGTTTGTGGGGTAGTGTAGAGAAAATTGCAGGTTTGTTACTATAAATTTGCAGGTTTGTAGTGCAGAGAAAAGTGCAGAGAAAATTACATTTTTTGTGTAGTGCAGAGAAAATTGCAGGTTTTTTGTTCACAAAGACTTTTGGTTTCTTTTTCGGGGTTTGTGGGGTAGTGCAGAGAAAATTGCAGATTTGTTACTATAAATTTACAGGTTTGTAGTGCAGAGAAAAGTGCAGAGAAAATTGCATTTTTTGTGTAGTGCAGAGAAAATTGCAGGTTTTTTTGTTCACAGAGACTTTTGGTTTCTTTTTCGAGGTTTGTGGAGTTGTGCTGCTTCTGCGCTTTGCCATTTCTATAGAATGAAAACATAAACATTAAATTCCAGAGAAAATTACAAGGTAACAATGATTACACAACAGAGAAAATTACAAGGTAGCAACATAAACATATTAATAGTTCTTCTATGAGTTTGTGATAGATTTTCTTTAAACTTAATGCTATGAATTTCTCTGGGTTGAATCCAGAGAAAATTCAAATTTCTCTGGATCACTTTAAGCCTTCCTCTATTGCTGCCTCTTCCTCAAGCTTCTTTTTCCAATATTCTTCAAGTAGGGGTCCAAATATTGCTTTTCCAAAAACAACTCCAATTCTGCTAAACCCAAAAAATCAAAAGACGTTATATTCAACACTCAGAGAAATTTTGAACCTGAAGATGTTATATTCAACACTGGATATATATATGTGCTGACATTGTATATATATATGTATGTATCATATATATATATATATATGTTTGCAACCATAGATAAGATAACTAAGAGTGACTGTTTGATTATGGTTGCAAATGGTCTAAATTGATTAATTATCATATATATACTAGTCAAGACAGTAAGCAACAGATTGTATATATATATGTATGTATCATATATATATATACATCTATCAACTCCACTCCACTATGTTTGTTTACCCAGCAGTGATGAAGACGCAACTAGATGACGACGAACAGTGAATATGAATCAAAGAAATTTGATTTGAATCAATGGAGACCAATTCTCTAAGTGATTGTTGATGATGAAACCCTAATGTCAATTGTGAAGTTGATATTGAAACCCTAATGTGAATTGTGGAACTTGGTGTCAGAGAAATTCGATCGGAAGCAATGGAGAGAGTTTTCTCAGTCGTTTGAGTTGAAGGGTATTTTGGTCCAAGAAATTGATAAAAAGCGCGGGTATTTTGGTTAGGGACCTGAGGCAGTATTACATTTTTTAATGTCCTTTATTCAGAAAATTGTTATTATTAGGGAGCTTAAAAAAAAAACCCCTATTAAAAAATTTCTCAAAATAAAATAATGTTTCTAATAGGCTTTCAAATTTAAATAGAAAATAAGATTTTCTTCTTTTTGTGTATGAAATATTTATATGGATTCAATCAATCAAAATCATTTTGTCTCAGCAAAAGGTCAAGATTAAAGTCTTGACCCTGACAATATTGGTGCACATTATAGCATTTTTCCTCATATTATAATCTTCGGTATGTATATATAGAAAGGGAAACACTATGGTACCACCTATGTATCTGCTCACATATTTTTGTAGTGTATTACGTAATTTTGTAAATTATGATAAATATTATATATTTTTTTCTAGTAGAAGTTATAATAATTTGTGATTAATAAATAAAGTTAGACAATGTTCTGATAATGTTACATATTTTGTGGTATTGTTACCTATTTTGTAGTTACAAATGTTTGGATTAAAAAAGGGTATGACATTATCACAAAAATATGTAACACTGCCACAAAATGTATAACTTCATTTCTCAACCACAAATTGTCATAACTCCTACAAAAAAAAATATGTAACATTTATCATAAAAATAGGTAACACACCACAAAAATATGTAACAAGGTGCATATATATCTAGGATTTCCCATATAAAAAGATATATTATGCTATCAATTCGTTTGGGAAGTTGGCTATTTAGTTGACTTTTTAGCTAGCTAAAGAGTTGTGTTTAGGAAGATAGTTGATTTTTTTTTATATAGTTGATTTGATGGTTGTGAAATAAAAAGTGAAATGATTATGAGTTAAATATGATATTTTGTCTTATTAACTATTTTAACATATTTTATCTTTATTAGCTATTTTAATTCAAACATCCCCTCCCAAACAAGGCCATTGTCAAATTAATTCATAATGAGGATATATTTGAATGGAGGCAGCTCCTCTCAAGTCTATTTTATAGATTGGACGGTATTGTTTGAACTTGTAGAGCCTATCACGAGTCTTATTTTGATAATCTGAATATTTTATTTTGTCTAACACTTCGTATATTTCATCTACACAAAAATTAAGTCGATCAAATAATTGTAGCTTAATGTCACTAAAAAAATAGATGATTTAATTTTAAAAATACTTTTCCGTCCTTTTGTTTAGTGACAAATGCAATAAAATGAATAGATTATGAATGGAGGCAGCTCCATTCATAATGAGGATATATTTGAATGGAGGCAGCTCCTCTCAAGTCTATTTTATAGATTGGACGGTATTGTTTGAACTTGTAGAGTCTATCACGGGTCTTATTTTGATAATCTGAATATTTTATTTTGTCTGACACTTCGTATATTTCATCTACACAAAAATTAAGTCGATCAAATAATTGTAGCCTAATGTCACTAAAAAAATAGATGATTTAATTTTAAAAATACTTTTCCGTCCTTTTGTTTAGTGACAAATGCAATAAAATGAATAGATTATGATTGTCAAATTGATTTAATTATTTTTATAAATAAAATGCACGGAATATACAATAAAATAAATAATTCAAATTATCAAAATTTGACCTATAGTGAACTTCACTGACCCCAACGGCACATGGGAATCCTCCACCAAACAGCGTCTGGGAATGCTGCTCCTATTTGAATCTGAAGAGTAGATAAAATTGGCGTTCATGACCAGGAAAATTGGTGTGCTTGAATCTTATATGAAAAAAACATAAACTGCATTATCTATTCACGTTCTCATCGATCATATCTCAAATCTCGTTCTTATCATAATTTCAAAACTAACAACTTCTTTAATGTGATGAAAAGGTGAACTTGGTTACAATAATTTTAAATGTACATAAGTCGATTACAAAATTTAATACAATCCTGTCATATAAAATAGATTCTGAAACATGAAAAATAATAGACTAATTGAGTTAAAACAAGATGACTGGGAAGATGATAGAGAAACCCCGTGTGGAAAAAGCCACCACTTCCAACATATTTAACTGCAATTACAAGTTTGTCACTGAAACATATTTAACCAAAGAGACGTTGTCGATTGGCCTTTTTGCACACTAAACCCTAACTTCGTTTGACCCACAACCATACACAACCATAATATTTGTCTTTTAGTTCCTTTACTCTTGTTCCTCAATGTACCCATACAAGTGAGACCCACATGACTTGGTCTACATTCTGTACTTTTCAAACCTATTCTTGACCTTGACCACAAAATTAGACCTGGTTTTGCTCCAATTTATGTATTTAATTTGGTTAATAATTGAATCACTAGCACCATGTGGTTCTAAGTTTGATATGAAGCTAGTGGTCCCAAAAGTGTATTTTGGTTCAACTGTGCCATGCTCTCCTAACCAAGATTTTTTTGGGTCAATTTTGTTGGTGGGTTGACTCATCCAAAACTCAAGGACTCAGAAGAGGAGTGGTTGGTCAACTCATGCGGCTAACTTTAATGAACTACACTAGATGAAGAGGTCTTTACCTCCTTTAATGGGTTTTGGTAATTATATGTGGTGCGAAATTAGTTTTTGACAATGCTAATAATACACAGTATTGAATAATTGTTTGTTGTCCGGTGTATGCTCTTTGTAGTGAACAGCTCATTGTCAATCCAATATGAAATTATTTGAATTTATTTTTACACTTTGTTTGGTGGATTTAGATAGAGATTTATAAAGGAGAAGAGAAAGATTGGCAAAATGTGAATAAAATATAACAAAACACACATTTTCTATTTCCTTTTTCAAATTATTTTTCAAATTCATGAATCAAACACAATCTATATGTGTTTTAATTAAAATTTGATCAAGTTTATAGTAACAAAAATTAATAATAATAATAATAAAATAAAACTTGAAAAAGGAAATGGCAAGGCTAGATTTAGTAGATTTAGTTAGTAGCAACAATTTAGAAATGATATATGTTTGAAAACTTGTTACATTTCTTTAGAGTTTCTACTATGGATAAATTTTATGGTTTGATTTTTTCTCTTCTTGAATGAATCTATATAACAAATTAAATGGCTCTATACTCTGGTGCACATAAAAACGGTGATGCTTCCGACCCCCAGTGGCACCCCCAGTGACGTGGCGCGCTGCCATTGGCTGAAAATAAAAAAATAAAAAAAAAAACAATTTTTTTGACCAATAGGAAGAGACCCCCAGCACCCCCACTGGGGGCTCATGCATTTTCCACATAAAAAATATGATTCTTTCGTTTTATTTATCAAAATGATAAAATTTCATTAATAGTAGTTACATCCAATATTTGTGTTGAGCGAAAAAACACAAACATCCATCCCTCGCAAGAGGATCCAATAACTAAAACAAAGGATAGGGTACGGTTCGGAACCTATATGTTGCACTACTCTCCTAGTCAAGCAATGGGGTTATTTATTTGGTGCAATTTAATTCAATTTTTTTTTACAAGTTTTATCAATTTGAAATTATGTGTACATGTACAGTTTCAAATAAGTTTTAAAAAAAAATTGATTTATCTAGAAACTAGGAGAGGGGTGTATTTTTGTTTCTATTTTTTTATTATCAATTTTTAACTTATAATAAATTATATCATACAGGTCTAATGAACCACACAATTTCTAGTTTTACAAATAAAAATTCTTGAACACATATCTCATTTACACCTCTATATTTTTACAGTTGGTTTTCACTTCCTTCCATTACTTTACAATTCATGCTAATTAATTAATATTGGTAATCTCTATTCATTCTGAAAGTGGGTGAAGTGTAGTTAGTTTAGACTAATTTCTACACAACCTGATAAAAATTGAAGGAGTACAGTAGTAGTGCTAGCCAAGCCTGGGAAACAAAAGCAAACTACCCCTGGAAAAAGAAACAAAACAAAGAGGCCTGATTGAGAGCCCCACTCCCCACCACCCCCCACACACGTGGGGTTGGTGATTGGGGAAGAAGAAAAAAAAAAAAAATTAGCCAATCACAGGCCAGTGGGGGTCGTGGGAGTGACCCTGTGGGGGTCCGGATCATTTTTGCAAAACAAAATGCATTTTTGACAAAGTAAAATTATTTTATTATTAATGCACAAGACTCCAAACAACTGACCATATCCACTTTTATTCCTATCCATGTGTACTCGGTATGATTCACTCCAAACACTGGGTTGTGCCTTCTTTCACAACATTGTCTCACCCATGTTTTTATCCAGAGTGGATTGAATGAGAGTCCAGATCCTCTGTCATACTTTCCTGCAATTGTCCCTGCGGTGGTTCAAAACGACGTCGTTTTGAACCAAATTTTTTTTTTTTTAATTTTATTTTTCTCTCGTTTCTTATATCTTGCTGCAACCTTTGTTGTCTGGTGTTGAACCCTAGTGAGACGAATAGAGAATAGAGGCAACTACAGCGATGAGAGGAGAGACAGCGGTGAGGTGAGGGGAAGCAGCAGGAGACGGACAGAGAGGGATTGGCGACGGCGACGAGGTTTTCATTCTCATTTTTCTTCCTTCATCCCTTCGTGTTTTTTTACTTTCTTTTATATGATTTTGTTGCCGTAGTTTGATTTGTTGAGTTTGATGGATTTGCCGTAGTTTGAGTTTGATGGGTTTGATTTAATTTTTTCCCAATTTTTGTTTGTGTTAATCTGTTGATTTGGTGTTATTCCCAATTTATTCCGAATGTTTGTGTAGTTTGATCTGTTGATGGATTTGCCATAGTTTGATCTGTTTAATATTTGTTTTATTCCCAATTTATTGGAATAATGACATTAATTTGGACCTCAAGAATGATTGGGAACATTTGTCCATTTGAAGGAACAGTATGAAGGAACATTTGTGTTAAGGAACAGAATGCCACAGTATGAAGGAACATTTGTTCAATTTTCCTTAATCTGGATTCCACAGAATGATTGTGTTAATCTCTTGACTATTATGTATATAACTTAGTGAAAAAAATGATTTTTTTTTCCTTGTATTTGGAATGATTTGGAATGATCTGTTGACTCTTTGAGTTCTGATCTGTCCACAACAAAACCTATTGACTCTTTGAGTTATGAAAATGAATGAAGGTTGAGTCCTTAATCAAGGTTGAGTCCTGAATTTGGACTGATTGGGAACATTTGTCCATTTGAAGGAACAGTATGAAGGAACATTTGTGTTAAGGAACAGAATGCCACAGTATGAAGGAACATTTGTCCAATTTTCCTTAAACTGGGTTCCACAGAATGATTGTGTTAATCTCTTGACTATTATGTATGTAACTTAGTGAAAAAAATGATTTCTTTTTTCCTTGTATTTGGAATGATCTGTTGACTCTTTGAGTTCTGATCTGTCCACAACATAACCTGTTGACTCTTTGAGTTATGAAAATGAATGAACATGAATGAAGGTTGAGTCCTCAATCAAGGTTGAGTCCTGAATTTGGACTCTGTTGAGTCTTTGAGTTCTAAAAATAAATGAACATGAGTCCTGAATTTGATTGCCAAGGTCGAGATTGTGATTAAGTCCTGAATTTTTTTTTTCCTTTTATTTGATTGAGTTTTGAAAATGAGTCCTGAATTAAGGTTGAGTCTTATTTCCTTTTATTGACTCTTATGAACATGAATCAATTCCCTCAATCATGAACTAGGAATGAACATGAACATGAATAATTGATGAGGCATATGTTAAATGAACATGAACATGAACATGAACTAGGAATGAACATGAACTATGTATGTGAACTAGTATCAAGGTTTTCCTGAATCAATTCCCCAAAACCGTATATGACTAGGAATGAACATGAACATGAAAATGACATTAAGACTGAACATGAACATGAAAATGACAATGGTTATTAGACAAATGGTTATTATATCATTGATTATTGTTTTATTTTACATCTTTGTTTGAATGTTGTCTTAAGTTGTAATGGACTGATTGTATCATAAAATGCTCTTACTAGGATCATGTCAATGGGTTCAAACATTGATGCTGGATATTTGCAAAATAGAAGATGCAATTGTGGAAAAAAAGCTGCAGTGTTCATATCAGAATTAGAGAAAAATCCAGGGAGGCTGTATTTCAAGTGTGCAGAAAGGATGTGCGAGTACTTTGGGTGGGGAGCGGCTTCGACTGGGAATGCATCAAATATCCAAAGGAAAAGTAAAGCTAGTCATATGAAGAATGAAGATGAGAGAGGCTATGATTATGATGTTGACAAACTCAATGAAATTATAAATAGATTGGAACGAGTTGAGACAAACCAAGAAACTATGAAACTGTTTATGTTCACAACCATAGTGTTGGTTGGTTTTACCATGCTAATAGCACTACTGAAGTGAATGTAACCTTTTAGTTATTTTTTTGGTTTTTTGTTTTTGTTTTTGTTTTTTTTTTTTTTTTTGTTTTGGTGGTTGTATTTAGGTTTTGAATGTTATAAACCTTAAACTATGAATGTTAATATGTAAAGCTTAATGAAATTAGCTATGTTTAACAAATGTGATGTGCGTCTTTTTTGTTTCTGTCAATGACATTACCTGAAATTACCTATGCTTGACGAATGAAATTACCTATGTGTTTTCATTCATTATTTTATATTGTTATTTCATTCAGGTCATACTTGTTCTTCTTCTGTGAAATATGTCCAAAAGAAATGAAATCTGCCCACAACATAATCTGTCCAAATCTGTCCTTATTTATATTTGTTTATTTATTATTTTACAAAAGAAATGAAATATGTTGCACAGGTTTTGAATTTGTCCACAGCATAACACAACCAAATCTATCCATAACATAATAAACCTATGCAACACAAATCTGTCCATATTATTTCAAATCTGTCCACAATAACACAAAACAAAACCAAATCTATCCACAATTCCAAATCTGTCCAAATCTGTCCACAACCTAATAAACCTGTGCAACACAAAATAACACAAACCAAAACCAAATCTGTCCAACACAAAATTCATGAGACGAAATCAGTCCAAAACAAAACCAAATCTGTCCACAATTCCAAATCTGTCCACAACCTAATAAACCTGTGCAACACAAAATAACACAAACCAAAACCAAATCTGTCCAACACAAAATTCATGAGACGAAATCTGTCCAAAACAAAACCAAATCTGTCCACAATTCCAAATCTGTCCGCAACCTAATAAACCTGTGCAACACAAAAATCTATCCACAATTCCAAATCTGTCCAAATTTGTCCACAACCTAATAAACCTGTGCAACACAAAAATCTGTCCACAATTCCAAATCTATCCAAATCTGTCCACAACCTAATAAACCTGTGCAACACAAAATAACACAAACCAAAACCAAATCTGTCCAACACAAAATTCATGAGACGAAATCTGTCCAAAACAAAACCAAATTGTCCAAATCTGTCCAGATCAAACCAAATATGTTCACAATTCCAAATAAACATGTGCAACACAAAATAACATAACCAAATTTGTCCAACATACATGAGACCAAATCTGTCCAAAATAAAAGAAAACTATCCAAATCTGTCCAGATTATTATAAATCTGTCCAACACAAAATACATCTGTCCAAAACAAATTAAGATAAAATAAACTTCTCAGGGATGTCCATCTACATGACTGTCAGCAGGACTATGTGACGCTTGCAAGACTTTGACTGCAAAGTTTTGAACACTTGTACCTCGAAGCAACTCCTGAAAAGATCTGTGAGTGGGATACACAAAAGGCATTGACTGAGGCATGTTATTTCCCTACAATAGACCAAACCGTCTATTAAATTTTGATTACAATGTATACTACATTTTTAATATAAACTATGCAACTAATTATAACTCACATCATATGTACCATATGTAAGAGGAGGACCACTTGTACCACCCATAAGAACTTGAGGTCGAGGTTGAGATGGAGAAATGTAGATATCATGACGATGATCCTAAATACAGCCAATATAAAGTATGTAACCAAAAATTTTTAAAAACAAAAGAAACATTATTTAACATTAATATTACCTTATTATAATTAATACCCATGACGAAACGAGGTTGTGATTGAGAAATATTGACACCAAGACGATGATCCTAAATACAACCAATATAAACAGTATGTAAACAAAATATTTGAATAAAAAAAGAAACAATATTTAACATTTTCTTCAAAACTTGCACACAAATAAATATTACCTGATTAGAATTACTACCCATGATGAAACGAGATTGTGATTGACCTTGGCAAGTATAAATAGCAGCACCCGACTGCATTGTCAGGCAAACCAATTAAATATAACAAAAATTAAATGCTAGGCAAACCAATGAAAGGATATAAAGTATTACATATTACCTGAATAGAATTACCACCCATGACGAAATGAGGTTGTGATTCACCTTGGGAAGTGTAAACAGTTGCACTCGACTACATTGCCAAGCAAACCAATTAAAGATAACAACAATTAACCATATAATGAACGAACTTAATGAAATGAATTCATAAAACTAACCATATAAAAACCACATTACTATTAAATATTACCTGACTAGAATTATTACCCATGCCGAAATGAGGTTGAGATTCACATTGGGAAGTATAATCAGCGGCACCCTACATACAACGAAAAACCTTAATCAAAGTGGGTCATTAATAAATAAAATCCATGTTTTAATTTATTAATCTACTGTATTTTAATCATATGCAATTTTCCATGTCCAAACCTGAATAGATTGCATCATTTTCTTCTTTGCAATAGATTTTTTCATCCCGCCTTTGATCCTCCTTCTTCCCTTACTAGTTGATTCTCTTTTCTTCAGTCCCTTAGCTTGGATTGGACAATCTACTTCATCACTCTGTGGGCATGCGTTGCTTGACGAATTTCTCAAATCAGTTACCTCCACTTGACCACAAATGTGGACACTTAATTTGTCTTCAACCATTACACTCAATTCTTCACATTTTGAAACTAACAACTGATAAGTTTTTTCATTTTCAGCGGCTCTACTTGCTATTGCTCTAAACATGGTCATTAATGACCGATATCGGTCACTTTGATGTAATTTCACATCAGCCTTCACTTCATACCCACGTCTATCTTTCACTCGTTCAGCCCTTGCTTTTTTAGTCCATCACTTGAGTATATATCGTGGAGGAAGTTCCGTTGCATTGAATATATCTCTAAGCACCTTGACACAATGTCGACATAGTATGCCCTTCACTTCAAACTTCTTGCAACTACAATTCAAAGAACCCCCTCTATCCATTGTCACAATCTTATCTTTTTTTTTTCCATCTACCACTGTTCTTATTGTGAATATGGTGCTCTCACCGTCATTAATAGTGTCTATAATGGATGCTTCAATGGACTGCACATACCCATTTTGGAATTCCTCAAAAATTGTTTTCGTGTAAATCTCGGCCACTTACTTTAACATCAAAGCTGGAATTGAAACCTTCGGCAATTTTTGGGACAAATTAGACTCAGCTTCCAATTCCTTATACCTCTTCTCATAAAGCACCCTCTCAAAATGCATGAAGAACTCCATCAAGTTATGGTCACAATTTAGATAATCCTTCAGAAATGCATTAAAGGATTCACTAAGTTGAGTAGTACTCATTCCAGCTGCCCAAGAATTCATAATATATAGCCATCCCCATTCTCCTTCACGCGAAAAGTCTGCTCCAACCAATGATTGTCGAATGTATCATACTTATCAAGCATTTGGTCCCACTGTATTCGGAATTCTTCTTCGTCATCAATGTCATGCATAAATTTTGAAAACACAGCCTTGACCCCTACATCATCGAAAACAGAACTTACATGCTTGACAGCATTTTGCATCAAATGCCACATACAAAGATAATGGTTTGTATCAGGCATGACAATTGGAATGGCCTTAGCCATTACAGCATCTTGATCTGTGAAAATAGTTTTCAGAGCTTTGTTTGACATTACCTCCAAAAAAATTTGAAACAACCATGTAAAAGATTCAGCAGTCTCATCATACATCAACACTGTACCGAATATAACTGTTTCTCGATGATGATTAAATCCAACAAATGATCTAAAAGGTCTATGCTCATTATTTAGTTTGTAAGTAGTGTCAAATGTCACTACATCACCAAACTGAGCATAGTCCATGATCATTTGAGCATCAGTCCAAAATATATTACTTATCTGCTCTTCACAATCTAATTGGATTGCATAAAAAAAAAAAAGATGGATTTTTCACAGTTTTCTTACGAAAGTAATGCAACACACTACCCGCTTCCCTATATTCCAAATCTTTTTGTCTCTTCGATCTTAGGTAAATTTTTTTGGTCCAATTTGGTGAAACCAAGTGATGCTCTTCCACCAGATTCCCTACCAAATAGTTCATAAGCACACCTAAGAGGAATTCCAGATTCTGAAGCTAATTCTACTTCAATTGCTTGGGTGGTAGATATTTTTCTTTAGAATGGCAACATATGAATGCAATCTTGAGGCACAAGATCATGATTATGATGTTCAACAAAATCACAAGCAATATATTTTCCTGAAATTCTATCTAACTTGATACTAAATCGGGCACCACAACCACATCTTACCTCTTGTCTTGGATTTTTGACAAGTGGATCTCGTTTGTCAATACCCCGACTTCCCTCTTTGTAACATACAAACGTACGTGATGTTATCTCCTTCGTATGTTTGTTCTTGTTTGCATAGGCCTTCCTAATACTAAAGCCCATCTTTCCCCCATACGTATCGTAAAAGTCATATACAGCTTGTTCAGAGTCAAATGGCATTCCCACTTTCGGCTTCCAACCACAATCATCAACAATATTATTTTCTTCCATTACCTACAATTCATATATATAAACCACATTTATACTTAATTGCAAGTTCTGGGAGTGAACCACATTTATACTTAATTGCAGGTTCATATATATAAACCACATTTACCTACAATTCATATATATAAACCATATAATGGAGGCAAATTATATGAATCCACAAATAAATGTATGAATCTGAAAATAGATCAATGCGATTAACTATATATATAGAACATAAAATTTCATATGAAAAAATCTGACTTACATATATAGAACATAAAATTTACCTACTTCATTGAGTGAACCCATTTCAGTTAGTGAGCCCATTTCATATGAAAAAATTTGAATTAATTGATTTCAAAAATCTGAATTTGAATTAACAGATAAAAATCTAAATCAAATATATTAAAATCAAATTTGAGTTAAAATGTGTTAATCTGAATCAAATTTGAATCAATTTGAATTAAAATCTGAATCGAATTTGAATTAATCTAAATCAAATTTGAATTAATCTGAATCAAATATATTAAAATCTGAATTTGAATTAACAGATTAATAACAGATTAAAATCTGAATCTGAATCTGAATCAAATATATTAAAATCTGAATTTGAATTAACAAATTAATAACAGATTAAAATCAGAATCAGAATCAGAATCAAATATATTAAAATCTGAATTTGAATTAACAGATTAATAACATATTAAAATCTGAATCTGAATCAAATATATTAAAATCTGAATCTGAATCAAATATATTTTAATCTGTGAATCAATAACAGCCATCTATGAATCAATCTGAAATGGGTTAAAATCTGAAACAAATCTATACATATATATATATATATAACAGCAAGATAACAACCATCTATGAATCAATCTGAAATGGGTTAAAATCTGAAACAAATCTGTACATATATACATAATATATATATATAACAGCAAGATGATGAAATAGACCCCGCTGTCGCCGCAATGTCGCCTTTCCGCCATCGCATCGCCGCCAGACTCACCGTCGCCCACGATCCTTTGCTCGCCATCGCGCTACTCCTCCATCTCCGCCATCTCTTTCGTCTCTCAGTTCGCGTTAGTTCTCTTTCAGTTCCTCACTCCGACTTTTCAGTCGCCTGTCACGATGCCTCTCTCTCTCTGCTAGGGTTCACTGACTCAGATAGATGGTGCAAAGGCGAAGAAGACGATACAAAGAAAGAGAAAATGGGGGAAAGACGATACAGAGAAAGAGAAAAAGGGCGAAAAGACGATACAGAGAAAGAGAAAAGGAGAGAAACAAGGGAAATAAATATTTTGAATTAAAAAAAAAAACTAAATAAAATGACGTCATTTAACACAAAACGACATCGTTTTGTATACCACTGCAGGAAAGTATGGCAGATGATCTGGACTCGATTGAATGAGTCCATTTTGAGCTTGTAGGCTTCTCATAAGCTCCATTTTAATAATTTATTATTTGCTTATTTTGTAATGTTATGTGTGCATGTAGGTCATTAACTATTAAAAGGGACATTTATACATAAATTTTAATTTATTAATTTATATTTTATTAAGTTTTAATTAAAAAATTTTAAACTTTTAAATCCCATTAAATTTTTAATAATCGAAATTACCCTTCAAATAATAATTATTCATCATTTATGATTATCTATAAAGAAATATGATGATTTGATATTTATTTTGATTTTTAAACTTTAAAACGTTAACTTTCAAATTAAAAAAAAAAAAAAATTATGTGCAAAAAAAAAAGAACTAAGTTTTTTTTTTTTTTTGAAAAAATTGAAAAAACTAAATTATTGTTTTGTGCAAAACTGAAAATTTTGTGTCTATAAAGGAATATGATGATGGAACATTGATGTGCAAAATTAAAAAATAAAATAAAAAAATAGTAATTAAAAATGGAAAATTTGAAAATGTTCTTAGTTTTAAAACTGAAAAAAACTGATAATGTTCTCGATTTTATTAGATAGTTGAATCAAACCAATAAGTAGATGGGTAAAAACGTTTAATCTCATACTCTATTTTTTCCATCAGTTAGTAAAACAATTATCTAGAATATTACTATGCAAAATTAATAATGTTCATAGTTTTAAAAATTGAGAAAACCTAATAATATTCTTAATTTTATTAAATAGGACTTATTGGTTCAAAAAATCTTAGATAGGACCTGAGTTACCATAATATTTGTAAACAGAATTTTTAGGTAATTAACTATTATTAAAATTAGAATGGTCTAATGATCATAAATAAGTGATTCTAATGAATGACAAGTATAATTTTTAAAATAAATTGTTATTTTATGATGAAATCGTTTATTTGTAAAAAAATTACTGGGAGGCCAATTTCAATCATTATGGAAGTCATTACTAAAAGTTCATCCTTAAATTAAAAATAAATAAATAAATAAAAAACTTTTAGTGACAATTTTTTAAAATGTTACTAATAGTTGCATTTTTAGTGGAAAAAAATAATTTTGTGCTAAATATGTTTACTTTTTTAGATAAAAATTTTAGTTACAAAAAAATAATAATTCAGCATTAAATGTCTAATCTAAATATTTCATTTTTAAGAAGTGATTTTGTTACTAAATTTTTTGTCTCTAAATTTTTAATTTGTTATTTAATTTTTCTTACAAATAATTTATATACAGTTAACTTACAAAATGAACCAATCAAATCATTAAAATGAGAAAACATGGTAGGTACACGGGCCTAAAATTCACCCACCGTGTCTACACTCTAAATTAGAGACAAACCATGTTAAAAAGGAAAGTTCCATACATTCTAATGATTGATATGGAGATTAACCAAGATACGTAAGAGTACCTTCAATGGGTTATTTAAAAGAAGCTCGTTAGTTATTATAGTTATGCCTTGGGTGGAAACAGATTATTTTAGTAATTTTTTAGATTTTTGACTAAAGTATGAGATAAAAAAAAATTAGTATGTTTGGGGTGACTTTTTAGCTTTTTATGAAAAGATGTGTAAAAACTAGAGATAAAAAGGAATCTTTTATTTTTTAGTATAGATAATAGGCTTTTTGACTTTTTTTTGTAATTTTTTGACTTTTTGACTAAAATGTTAACTTGCCAAACGATATCTTAATTTCATCATTTTTTACTCTTTTTAACGGGCTAATTACTATAATAGTCATTTTAATAAGATTTCAAAGTTAGTTACAATTGGAAGGTTCTTTAAACTAATTTGTGTAGATAAATATGATAAATAAATAGTAGTGTCAGAGTACATAGATGAAAAGTTAGGTAAAACAAGGAGTATATATTTTTCATCATTTAGTTAGTAAAAAAAATAAAAAGTAGCATTGAAGTTACTCCGGCACATAAAAAAGATATTAAAATTTTTTTTTTAAAAAAAAAAAGCATAACTACATACAGACTTTGGGGGGAAAAAAATCCAAACAATTACCTAAAATTTAAAATTAGCGGTCACAATTTGGCCACACAATAACAAACTTAAATGCACAATATTAATGAAAAATTCATGATAATTATCTAGGTGTTTTACTAGTTTTGGCACAATAAATTTGTAATTTTATTATTTATTATTTATATAATTGTAAAACATGTGGCATCCTTCTACTCATTTGGAGGTTATAAGAAGTTATAAAATGTGGAAAGATAATAGAGAATAAAGTGGAGAACATGGAGCATGAAGTGGAGATTGAAAGAAGTTATGGAAAATCATGGAGTATAAAATGGAGGAGGTAGAAGAGTTGGTAGTTTTAGATAGTTTTTCCTACAAATGTTTGCTTATAAATAGTCATTGATGGTTACATTGTAAAATATCCAGAATTTAAATTAAAGACAATTGATTTCTATTTTTCTTGTCATTTATATTTCCTGCACTTAATTTTTTGCACTTTATTTTACACACTTCCTTTTCGAAGTATTTATTTTTTACACTTCCTTTTCGAAGCATAGGAGTAGAGGTAGAACATGTGGCATCCTTCTACTCATTTGGAGGTTATAAGAAGTTATGAAATGTGAAAAAATAATAGAGAATAAAGTGGAGAACATGGAGCATGAAGTGGAGATTGAAAGAAGTTATGGAAGATCATGGAGTATAAAATGGAGGAGGTAGAAGAGTTGGTAGTTTTAGATAGTTTTTCCCTACAAATGTTTGCTTATAAATAGTCATTGATGGTTACATTGTAAAATATCTAGAATTTAAATTAAAGACAATTGATTTCTATTTTTCTTGTCATTTATATTTCCTGCACTTAATTTTTTGTATATTATTTTACGCACTTCCTTTTCGAAGCATTTATTTTTTACACTTCCTTTTCGAAGCATAGGAGTAGAGGTAAATTAATGGTTATTTCGATTGTTTTCTCAATCATCTTTCTCCATCTCCCTCTCTTCTTTTAATTTTTCTTTTCTCTACACTTGACAATTTTGAAATCCTCTTTATTGAGGCAAAAGAACCGTCAACATAATCGCTTGATAATTAGCTTGAATTTAATCTGTAAAGATTTTTCAATTCTTACTGGTACGCTCGTATTTATGATATTTTCCTTCATAGGAAAAATAAGCCAACGACTAGTAACCATAAATTTTCCTTAGAAAAATTGTGCATGATCAAGTTCTTGATTGTTTAGAATGAACTACTAGCAAACTATCTTCTCATGGTTTTTTTTCACATTCCATATAGCTTCCTTTTTCTTCTTTCTTTCTTTTTTTTTGACCAAGCATTTGATTCATCTAAAATGACTTTCCCAACAAGAGGCTTCAATAGGCAAAACACAGATCAAAGCAATCTCTTGCTTTTCCCTTTTTTCTTCCTCTTTATTTTATAGGACTTTTCCTAACAGGTTTCAATAGGCAAAGCACAAATCAAACAAGTGCTTTTTCTATATAGTCCTCCAAATACTATATTTGGATTACTTTGTTTTCTTTATATAACAATGTTTCATCTACCAAATTTTGGCTTGTTGAAATTACTTAAATTTGTGCATGCTGGTCGTTCAACTAGTCATTTGGGCAGTCGTCCGGCCGGTTATCCGACCGGATATCGGTTGACACACCGAATGACAAGAGTGACAATCACAATTGACAAATATGACACCAGTCATCTAAATACGTCATTCGAACAAAGTCAGACTCCCTCTATTTTGGTTGACTAAGCATTTTTCTTCGTTACAAATCAAAGTTCTCAAAACATCCAAAGGCAAATAGACTGGAGATTTTGGCTCATAATTACCAATTCTTCTCCTTTTTTTTCTTTTTTTCTTTTTTCTTTTTCTAATCAACAAAACATATAACTTTTGTTAATGCAAAAATGAAGTACAAAAAAAAGTATCTGAACATGAAGGAAATAAATCAATAAAACGGAAGGCGAAGAACAGAAAAGTTGGGCAAAGTACCAATTCTCCTATGTTGAGTGACATTATACTGTTCTCTTAAAAAAATTACACCCTAATTGCCAATTTTGAAGTCTTGGGATCTCTGTGTCAAATACTACACTCCCATTAGAAAAGATTTTAAAAATTTACAGTTGTAGACTATATTTATTTTAAGTGTGACTTACATTCTATCAATTTCAAATTTACATCACATACTACATAGTAAGAGAATAATTTTAGAGAATAACTATTTATCACTTAGGTGCCGTTTGGTAACACTTACGTTTTCAGTTTTCTGTTTATATTTACAAAAATTTTAAAAACTCAAATAAAAACTTGTTTGGTAAAATTTTTGATTTATAAATCAATGGTCTCAGTTTATAAATTTGGCCAAAAAATGAAAACAGAAAAAATGTGTTTCCATTTTGAGTTTTCAGTTTTTTTTTTTTTTTACCATCCAACACTGGCTACCACCCGCCACAATTTTCCACCACCGTCTTCCACCACCACCACCTGCCACCACCACTCACCACCCACCACCCGCCACTACCACCCGCCTGCCACCCACTCGCCGCCACCACTACCTACCATTCGCCACCACCACCACCACCCACCCACCTGCCATCCACCCGCTACCACCTACCACTCGCCACTACCATTCACCGCCTGCCACCACCACTTGCCACCTACTTGCCACCACCACTCACCACCCAGCTGCCACCACCATCCACCCACCACCACCAGCCACCCACCACCCACCACCACCGCCCACTCGCTACCACCTACCACCCGCCACCGTCACCCACCCACCCACCCGCCACTACCACCTACCCACTCGCTACCACCCACCACCCGCCACCGTCACCCACCCACCATCACCACCCACCCGTCATCCGCCACCCACCTGCCACCACCACCACCATCACCCACTTGCTACCACCACCACCATCACCCACTTGCTACCACCCACCACTTGCCATCGTCACCCACCCACTCACCCACCATCACCACCCACCACCCACCCGCTACCACCCACCACCACCTGCCACCACCACCCGCCACGGCCACCCACCCACCAGCCACCACCCACCCGCCACCACCAGCTACCCACCACCCACCGTCACCACTTTCCACCACCGTCTTCTACCGCCACTTGCCACCACTTACCATTTCTCACTCTTTTTTATATTTTTAAATTTTTTAAACATTTTGTCAATTACCAAATACGCTTGTAGTTTATGTTTTTCTAAAAATAAACAAAAACCAGTTTATAAAATTTTTATAAATATAAACTGAAAATGTAAACGTTACCAAACACATCCTTAACATTTTTATAGTTATACATTACTAAAGTATTTGGTAAAATATTATTGATTTCCATTAATTTTTTAGGCATGGTTTGGCAAGTGAGTTTGGACAGGTTTGGGACGATTTTAGTCATAAAAGACAAAATAGGTTATTTTAGTCACTACAAACAAAATATCACATCCAATTCATAATCATTACACTTTTCTCTCACAAAAAAAGCAAAAAAACCCTTCCCAAACAAAACTTTTTAACCCAGGCTAAAATAGCCAAAAAAGTCAAAAAGTCAAAAAGTCAACCCACTTTCCAAACGACACCAATGATTGTAGTCAAATAAGAAAATCAATTATACATATTAATTTTTAAAATTTTAAGATAAAATTCATTTTTGCCATAATAAAACTCAAACCTAACCCAAGAGTGGGTGGCATTGTAGTTAAGGATTGGGTTTTAAGCCCCAAGGTTATGAGTTCAATTCCTTCCCCCTTGGGCCAATCTCCTAGGCGAAGCACAGTTAGTTAGAAGGTTGGACCTCAAGTTGTCTAATCAGTACTTGGTGTGGGTTCAATACTCTCCTGCTTTGCGAGTCTTGTCTTGGGAGGTCGGGACAAGTTCTCAGGTTATAATCTCCTCGCTCGGAACGACTAATAAGACACCCTGGTGATCTTTACAAGGGGCGCTTAATAAGACACCCTGGTGATCTTTACAAGGGGCGCTCCCTTGAACCTACGGGAGAGTAGGGAGAATTTTCCTGTAACCCACCCAAAAAAAAAAAAAAAAACAAAAAAAAAAACCTCAAGTCATTGAAGAGTGGAATAAATAAGAACCATCCACAAAGTTCTGTCCATAAATATATTACCTCAGAAATCCACAAGTCTTACGTGGACATGACCTCTTCCTCTCACTCAAATTTTAGACAAATTCAAACCTCCATAAAAGTACGAAACCGGCCTAGTCTTAAAAAAATATCAACAATGATTCATCCCCTTTTTAGGGTCCTTTTGGACCCCCTCTCTCTCTCATTGGTCACTTTTTCTTTTTCTTTTTCTTTTTTTTCCTGCTCCTCCAATCACCTCTTGCCACGTAGCAAAGGGGGTAAAGGGAGTGACCCCAAAAGGGGGTCCCAACCTTTATTCAAAAAATATTTGCAACTGGCCAATAATATACATAACACCCCCTTTAAATATAATAATTACTTATATTCCCCATTTTTTTTTTATTATAAAATCCTATATATTTTCCATTGACTTCCCGTGTTTAAATACTTCATTTCATCTCATATATTTTCTGGGTTTCCACCATTACCAGGACCTTTCCTCTCTCTCTCTCTCTCTCTCTCTCATCATTGACTTATTCATCATGGACCAGCCGGACTTCAACTCCGGCAAGTCGCCGAGAAGAGAGCTTCAAGGCCCCCGACCCACCCCTCTAAAAGTCCGAAAAGACTCTCACAAGATCAGAAAACCACCGGTGGCGCCGCAGCAACAGCCGTCTCAGCCACCGCAACCACACCACCACCACCACCACCAAACCCACCCCGGCCCACCGGTCATTATATACACAGTCTCCCCAAAAGTGATCCACACAGACCCAAGTGAGTTCATGACACTGGTTCAACGCCTCACCGGCTCATCTTCCACAACCACATGTTCTACCTCTTCAATTACTTCTTCTTCTTCTTACTTTTCCGATCACGCCAACGGAGCAATATCTCCGGCGGCTCGTTTCGCTTCCACAGAGAAGACAAAGTCACCGGAGAAGAAGAAACAACAACATCAACAGCAACAAGAAGAGAGTAGTGATATGGGTATGATTGAAGGGGTAGAGATAAGCACAGAGGTAGAGAGAACTGGGTTTTTTCCGGGGATATTATCGCCTGGTCCGGCCGCTCTTCCACCGATTCCGGCGAACTTCTTCTCTCCACCGTCTGATCCGAATCCTATGAGTTTCTTATATGATTTTAGCCCTGTATTACAAGGTAACAACAAGAATTACTTAGAGGGTAGTTCTAGTTTCATGATGCCTAGTCCTTCATTCTTTCTTTCACCTCATATAACTTCCCCAACTACTCCATCTCTAGACATTTTCAACAATTTCTTTGACTTTCAGTTTTAATTTTAATTTTAACCCCCCTTTCTTTTTTTGTTTTAGAGACTGGCCTGGTTTTATTTTTGCGTATTTACAATGTTGATCAGGATGGTATGATTGAGGGACAAAATGGGAAATTTCCTTCTTCTTCTTTCTTTTTTTTTTTTTCTTGTTTGTTTGGGGTTGTGGTGGACAAGCTAGAGACTTCTTTCTTGTTAGGTTTTTCTTTCTATTTTTATTAAATTGGTGGGCCAAATGAAGAGGTAGTTTGGCTCAATTTCTTCCTCATCTTTGTAATACTCATCCCTAGCTTTCTTGTATACAATTTTTTGTCATATACTTATGGCATGTAATTTGCAACATAGTACTAATTTCAATTTCCAATTTTTATTGGTCCCTTTCTCATTTAGAAAATTTTCCCCCTCCCTAATTTTAAAATAGAATTATTCATCAAAATGATGTAATATAGTGACGTTTTTTTTATTGACATGTATCTCGTTGGATTTTTTGTTTTAACTCACAACTTTATTATTTTATTTTGTATGTATTTTTTTTGTTTTTATTTGAAAAGGCTACATATATAAACAGATTTCTTAACTAATTTTCTTATCACTTGATATAAATGTAGCCGAATTTACGTTAATAATACACATGAAACTCATAACTTTGTGTCTAATAATAAAAAAAAAATTTTGATAAAAAATTGTTTGTGTAGAGCATTACTCTTTTGTTTTACATGCCTATTAGCACAAATGTTTCTTTCCAGCTAGTTGGAATGTTTAAAAATGGTGTTTGATTGTCATGCTATTTTGTTTGATATGTTAGGCCAGCTATGTAAAGCTGGTACTTGTGCAACATTTATTTTAAGTAGGTAGGAGTGGCTTTCAATGATGTCCTCTGGGATGCCTTTCTCAACTTTAAATTTAATACAATTCAACAATACATTCTAGAGTTTGGATTCACTGAAATTAGGTTCCACCTTTGGAGTATCCTCAACCCAAAACTTTCATTAGAAGATGGAAATATATTTTTTTATTCAAAAAGTGAATATACAACATCTTATTATGAAAAATTCCTGGTAGCTCGAATTTCGTGACCCAAATTCGGCTCGAAACCCAAAACGACGTCATTTTGGGTTTCGAATTTTTTTTTTTTCTTTTTCTTTCTCTTCTTTCTCTTCCTTTTCTTTCTTTCTTTTCTTCTTCTTCTTCGTTGAACCAGGCAACACAGGCGAGAGGAGAGGAGAGGATAGAAGGGCCCCTGCCGCCGCTGATCGTCGCAGCACGCCGCCGATCGTCGCAGCAGTTCCAATCGTCGCAGCCCCGCCGCAGCTCGTCGCAGCCCCGCGCAGCCCCGCCTCCGGCCCCGACTCCTCCTCCAGCCCCATTTTTATGGCCCCCTTCCCTCCAGTCCTCCTCCTTCTCCTTCCTCCTTCCTCCTCCTCCTCCTCTTCCCTCCTTCTTCTTCTTCTCTTCTTCCTCTGCTCCGAATTCGAGCCAAATTCGAGCCTCCGAATTCGAGCTACGAATCGGAGCTGTTTTATTATTCACTCAAACTCTAATCACAAATCAT
The DNA here is from genome assembly GCA_036172215.1 of Camellia granthamiana. Classification (NCBI taxonomy): domain Eukaryota; kingdom Viridiplantae; phylum Streptophyta; class Magnoliopsida; order Ericales; family Theaceae; genus Camellia; species Camellia granthamiana. Next base: position 116,259,469 of record CM069905.1, read on the forward strand.
CATTTTCTCTTTTAAGGATCTCTCTCCAAAATATTTTCATTAAAAAGTGAATAATTTTTGTTCATAAATAAATATTTAATTTTCGAATATTTGTTAAATAGGTTTAATATTATACTCATTTTAAAGGTATGATTTCATTCTTTTAAAGATACCAATTTTATAAAAATTCAATTTATATATTAAAAGTTATTTGTAATATAATCAAAAGTATAAAATAAATAGTGTTTTGGAGGACATTCTCTATTTTTCATCCTCCCTCTATATTTGGAGGATGAATCATCATCCTCTCAAATAGAGAGAGTTTTAGAGGAAGGATTGGAGTGCTCAATCCTTCAAATTTGACGATTTGAAGGATGGATTGGGGATGGTCTCAGCAGTAAAATTGATGAAATCTTAGTTATCAATTCAATAACTAAGTCTAGATTAGAGAGGAAAAATCGATAATTTTCTCTTGAATAGAGAGAGTGGGTAGTTATTTTTTAAGTTAGCACAATTTAGACCTTTTAATTTTGAATGAATGATAATTCTCTAATTTCACAGAAGTTACAAATTCCAAATTGAGTGGATCCATATTATTGTGTGATGAAGACTAATTTTGTTTCTTCTCATAGTAATAATGATAATGATGTGAAAGACCAGTAATATGCCACTGTCTACTATAAACAAGTTTTGGTTTTGCAAGTACTTCATACAAAGTCCAACAACAACACAAACATTGGAACACAAGTTTGAGCTACCTAAATTATGAAAATGTTTTTGGTACCGAATTTAGTTAGCTATTTTTTTCTCAGATATAAATGTGTCATGCATTGTTATTTTTAAAGTTTATTGGAAGATTAAGGTCGCCAAGCATCATACAACAGTTGTTAACTTTTGACTAACGTTGGGTGATCATGTGGCGATTGTCCATCTTACCCAATGAAATTATGCCAACTTGACTAACCTAGGTGCTAGTGAATTCAATCTATTTTTTCCAAACCCTAAAATGAATGTGTCTTTTATTGAAATAGAAAATGTATTATCAATAGGAAATCTATCATATTGTATTATCCTTATCATTTCGCAACGCAACTTATATTTTTATGAAAATGTAAACCGACTATTTGGTGACGGTTGTTGTAGAGATTAAATTATTTGACTATTTGATGAATGCTTTACAAAAATGTTTTCAAAATCAAATTGAGTTTTTTAAGAGTAATGTATCTAGGAAAACTCTATAAAATCGTAGGCATAATTTTTAAAAATAAAATATAAATAAATAATTGAGTTACATTTGAGAACCAAAATCAAACCCGATTGACACAATTCACACCATTGTGATGGACTTTTATTAGTTTTTCAAAGTACACAATTAATGGCCCTCATTAGCGGATATTTTAAATAGCGTGTTTGAATAATTACACACATCTTTTGGGGACGGCAACGTCAAATAAAGGTGAATATAATACTGATAAATACTTGTATAGTGACAGGGGAGTGGTTATATTAAAAAACACGTTTGTGGAAAAAATCAGAGCAAGAAAGTTTAAAATTGGAGATTATATTATATTATGTGAGATTGCAATATTGTAATTATTGTAACCAAAGGTTTTGAGCATAGGCATGGCTTGAACTTGTTGGATTATTCCCAATAATAATAATAATAATAATGATAGATAATATTTAGGATAACTTTCTGTCAACTTAATACACGGAGCCGTGTAAGTTATAATTTAATAAACTGATTGATTATATTTTAACAAATAATTAACTAGAGTTACGCAATCTTAAAATATACATTGAAATGATTAAATGTTCATACTTATTTTTATTCTCAACTTTGGTAATTTATACAGTTTTTTATTTCTTATTTTTTAACAATGAGGAAAGGGGCATTTCTTATTCACACAAAATGGAATTACTTGGCCGGTATTTGGAAAAAGTCAAATCCATTACAGGCCGGAGGAGTTAGTTTTGTTTCGTTTCGTTTTTTTTTTTTTATTTGCTTTTTTTTTTAAATGTGGAGTAAACTCACCAAAATATAATTTATAATAGGTGTCTTCGCAGTTCGATTTTGGATGATTTGATTTATAATTTGGATCTGCTCCACATATGTGCGGTTTGAAAAAAATTGAACATGCAACTGCTCGTAGTGCGGGCTACGATTTGTGCAGATAGGATTCGAGAATGTGCGGGTGGTTTGTGGATTCGATTTTTTTTCTTTAAAAATTTATTTTTGCTCCTTTTTTTTTCCGTTTTGTAACTATTTATTTTGGATCCTTTTCTCTCCATTATCTAAAATGCTCAATATTAATAATTAATTAATTAAAACTTATAAAATTAAAAACATAATAAAATCAATTCCTACCAAAAGCAAATCATTCAAAATCCTAAACTTTTAAATAAAATCATAAACTAACATAAACACATCTTTCAAATCTTAAGCTGAATCATCAAAATCATTCATTACCCAACAATACAATTGAAGTGAAATAATTCAAAATCCTAAACTTACCTAAAAATAATTATTTATTAACTTTTACATTCATCCAAAATACAATAATAAAATAACAATAAATTGTTGTCAAATTTCATCAAATTCAAACTCATTAAATAAAATAAAAACATTTGCAAATTTGCAAACTCCATCTCATGAATGAAATCAACGGAAGGGTCAAAGTGCGGGCAGGTTCTTGTGGGTGAGAGTAAAACTCGCAACCCGCCCGCAATCCGCAATAATGTCATATTCTAAACCGCATCTGCCGGCATTGTGTCTGCAAAACCACCTACTTATATGCAGATCAGTTCGGGTTGAGTAGGTAGAGCGATTCGAATAACCCTATACCCAATCCTAATTTATAGTATAGGATTAGATTTCTTTCTAATCAAGTTTGGCATCATGGATCGATCACAGGTTTTATTTTGTTTATTTGATTTATAATAATAAAATTATATGATTAGGATTATTAATTGATTTGATTTTTTATGAATTATGTACACCAAAAAGCCTAGAAAATAAATAACTCTAATTAGGAGGGTGTGTGAGACCCGTGTAGGGTTTGCGGGCTTAGAATATTGAATGTGTAAAATTCACTATATAGAGAAGTTTTACTCATATATATATACTAGATTTAAAAATTATACTTACTTTCCAAATTTAATGATGTAGCAATTAATTATAATATCTAAAGCAATTCTCAATCTTATATCTTCTCTAATCATGAGTCAATAATTTCTCTTTTACATCACTAAATCTAAAAAGTAAGTTTGCATATCATTTTCTATATACCAGCGATTGGTTCTTGCACAATGCATTTGCAATTGTGGATCTAAACTTTTGAGGATTTGATGAATGAGAAAGACATAAATTTGAAAACAATTTAGCAATTAGTTACTAGAGTTTTAGGCAGTTTACACTTTTTATGATCATTCTAGAAAAACAAAAAAGAGTGACAAAACCTCAAGTTCTGAGTGGTATACTTTATGTTATACACACATTAAAAAATAAATAAATAAATAATAGATCTCTGAATAAAATTAAACCAAAAAAAATAAAGTAAATAGACACCATATATATATATTCCATAAAATGGCAGTGATGGATATGTTTGCCTAGTTTCATTTGAAAAAGATTATATATATTCTGATGGCATAATCATCAGTGGCTTGACTGGTTCAGGTTACAAACAAACGTGTGCTTTTGAAATAACCTTCGAATCTCACGAAGAAGATCCATAAGCTGTTGAATGTTTCTCACATTTTTTGTTATTTTCTTAAAGGCCATCATAGTTCAGTGAAGAAAATTTTGACACGAGGTTAAAAATAAAGGGATGAGGCTAAGTGTTTGAATATGTTGCTTGTCTTTCTAGTTTTTCATTAATGATACAAGCATAGACAAGAAAATTTTAAAAATCGAGTTTTTAATATTTTAAAGAGATTCCTTGAAACTATCGTCAAGATGCATTAGGAATTTGATTTTCTTCATAATTTATTATTTTTCGAAAATGAAAAATAAAAAATAAAAAATTTGTGAGTGTGTGTCAATTTTCTGTTGGCATTACCTATCTGAGGGTCCGTTTGGGAAATAATACTTTTAGTGATTTTTTTGACTAAGACATGAAATGAACATATCAATATATTTGAGATAGAGCAATTGGCCTAGTGGTTTATTTAACTATCTTTTGGAACAGTGAATGTTAGAGATTCAAGATTTGAGTTGATGGAATGACTGCGGCCCTTTCGTTTGTAATTGAACTTACTAATTCACTAATATCCTATTGTCTGACCAAAAATAAAAATAAAAATAAAATCAATATATTTGATAAAGCCTTTTTTTTAATTAAAAAAATGCAACAAAAAAAAAATTAGTGTGAATGAAAAAGAATTTTTGACTTTGTAAAGTGAATCAAAAAAATACTTGACTTTTTGTATGAGTGAGGAGTTATTTGGCTCTTTGATATTAGTACATTTTTTTTTTTTTTATAATCTTTTTATCTTTTTGAGTCATATTATTTCTTTATTTTTTTACATATCTTTTTATAAAAAATTAAAAAATATACTTATTTAGATTATTTCTAACAATTCCTTAAATTTTTTTAATATTTTAATAATTTTTTAATTTTTTGAGTAAAATTTTTATCTTTCCAAACGAAGTGTGAATTAGGCTAATGCCCAAACCAGACACCCCTTCAAAAACAAATTAAAAATGATATGAGATATTTTTTTTTAATATATTGGGTATTTTGAGTCAGTTTGTATGCAGTAAACTAAATCCTTACCGTCTGAACAAGCATTTCAAAACAGGTTTATTTCCTGTGATCTATAGCTCCAATAGTTTTGGGGGCGAAGGGAGTCAAATCTAAGACCTTATAGAGGGATTTGGGGGGCTTATTTCGGGATTCGTTTTGATAATTTGAACCATTCACATTTTAGAATACATCGAGTAGAACATACCTATGAAAAGTTAATCGGATATCGTTAACTCTTTCATCCACTCACATTTGTATCTTAAAAAATAAATGACATTGTGATTTAAATTATTAAAATAAATATAAATGTAAGTAGATAAAAGGGTTAACGATATCCAATTAACTTAATTTTTAACAGGTATGTTCTACTCGATATATTTTAAAATGTGAACAGTTCAGATTATCAAAACAGACTTCAAAATAAATTCATAAAACCACACAACAATGCTTGCTGTTTGCTGTACTGGATGCGCAGCAGGAGCACAACAGGCGCCCCAACTCCCTTATAGAGAGCAAACCCCTAACCTCCATGCCTCTTATATTAAGCCAAACCCTTGGAGTTAAATCATCATTTTTGTGTACATTACCATGAACAAAAATATCAAATGAGAATTGCCAAGAGCAATTATTCAGTGTCATGATAGTGTAGATGTGGACAAATACATTACCCTTAATTTTTAAGGTCATGTTTGATTTACAAGATTAATAGTGATGTATTAATAATCCTATCAAATTAATGTGGTATTCACTATCTTACCCTTACCCTATTACTAATAATCTTACAAATTTGTTAGATTAATTATCGGTGGGATTAATAATCCTAAACCAAAATGTCAAAACAAAGATAGGATAATTGGGCTTACGAATTAATAATCTCAATCCCATACTTTAATCCTTCCAATCAAACATGCCCTATTAGATTGATGTAGGCCTCAAACAATTCAATGGTAGAGATGTATTTGGTTTGTTTTGACAATAGATTAAAATAGTATTAAAAAAAAATACTTTAAAAAATCAACTTTTTAATTTACATATTTTATACGACTTTTTATAAAAAAATTTAAATAGTCAATTTTCAAAAAGAATCATTTGCTGCATTGTCACAACTAATACTAAAGAATTTTTAGATTGTCAAAGGCATCAATTTCTCTAGGAGTTATGCTGCCAATTTAGCTCAGATAATTTCTCCCGTGACACAGTACTTTTTTTCTCTTCTTTTTGGATAAATTATAAATACATCCCTAGATTTGATTAAAATACGAATTGCCTCATGTGGTTTTAAAAATTACATTCCACCCATAAAGTTTCTAATTTCATAACAAATCGTCTCTTTTATTAATAAATCATCAAGTCAATTAACAGTTTTTAGTGATGTTAAAAATATAATTCAATTAATAATTTATGTAATTTTATTATTGTATAAGAGAGTAATTATAAATTTTATTTTTTTAATTAATACTATTAAATAAAAAATTCTAATAAGAAGGTATTTATAAATTTTCAAACTATAAAGAGTAATCTGTATTTTAAATAAATTTCATAAATGTATTTGTAATTTACTCCTTTTTTGTCCTTTATTTCTGTCTTATCCAGCCATTGTACAAGAAAATGACTTTTTCCTTATCTTCGGAATCCTTTTAAGTTTGCTCCGCAGCCAAACAAGACAAAGGAAGGATTTGAAGGATCTTCTCTTGGGCTCATATGCAACATTACTGAAATGAAACTACTAAACTGGTCCTTTGATATCTATTTATTGTACTATGTAACCACCTTGAACTCATGAAAATAGGGCAGTCAACGTTTTCCCTCTTGTCCAGTTTGAAGAAAATCTGTCTATTCTTAAATTTTTGTCATCCATATCACTTTTATTTATGTATATGTTGAGATTTTAAAAACAGTAATACTATGCATACGGAAGCAAATACAGAATTAAATACAAAATTTATTTCATCAAATGATCAGTTAAACAATCAGAAGACATCATGACAACCATAATCAATACCATAAAAGTTGCGGTCGACAAATTCTGGTCAAGATGACAGTCGCGATCGAAACCATAATTATGGCGATCGACAAACTCTAGCCAATCGCCTGACCGGATGATGGAATGCACAATTTCTATATTCGAATATGTATTCCATTGTTTATGCACCTAAATTTTTTATTTTTAAAATGATAAAGAAAAAAGTATTATATAAATCTCACACACAACAATTGACCATCATAACCATGAATGGACTTTCGAAGTCAAATCATATTTACATGATTGGGCTTTTCTACCCTTAGATATATTGGGATGTTTTGAAAAAATAGTAAAAAATAATTTTTTAACTTTTAACAAAGTTTTTTATTTTTTTAGACAAGTGATTTGGAAAGTTAGTAAAAAGTTATTTTTGGCTTTTTTAATTAATATTTGTTTATGATGTCAAATCACAATAAAATTATCACACTACCCTCATTCAATTTAAAATATTTACAACTTCACCTACGTAGCATATTTTGACCCATGAAAGGTAGAATTGTAATTTTACTAGTGACTAAAAACCAACTTTTCAATTGTCTTTAAATAAAAAAAATTAACTTTTGATTTTTATTACAAACTAAAAAAGTGACTAAAAACCAAATAGCCAAAAGAGGACATAGGAGCTAAAAAATTTGATAGAATTAAATGTGTGGGGCTTTATTATGAATCATATTTTGATATTTAATATAATTTATTATAAAATTTTATATATAATTTATTTATAAAAAAATTATATTAATTTAATTAAAGTAATTACATAATTTTATTAAATTTATCTTAGAAAGGGACAGTGTATACATTTTCCTCTTCTCTCTACAAAGAAATATTAAAATGCACAAATTAAAGAAATGGACTGTTAATTACCAAATTGACTATCCAAGCCGTAAGAAAATGAAGCATTTTAATTAGTAATGAAGGAAAAATAGTCCATGCTTCTCGAGATGAAGGACCAATTCCTATTAGAGTAATGTTAGAATTAATGAAGTATATTTGAGTATAATATGATGTTGTATTTTAGAAAATCCTCCTGCATCACTTTCTATTTTGATTAGTAAAAATATATTTTACAAAATAGACACTACGCCAAAATTGGGCTTTAGCGGCGGTTTTTTACCGCCGTTAAAGGCTGTAAAACCGCCGTTAAAGCCATTAACGGTGATATTAATGGCGGTTTCGTTACCGCCGTTTATGCACGTGTCGAAAAAAAATACAACCGTCATAAAAAGGTAAATTACCGCCGTTAAAAGTCGACCAAAAACGGCGGTAATATAAGACCAAAAACGACGGTTCTTTACCGCCGTAAATAGGTTCAAATTTTTCAAAAAATAATTCTTTCTTCTTGCACTCCCCAAGTCTTAAACCCTCAACCTCTCATCCACCCACACCAACCACTCCACCACAACCACTCTTCATGAAATATATTTCCTAAATAAATATTTAAACATTACTTTTATTTTATTGTAAATGGTCATGTTCAACCCTAGCCGCGCGTGGTCACCACTCACCGGAGTTCCGCCGGAGCTCGGCCGACAAAGACCGCCGTCATTAACGGCAGAAATGAGAGGGCTTTAGCGGTGATTACATTCCGCCGTTTAAAAATGGCTTTGGCGGCGGTTTTTTAATGGCGGTTTCATTACCGCCATTAAAGGGTCATTACTGGCGGTTTTGTTAACGGCGGTAACGAAAACCACCGTTAAAGATACATTAACGGCAGTATTAACGGCGGTTTTGTTACCGCCGTTAATAGTATCTTTAAACGGCGGTAACGAAATCGCCGTTAAAAAAACCGCCGTTAATGCCTTGTTTTGGCGCAGTGAGAGAGTGATTTTTTCATGAACACAACATTACTCTCTATGCTATTTTTCATCTAAATTAAGTTAATATCATTCTTTTATGGCATGTCATATCAGAGTTAGAAATGAAAGAAAATGAGAGGAAGAGTTGTAGGGCTTTGGAAGGCTTCAATGCCTCTTCAAATCTAAAAAGAATGAAAGAGGCAAGTAAAATAACATGTTATTTACCATATCTTATAAAAAAAAGAAAAAAAAAATGAGTATGACTACTTTAAGTAGTTGACCTCATTTAGAAAGTTTGTTATAGTTACTCATACATTATATTAATCACATCCGATAAGCCTCAATAAAATATGTTTTCTAGATAATAAAATAAGATATTTGTAATAACATTAGTGATTCCTCAATAATTTCAAATATACACCATAAATCTACAATTCACCAAGTTTTCTAAGTTCATAGAATTTTCCAATAGGTAAAGTGGTAATATGGCCTTTATCAAGGGCCCTACATGGCTGCACCACAATTCATAAGAAATGAAAGAGATGCAGAGATAGTGCAGTAGGAGAGAGTCAAGGTTGAACCCATTAATACTTCTACCATACTTTGACACCAACCCAAAACAAGTGGTCACAAAAGTCAACCAAGACCACTCTTAACATTAAATGCGAATACCCTAGATGCTAAGTAGCACGGACACGGACACGGACACGGACACGGACACGGGACACGACACGAACACGACACAGATACGCGGACACGTAATTTTTCAAAAAATGGAGGATACAACACGCTGGGGACACGTTTAATATATATAATTTTATTTATTTATTATATGTAAAATTAAAAAATATATTTTTTTTATATTTTATTTAAAGATTTTATTTTTTTATTTTTTTATATTTTATTTTTTTATTTTTTAAATATATATATTTATTTAAAGATTTTATATGTTTTATATATATATAATATATAGTTTTTATTTAAAGATTTAATATGTTTTATATATATATATTATATTTAGTTAAATATTTTATTTGTTTTGTTATCTTATATATATATATATTTCACTTATGTATTAGGTATATATATATTAGGTATATATCGTGAGGCCAGACTCAGGAATTCGAAGGCAAAGGAGACGAAAGCCAGAGGAGGCGATCTGCGAGAGAGAGAGAGAGAGAGAGAGGAGACCAACTGCGACAGACGATCTGCGATCTGCGAGAGAGACGAACTACGACAGACGAAAAACCAACTGCGACTGCGACTGGGACAGACGATCTGCAGAGAGAGAGACGATCTGCGACAAACGAACTGCGAGAGAAAGACGATCTTCAGGTTCTTCACTTTCTTTCTCCTCTCTCTCTCTTTGTTGATCTAGGGTTTTTGTTCTTCTTCACCAACGATCCCATCTAGCTTTGACCCTGTTTAAGTTTCAAAAATTATGTTTTCGACCCCGCGCGTGTCCGTCGCGTGTCTGGACGTGTCTGTCGCGTGTCCGGAAAACAAAAAAAAAAAAAAAAAAATGGGACACCTCTGCAGACGTGTCGGACACGTGTCAACCGCATGTCCGACGCGTGTCCGACACTGATACGTAGCCTCCGGGGAGGTGTCCGTGCTTCTTAGCCTAGATGATTAATCATGTCGATCCCTAATCTGGCAAGTATGTATGGATGAGTATATGATCATTAGTACCAATTAATGTGTTTGCTTTGCCTTGCCTTGCCTGTGACACACTTAAGAAAATGTCTAAGTTTAAAGATATAAATTTTTTAAAATTCAAATTACAACTGAAATGGGCATTTGGTCTAGTGGTATGATTCTCGCTTAGGGTGCGAGAGGTCCCGAGTTCAATTCTCGGAATGCCCCTTTCTCTTTTTCACTTTTTTTCCAGCAACAGACCTCGTCAACCAAAGTAGTGAATTTTTAATGATTATTTGTGAATAATTATTCTAAATGTGAGTTGTTCATTGCCTTTAATGGAAAACCTTTCTTTCAAATTTTCACTTGAAGGAGAGATTTCTCAGTACTTTTTCTTTAAAAAATGTTTCTCTAGCTCCAACTTCTAGAAGTATAGAAAATTTAATCTTCTGTTGCCTCGCAAAACTTCAATCTTCAGTAATTCAGAGGTCCATGATCCCTGGATTCTGGGGGATTTTTAGATTTGAATTCAACAAACATCCCGAGTCGAATGGAGTTTTATCTCTGAGATAACTATTGCCTTGGCAAAATGGAAGTGGCAGCAACTAGCAAGTTGAATCCACATAAGGCTTCTCTGATAGTAAATTTTTAAAATTGAGAACTGACTTGTCTTGTCTTCTCATGGAAACAGATAATCAAGAATACAAACAGTTTTGGGGTTAACACATTTGTTTGTGATGCTGGTATTTCCAGAAGCCTTCAGTTTCACAAAGACAAGTGACTATACATTTCCAATAAGGTGCTAAACATTTCAAAAAATCATTAACAGAAAATAGGGACCTAGCAAGATTTTCTCCACCAGGAGAGAGTGATGATGCAACATTTACATGAAGCACCTCTAACGTAAATTTTGCTACACTAACGATAAACCAAATCAACATATTATGGCTTGATTGGCAAATTTTTATCATTAAATTCGTCAAAAGAGTCTAGAGAAAACAACAGTGCTTTTCCAGTTCCAATACAGCAAACTGGATTACCAAAAAAAAAATTAAAATTAAAATTCTGAATGCAATTTTACAAGGGACTTCCTGAAGGAGGAAACCATAAAACAACAATGCAGTCCAAATTGCATTTCTCTCTGATAAATAAAATAAGCAGTATTCATCTGGATTAACTTTCGCCAGTCCTGAACCATTGCGTCTAAATCATATAGAAGAAGAGCTCGAGTTCAATTCATTATCCAGCTGAAAGAAACAGAGTGGTACCCATTTTTCTGGGCTTAAGAGATAGGCAGAAGCACTATTCCCAAAAAGGGTTGAAAGAATCTAGTCCATTCTCCTCCCAATGATAGGGATTCATGTTATCTATCCATCCGGTATTGAATGAAAAAAGGCAGCCAATCCCTTCATATGCATAACTATTACATCTCTTTTATGCTATATGTGTGTGTGTGTGTGTGTGTGTGTGTGTGATTCACATGTTTCTAGCTCAAGTGGATTCCCTCAAATACACATTAATGGATGAAGCAGAAGTTCCCAAAGAAAATAATGCCAAGGCAGCAGGTAATTGGACCCTTCCCAATAATTGCAGATACTTCAAAGTCATCCTATTGCATAAACAGAAGGTGTACAAATCACCCATTCAATCAGCTTCCCGCCAGCAATGAAATGATAAACGACTACTTAGAACTAAAAATCCTAATATCTTTCTCGCTTTTTTTTTCAACGTACAGCAAGAGCCAAGAACAGCCATCAGTCCAAAATTCAGAAAGGGTCATTTAGGAAGATGCACAGCGCATTGGTCAATTGTTAAGTTTGAGAGCATGAAGCATAAGTTCCCAAAGAAATGAATCCATCGGATTCATCAGCATCCTTCACATATAGTTGACTTCAGTTCGTAAGAAATTTGAAAAAAATAAAAATAAAAACAAGAAAGATAGATGGTTAAAAAACTGTAGAAATAATCAGTCACAAAGTTTTGCTTATCCCTTTAAGATCTGTACATGTGAATTTAGACTATTTAAGTGTATTAATTTAAAGTCCATACACCAAGTGTTCATAACATTAGCTAAGCTACAGAATATTACAGTTCACAAACAATATTGTCAATTTTCCATTTCCATTAAGAATGAGGCATTAGTTTTTTCCTATTAGGAGGTAATCTTGGAATTCAGAAAGTATTAACTCATAATGGCATCACCAGACACAAAAGTAACAACCAGGCCAAAAATTCCTATTCAGAATAATTACATATTGGATTCCTTCAAATAAGAAGGCTTTTGCCCTCAGAACTTGAAATGGTAATCACGTACGCAACCTAAAGAAACAGAGCAGCCGAAAGGAGTTCTACAATGTAACCAGTATATTATTACTTAAAGACGACTAATACATGTTATGTTCTTCAAACATATTTGCTTCTTCAAATGTGTAAGTAAAAAGTATTTCCCCTAACCACGATTTGCAGCTTCACTCGCCATTCCACTTCATTTGATAAACTTAAAGACAAATGCAGCTTCTAGTGCATTAAAGAGTGCAAAATTAACTAAATCAAGAAATGTGCAAAACTCAAATTAGCACTATTTTATTAGCCCCTGTCGTGACTGTCCAAAACTTTGGTGCATTGATCAAAAGTATGTCATTTCGCAACAAAACAACAAAGTAAAAAATGATAGGAACAGTAACAAGAAACAACCAACTCTAAATGGCCAAGTATTGAACTTTATAATGTAAAAACCTTGTCATGGCAAGAACACAATGCAAGCTTATGTGAGTCTCAATTATGAATCCCCTTTATCAGTCTAGTCTTTACCACATCCAAAGGGGTACTGAGAGAAGCACATATTGCACCCGCCAACGTGCCACAACAAGCACTTTGAAACGGTTCCAAATGAGCCTTCATTGTCCTACTCAATACGGCATCTTGCAAGTAGTCAAACGACGAAAAACTCAATACACCAGCAGGCAAATTCCTAAACAATGTAGCAGAATAACCCGCATACAACCCCCAAAACACCATCTTTCTCAAGAATTCTCAGCAAAACCCCCAAGACCCCCCCTAGCATCAACCTGCAGTCTCAGAATAATCAATTCTTTGGGCACGATTATTACTGACGATACCACATTGCCCATTGCACCAGTGAAACCCGAGAATCCCTTTTGATTTGAAGCTTTCGTTTTGATGGTATCAAGTGGATGGAGACACACGTAAGTGAATGAACCGGCGTTCTAGTTCGAAGACAGATAGGTTCTTGAACAATGCATGGGCCTTGGGGGGACCCTGCGGTGGAGGGTTTGAGCCAATTCTGAGAAGTGGGTTTTTTGGGGTTTTGCATTTGGGAATCCAAAGAAATGGAGGTTGAAGGGAATCTGAGATTGCTGTGATTTTTGCCTGTGTTGCTCTGTTTTGTGAGGGTTTATTTAGGGTGGATATGAGGGTATTATTATCGAGGTGATTGAAGAGAGTACTTCAAAATTGATGGCAGAGTGATAGGGGAGAGAGATTTGAATAGAGAAGGCATAAAGGTGGTGTGCAGATTCGAGTGTCCATTGCAAGTGATCATCATCCATCCTTCCTCTGTGACAGCTCTGGACCTTTTTGGGCCTCCATTGGCACATCTCCATCGTTTATTCTTGTTTTTTCATCAAATTTGAATAAAAATTTGAGTAAAAATCTAATATCAAGCATTTCAACGGACAATTTATATTTTTCATCAAAGCACCAATCGACAGGAAAGATGACAGGACGGCGGTCAACTGGTTTGTGTAAATTAACCAACACCTTTATGGACAATTTTGCAAAGAAAAGGTTGTCCTGAAAGACACCCGTCAATGGTCATCTATAAATTTGATAAAAGAATAAAATTGATAAAAAAAAATAAATAAATAAATAAAAAAATAACTCTCCCTCTATTTAATATTAGTTTGAGGAAATGTTAGAACTCGTGTTTTAAGCATTTTTCATCAAATTTAAATTTAATAACCAATTTGATATAGCATTCGAGACGCTCTTTATGCCGGAGAAAATCCTCGAAACATGTTTGGATATTGGTGTAAATCGAGTCTTTAACTTGTCCATACTCGCTGCTCTTATTATGCCCGAGAAAAATCCTCGTAACATGTTTGGATTACAGGTGTAAATCAAGTCTTTAACTTATTCATACTCGCATGTTTTTATCACCTTCCATGTGAATCCAACAATATAACAATATAGAACAAAGTTATATTTCATGAACTAATAAATTATCAATCACAAAATTCACTAATATAATAAGGGCTAGTTTGGCATAACCTAAATAAGTCAAAAAGTCAAAAAGTCACTATCTTATTTAAGTCACATCATCTTATTTAAATCACATCACCTCTCTAACACATCACATCAAACCCAACCCAAACCCAATCCAAACCCACCAATAAGTCAAAAATTATTATATATAAATTATTATTATTTTTTCTTAATTTTCTTACTACTAAACATAAAAATAACAGATCTCACATATATTTATTTATGTGAGTCTTGCTACTTCTATATCTATTGTCTAGTAATTAAAAAAATTTGATAGTAAATTTGTTCATATATAATAATAATTTTTGAATTGGGGCTTCTCTCATATTAGGATCTCAACATGAGAGACTTGAGAGACCTGTAGGGCCCAACATGGATCTTGTTTCGACAATTCGAACCGTTCATTTTATAGGACCCGCAATATATATTATCTATAAAAAAAATTAGAACAATCCAATAATTGTAACATTTTTATTTTATCGTATTTGTTTCTAAAAAAATGGATAATCTATTTCAAAAATGTATGTCATCTATTTTTTTGGAGATAAATGTAATAAAATGAAAAGGTTATGATTATTGGATCAAACTAATTTTTTTATGAATAATATATATTATGGACTCTACAAAATAAATGGTTCGAATTATCAAAACGGGACTCATGGTAGGCCCTACAGGCCCCTCAAATTATCTCATGTTGAAATCTCAACGTGGAAGAAACAAAACCCATAGGGTATGTTTGATTGGACGGACTGGATAGATGAGGATTAGAATCTATCGGATTTAAATCTTGTGACTGTGAATCCCCTGGACTATTTGGTTGGATTGAATATCTGTCCCGTGTTTATTTTCTCATGGGATTAGATTTTTGAAAATGACTATTTTGAGTTAATCTAATATTTGGTTAGACGGACTGAATATGATAAATGAGCAAAAGATTATTTGACTATTTTTCAATTGTTTACTAAATAATAACAATATTAAACATATTTTTAATATTTTAATTATTTTTAGCTAGATTAAATAAAAAAATTATTTTATTTTATTTTTTACACAATTAAATAAATTTATTTTTTAAAAATTAAATAAATAAATATCAATAAAAATATATGTTATTTTTTTAATTAAAATTTTAAATAAATTTATTTTTAAAAATAATAATAATGAAATTAAATAAAACATCTATTAAAATTTAAATAATGAAATTAAATAAAATATGAACTAAATTTTAAAATAAAACATCAATAATATATCTATAAAAAATTATTTTAAAAAATCAAATAAATAAAACATCAATAAAAAGTTAAATAAAATTATTTTATTTTTAAATTGAGACATAAATTTTATTGAATTTTACTAAATATAATACATAATTAAATAGTAGATTGTCAAAATGGTTATTTCACCACCTAATCCCAACAACAAATAGTCTGATGAAAAGTGTCCCCTCCCTCCCCCTGGCAGATAATATAATCCCACATATGAGGGATAAGGAATCCGGTCGAACTCTATTCCGATGGACTAAAAAAAAAAAAAACACCAGATAAAAGGCTTCCTCCGGATTATAATCCCAACAGTGAATAGTTCCCCCCCTAATTCGGTGAATCAAACGCATCCATAATGTTTATAATATGTTTGTTTGGGTGGACTGAATTAGATGTAATTAGCATTCTTAAGATTATTAGTTCTAAAATTATCAATACTTTTGAATTGCGTATTGTATCCCGTGTTTGAATTAGCTTAGGGTTACAAAGAGAATTGACAAAAATCCTATTAATTTTACAATTTAACTAATTATGTATGAATTTCTCCGTGTTTCTCTATTTTGTCACCCATATTAGCGATTACGGGTGTGCGGGGTGCGGAGTAAATTATAAGTCAAATCATGGTTTGGGCGGATTGGGACAGATTGAAGAATATTCTTAACCAACTATCAAGTATTTGCATAATACATAACACTAATTTACATAATATTTTATATATATATATAACTGTTAATTTATAACAAATTTCACATTTTAAATCTCTCTCACACTCATTTTTACTTTGATATTTCATTAAATGTTAAAAAATAAATATGTATTAATTATTACAGAGAGAAGCGATTTCGAAATCAAATTATAAATTTTAAAGTTTAATCTGTGATTAGAAGATAGAACGGTGCGTATTAGTGCAGATCGGTATTTTAGCAGATTAGTTGATATTTGCACAACCCTGTTAGCAATATTATATCTTGATAAATTATTAGTCCAAACACTAATTTGGGCCAGACATTGGATTATACATATTTTTTAAATTATTAATTTAATTTGAAGTTCATATCAATCTATGGATCTATACTGGCCAACCCAATACCTAAATGTCGTGGATTTAT
Source organism: Camellia granthamiana (assembly GCA_036172215.1). Lineage (NCBI taxonomy): Eukaryota > Viridiplantae > Streptophyta > Magnoliopsida > Ericales > Theaceae > Camellia > Camellia granthamiana. The sequence goes on from CM069905.1 coordinate 116,276,308, forward strand.
ATATGGCATCCACTGGATGATTGATTAGGACATATAAAGACAGAATTATTTAGGATCTGAGCACATCTTTAAAAGACAAAAGTATATGATATAAATTATAATCCGACGTGTAGAATAGAGAGATGGCCAAGACCTAAAAACATGGTGGGTTATACCGAATGTTGGAAAAATGATTTAAATATAGGCATATTTTTTAGCCCATAATTGAGTGGGCCTCAAATATTTTTTGGGGTGGGTCTGAAGAGGTGACGTGTTCCTTACCGCATGGCAAGTTACACAGTGAAGACGGAACGTCAAAACCATTTATGATTGAATAGGAAGTTGACGTCGTTTTCGAGTTTAACATTAATTTTTAGATAAAATTCATTTGAATTTTTTCACTAAAAATTACTGTGGGAATTTAATTTAATTCTAAATTCAAATTTTGAGTTCCTGAGTGGTTTCCTAAAATTTGTAATTATGAGATTTAATTGAATTCTTAATTCAAATCTTAGGTTTCTAAGTAGTTTCTTAAAATTTGTACATCTTTCTTTATTTATTAAACTTTTCAAATAGTTTAATATATATATATATTTCAAAGGTTTAAAGAATAGAAGTTACAACAGTTTTATAACTGTTACACCTACGGTTCACTATTCAAATTGTTTGAAAGTGTTTTCAAACCAACGGACACTTTTCATTATTTGAATTATAAGTGCATCTATTCATTCCATTTTTGGTACCTGTTCGGACATGAGTATGGCCTATAAATACAAATCATTTCTGCAGTTTTTTGGTCACCGGAAATTGAGTCTGCAACTTTTTTGTTTTTGCTGTCCCGATTTCTTTTAGTGCATTATTCTTCATTCTGGTTTTAGGAAAAATAAAAGAGAGTTTAGAACACAAGATTTGGTTCGCCATACAAATTTGTTTGGTGTGCTACAACAATTTTGTGAAGATCATTGTATCCTGGGAGATAGACGCCACACAACCGTAAGCACCGTAGTGAAGCGAATCTGTCTTAAGGACAGAGTGTCACACACTCGACTTGGTCTTAATTTTAATTCGGTTCGATAAATAAATCCGGTATGTTATTTATTTATTTTGATTGAATTTATTTCAGGTTATTTTATTTACACAGAAGATTGTTCCAACAATCTTAAGACAGATTCGAATTGTTCTGTTTATAGAATTTTTCGTTTGTTTCCTTTTCTCTTTCTTCTTTTAAGAAAATTATTTTCTGTGGATTTACAAAATAATATTCTGGTTGGAAAAACAAATAGTGATTATATGCTATTTGACAGATAATAGTAATATACTGTCTATTTTCTTTGACAACTAGTAGTACGATACTGGTGTCATTAACAATTCAGAATATACTTTTGTAGAATTTTTTCAGAAATTAATTTTGGGTTTTAGAAATTATTTTCTGTGTTTTCGTTAATTAAAATTCTGTTTCAGTATTTTAATTATTGGAGTGTAACAAGAGATTTAAATTTCTATGTGAAATTAATTTGGTTAAATAAAATTTTATTTTATTTCCAAATTAATTGAAAAATAAAAATTATATTCTTATTTCTTTTATTTTACAGAATTTAATTTCTTGTGTGGAATTAATTTGGTTAAATAAAATTTTATTTTATTTTCAAATTAATTGAAAAATAAAAGTTATATTCTTATTTTTTTATTTTACAGAGTTTAATTTCCTGTGTGGAATTGATTTGGTTGAATAAAATTTTATTTTATTTCCAAATTAATTGGAAAATAAAAGTTACATTCTTGTTTCTTTTATTTTTTACAGAATTTAATTCTGTGAATTTGGTTTAATTTTCTGTGTAGTGTAAATTCTAATTCTAATTTTGTTTTATAAATTAGAATTGATGGCTACTGAAACTAATGCCCAAACCAGTACTACTGTGGTGGCTGCAATGACGCCAACACCCTCTCCTGTTGTAACAGTACCAGTAAATCACGGTGAAAATGCAGAGAAGTTCTCAGGAACTGACTTTAAAAGATGGCAACAGAAAATGTTGTTCTATCGTACAACTCTGAACTTGGCTTGTTTCCTTCGTGAAGATGCTCCTATCCTGAAAGAGGATGAAACCGACCGGCAAATGGTTGCTGCGGTTGATACCTGGAAACATGCCGATTTCCTTTGCCGAAATTACGTCTTGAACGGACTTGACAACACATTATACAATGTCTACAGTCCAATCAAGACAGTAAAGGAACTTTGGGAATCGTTGGAGAAAAAGTACAAAACGGAAGATGCCGGCTCAAAGAAATTTGTGGTTGGCAGATTCTTGGATTTTGTAATGGTTGATTCAAAAACTGTGATCAGCCAAGCTCAAGATTTCCAACTCATTCTGCATGACATTCACACAGAAGGTATGTCTCTCAGTGAATCCTTCCAAGTTGCAGCCTTAATTGAAAAATTACCAAAAGGCTGGAAGGAATTCAAGAACTACCTCAAACATAAGCGCAAAGAAATTTCTATGGACGAGTTAATTGTGCGTTTGAGGATTGAGGAGGACAACCGCAATTCTGAAAAGCGGGCTGGTAAGCTTCTTATGGAGTCTAAGGCAAATGTGGTGGAACATGCTTCAAAAACCAAGAAACGAAAGTCTTCTGGAGAAAGTTCATCACAAGGCTCTAAAGGGGGGATAATAAAAAGTACAAGTTTAATGGCAAATGTTACATCTGTGACAAAGAGGGACATCGGGCCAATGATTGCCGTAGCAAAGGCAAAAGCAAAAGAAGAACAAGCAAGAAACCTGCTCAAGCCCACATGACTGAAGTGGACAATATTTCCAATGGTATAGATGACATCAATCTTTCTGCAGTTGTTTCCGAGGCAAATCTTCTCGGAAATTCTAAAGAATGGTGGGTGGACACTGGTGCTACTCGCCATATTTGTGCCGACAAAAAGATGTTCACATCTTATTCTATAGTGGACAATGGTGAACAACTCTTTATGGGCAACTCCTCAACTTCCAAAGTTGAAGGACAATGAAAGATTGTACTCAAGATGACATATGGAAAGGAACTCATTCTCAACAATGTGCTGCATGTACCGGACATTCGCAAGAATTTAGTTTCCGGATCTTTGTTGAGTAAAAATGGGTTTAGGCTAATTTTTGAAAGTGACAAGTTTGTACTTACCAAAAACGGAATGTATGTAGGAAAAAGTTACATGTTTGATGGCCTTTTTAAGTTAAATGTAATGACCATTGTACCCTCAGTTATTAATAATACTACATCTTCTTCTTACTTGCTTGAGTCTTTAAATTTATGGCATGGTAGACTATGACATGTTAATTATGGATCTTTGCGTAGATTAATTAATATGGAATGTTTACCTAAATTTGACATTGATTCAAATCATAAATGTGAAATTTGTGTTGAGGCAAAATTATCTAAAACTCCTTTCCATTCAATTGAAAGAAGTACAGAACCACTTGAATTAATTCATAGTGACATTTGTGATTTTAAATCAATTCAAACTAGAAGTGGGAAAAAATATTTTATCACTTTTATAGATGACTATACTAGACATAGTTATGTTTATTTAATTCGAACTAAGGATGAAGCTTTGAAAACTTTCATTCAATATAAGAATGAAGTTGAAAATCAACTTGGTAAGAAAATCAAGAAACTTAGAAGTGATATAAGTGGTGAATATGAATCGCCTTTTGGTAAATTTTGTAAAGAACATGGAATAATTCATCAAACCACCGCTCCTTACTCACCTCAGCAAAATGGAATTGCTGAAAGGAAAAATAGGACTTTAAAAGAAATGATGAATGCCATGTTAATTAGTTCTAGATTACCTCAGAATTTGTGGGGAGAAGCAATACTTTCTGCTAATTATATTTTAAATAAAGTACCCTGAAAGAAAATAAATCAAATACCTTATGAATTGTGGTATGGAAGAATACCATCCTACAAATACTTAAAAGTGTGGGGGTGTTTGGCTAAAGTGGCTATTCCTAGTCCTAAAAAGACTAAGATAGGTGCTAAGACCATTGATTGCATTTTCATTGGTTATGCCAAGAATAGTAGTGCATATCGGTTTTTGATTCATAAATCAGAACATTCCGAAATGCATGTAAATACTATTATTGAATCTCGGAATACATCTTTCTTTGAACATGTATTTCCAAATAAGACTAGATAAGAGACTAGTAACATTAAAAGATCTCATGATGCTATTACTAGTCAGGATCAAGAACAAGATCAAGAACAAGAGTTAGATCAAAATGAGGAAGAGGAACCTAGGCGTAGTAAACGTGCTAGAACTTCAAAATCTTTTGGTCCAGATTTTCTAACATATTTGTTAGAAAATGAGCCTTTAACTTTTAAAGAGACTATGTCCAGTCTTGAAGCTCCTTTATGGAAAGAAGCTGTCAACAGTGAAGTTAAATCCATCTTGCAAAATCACACTTGGGAATTAGTAGACTTGCCACCAGGTTGTAAATCTCTTGGGTACAAGTGGATTTTCAAAAGGAAAATGAAAGCAAATGGATCAATTGACAAATACAAGGCAAGACTTGTGGTCAAACGTTTTAGACAAAAAGAAGGTCTAGTTTACTTTGACACATACTCACCGGTTACTAGAATAACATCCATTAGAATGCTAATTGCCATTGCATCTCTATACAATCTAGAAATTCATCAAATGGATGTTAAAACCGCTTTCTTAAATGGTGAGTTAAATGAAGAAATTTACATGGAACAACCAGAAGGGTTTTCTGTTCCAGAGAAAGAAAAGAAAGTGTGTAAATTGGTTAAATCATTATATGGTTTAAAACAAGCGCCAAAGCAATGGCATGAGAAATTTGACAAGACAATGATGTCAAATGGATTTAAAATTAATGAGAGTGTGACAAATGTGTTTATATTAAAAACACAAATAAAGGTTATGTTATTGTATGTCTTTATGTAGATGATATGCTCATCATTGGTAGTAATCATGACATGATTAAAACTACCAAGAAAATGTTGAATAAACATTTTGACATGAAGGACATGAGCATTGCTGATGTAATTCTTGGTATGAAAATTACCAAAACATCAGAAGGATATGCTTTGTCACAATCTCATTACATTGAGAAAATATTTGACAAATTCAACAAAGATGATGATCATCTTGCTCGAACACCTATAGATGTTAATTTGTATCTTTTTAAGAATGTACAAAAAAGTATTTCTCAATTAGAATATCCCAAATTATTGGAAGCTTAATGTACTTGATGAACTGCACTCGCCTAGATATAGCTTATGCAGTAAGTAAATTAAGTAGATATATGAGTAATCCGGGAGTAGAACACTGGAAAACAATTATAAGGGTTCTTAGATATCTCCGATTTACTCGTAACATTAGGCTTAATTATACTAGATATCCAGCAATACTTGAAGGATATTGTGATGCAAATTGGATATCGGATACAAGAGACTCAAAGTCCACTAGTGGGTATGTCTTTACTCTTGGTGGGGCGGCTGTATCTTGGAAATCTTCCAAACAGACTTGCATTGCTAGGTCTACTATGGAATCAGAATTCATAGCCTTAGACAAAGCAGGGGAAGAGGCAGAATGGCTTCGCCACTTCCTTGAAGATATTCCAATTTGGCCAAAACCAGTGCCTGCTATATGCATACATTGTGATAGTCAATCAGCAATAGGTAGAGCACAGAGTCATATGTATAACGGTAAGTCACGACACATTCGTCGTTGACAGAACACCGTGAGACAACTACTCTCTAATGAAATTATTTCCATAGAATATGTTAAGTCTAAAGACAACATAGCGGATCCACTAACCAAAGGGTTAGCAAGAGAGTTAGTTGAGAATTCATCGAGGGGAATGGGACTTAAGCCTATTAAATAAGAGTTACCACAACGACAACCCAACCTAGTTGACTGGAGATCCCAAGATCTAGGTTCAAAGGGACAACCGAGTTGTGAATGACTCAGAAGGATCACTGGGGAATCTAAATCCTACCCATTTCTTTAATGAAATAGTGATGTTTGCAGCGTTTGAGGTTAAGTAAAATTTTAATGATTCTTATATCTAGGTAAATCTAGTAGAGTATGGCAGGTACTCTTCATAAGTATCACCTATGTGAGTGTAAAACTGGGCCGGTTCTGTGAGATTTATGAAGGGCTACAATTCTCTAGAGCACTCATGAAAGACCAGGTTGTTCAGGGCCAAAACAAACACAATAGTGAGAACTAAACTGTGTCTGGGAATATACTCTGTGAGTTTTATTGTCTTGGTTTACACAAACGGCTGAACAGTTCAAGACATCATGTTCATTGTTTAGCTAGTAAATCCGATAGTGTTTCACAAGGGAAGGTTCAAAGCCAAAAGCTACATATCCTTTGCAGAATATTTTCAATTTCTGTACTCTCTGTAATTAGATCATGTTGTTGCATTTTCTCTCCGTCAAATTCCATTCATGTGGGGGATTGTTGGAAAAATGGTTTAAATATAGGCATATTTTTTAGCCCATAATTGAGTGGGCCCCAAACGTCTTTTGGGGTGGGTCTGAAGAGGTGACGTGTTCCTTACCGCATGACAAGTCACACAATGAAGACGGAACGTCAAAACCATTTATGAGTGAATGGGAAGTTGACGTCGTTTTTGGGTTTAACATTAATTTTTAGATAAAATTCATTTGAATTTTTTCACTAAAAATTATTGTGAGAATTTAATTTAATTCTAAATTCAAATTTTAAGTTCCTGAGTTGTTTCCTAAAATTTGTAATTATGGGAATTTAATTTAATTCTTAATTCAAATTTTAGGTTTCTAAGTAGTTTCCTAAAATTTGTACCTCTTTCTTTATTTATTAAACTTTTCAAATAGTTTAATATATATATATTTCAAAGGTTTAAAGAATAGAAGTTACAACAGTTTTATAACTGTTACACCTACGGTTCACTGCTCAAATTGTTTGAAAGTGTGTTCACACCAACGGACACTTTTCATTGTTTGAATTATAAGTGCATCTGTTCATTCCATTTTTGGTACCTGTTCGGATAGGAGTATGGCCTATAAATACAAATCATTCCTGCAGTTTTTTGGTCACCGGAAATTGAGTCTGCAACTTTTTTGTTTTTGCTGTCCCGATTTCTTTTAGTGCATTATTCTTCATTCTAGTTTTAGGAAAAATAAAAGAGAGTTTAGAACACAAGGTTTGGTTCTCCGTACAAATTTGTTTGGTGTGCTACAACAATTTTGTGAAGATCATTGTATCCTGGGAGATAGACGCCACACAACCGTAAGCACCGTAACGGGGCGAATTTGTCTTAAGGACAGAGTGTCACACATTCGACTTGGTCTTAATTTTAATTCGGTTCGATAAATAAATCCGGTATGTTATTTATTTATTTTGATTGAATTTATTTCAAGTTATTTTATTTAAACAGAAGATTGTTCCAACACCGAATACTCCTTGTACTTTGCACCCCTGCTAACACACCCCTACCAAGATAAGAGTGGTTTGTTTGTCTTTGCTTCCATCCAAAAATAGTGAATTTTTGCTATGCAATCTACTTGGAATGCTATTACAACCCTTTGGCATTGTGTGGTTCAAACAAAGTATATTTGTCCCATGGAATAGAGGTAAGACTTTCCACGGGCACGTTTAATTGTGGTATGAATTGGACATATCAGAGATGAGAAAAACATGCACGTCACTTTAATTTTAATTTCATATTTGGTTTAATCTATTATAAAGTTGAGCAAGGAATTCAAAAAATTCTACAATCCAAACCGGTCCAATCCAATCAAATAGATTTGGACTATATTTTTAATCCGTGGTTCGATTTTGATTTAAAAAATTGAGAAACTGGTCTCTGTAGATCGGTTCTGAATTTGAGTTTGTTGTTCTAGATTAGAACTGAATCAAACTATATGTAACTTAAATCATATACATGTCGTAAATCCTGATGCTATTATTGTTGTTCTTGTTGCTATTCATGTTGCTTTTATTTAATTATTTAATATAATTTTAGTTTTGCAATTATTGTTGCAATGACAAAATATTTGTTTGATGTGAGTTTTGTGCTTGTTATATATTGGATAATATGTTTATTTACTAGATATTTTTGAAAATATTATATTATTTTTCTTGTGAACAATTCTTAGTTCCAAGCTAAGCCAAACTGTGTTTAAATGGTTGGATTCAGATTTGTTTCATTATTTAAATAGATTAGTTCAGTTTCAATTTTTATGAAAGGCAACAAATTGATCTTAATCTTATCCCAAACTAAATCAATCCAAACCTTGCTCACCACTTATCTGTTATTTGTTTACTTTGATAAATTTGAAAAAAAATTATTGATGTAAAAAATTAAACTTTGTATAACTTTGGTCAGTGGTCATCTAATATGGTCAACTGATTTGGGATCTGTAATCATTACATTAGTTTCTAAAACTTGGGAGTTTGTAAGAGGATTTCTAATTGCAATAATACTTCTTCACTTAAAAAAGTTGGCCCGAAAGTGGCTCGAATACTCAAAATAATGTCGTTTTGGATATTCTTTTTTTTTTTTTTTTTTTTTTGCCCCTTTTTCTTGCTTTTGAATACAGACAGAGAGAAGAGAAGAGGAAAGAGAAGAGGAAGAGAGAAGAGGGGAGAGAGAAGAATGAGAAAAGATGGAGATGGTGGCAGGGGCGGAGCTATCAAGGGGCCAGGGGGGTCACGTGCCGCCCCTGGGTTTTGCAAATTTTTTTTTTTTAATTTTTATTTTTATTTTTAAGCAAACATAAAGAAAATATTTTAAATAAAAAAATTTATAAAAATATTATTTTAAATGTCAATGACATTTTTAAAATAATAAGAATAATAATAGTTATTTTGATTGAAAATAAAGTGATTACGATATTATTATTTATGAAAATTTCAATATAATGGTGATGTCTATCACTATTGACATGCAAACATAATTAGTCTCAATGAAAATATAGAATTTATTAAATTATTAGTTATATTTGACATGTAGCGTTCATTCTCTGTGTGTTTCTTTACTATTGGCTGGTAATATCACATGTTAATGATGACGTGGTATAACTATTATATTGAATTTTTACGCATATTTTATATAAAAAAAAGTTACTTTATCATTATATAATTTATTTTAAAACTTTATATCCATGACTTTTTTTAATATTGTCCATGATACACTAATTACAAATAATATTTAGCTTATTTGGTTCTAGTTTTTAGAAAACAATTTTTAAAAAATTCTATATTTTTATTTTCCATATTTTAATGTTTTCAATAAATTTTTTAAATATTTTACGCATTTTTTTTTAATTTTTAGACACACCTAACATAAATATACCTAAAAAGTATAATATTTGTGAAAAAAATCTTTAAAAAATACACTAAATACCAAAAAATATAAAAATAATATGAAATTCAGTATATTTTTCGTATTTTTGTGTATTTATTAATTTTTTAAAATATTTTTTTACAAATATTTTACTATTTGGATACATATCTAAGTAATGTGCATCTAAAAAAGTAAAAAAAATTGTTTCAAATTTAAAAAATATTTACTAAAACCAAAAAAATACGATAAATAAAAAACTTTTTAGTTTTCAAAAAACTAAATTTAGAAAACTAAAACCAAACACATTGATTAATAAGGTGCCCCATCTGATTTAATTTTTTGGCTCCGCCACTGGATGGTGGTGATGGCGCTATTTGTTCCCCCTCACCTCTTCCCTTCTCCTCCTCCTCCTCCTCCTCCACTCAAATCCCTTCATTGTAACTTTGTTTTCTAATCTATATTCAAACTTATGGTTCAACTTCCAAAGCTCCATTTTCTTAAATTTGTTTTGCCTCAACTTCTTAAAATAAACAAAGCCCAAAAACAGTTTTTAAAAATCTTGCTTTTATTTTTTATAATTTTCTTGTTTTCTCTTGTTTCTATTTCAGATTCTACAAAAAAAAAAAAAAAAAAAAAAAAAAAAAAAAAAAAAAATTTACAATTTTTTTTTTTTTGGTGTGTGTGGGGTGATTGTTGGTTGTTGTTGATGATGACGTGTGTTGTTGTTGTTGATGATCTCTAGTGGATCTGGATTTGAAAATGAAGGAAAAAGAAAAGAAAAAAAAAATTGTTGATGATGATGATGTGTTGATGAAGATGATGTTGATGTGTTGATGAAGATGTTGTTGATGATGATGCCTAGCTCCCTCTTCTCTCTTTCTTGTCTCTTCTTCTTCATCATCTTCAGAAAAACGAGAAAGAAAGAAAAAAAAAAAAAATTCCAAAACAACGTCATTTTGGACTCGAGCCATTTGATCTTTATTATTTTCGAGTTACCAATCGGAACTGTTTCTAATTGTGGGTTTTTTTTTTTTTTTTTTGAACACATTTTATTTAATATCAAGTGTTTTAATAGAGGATTTTGAACTTTCATCAAAACACTGGTCGACTGGGTGGACAACCGGATTGATATTTGGCCGATCGACCAGCCACTGTAATTTTTTCACAAACTTTTGCAAAGAGGTGGTGGGGGGACATCCGATAGTAAAAATGCAACGATTATAAATAGTGAATTGATGAAAGCTCCCAATCATCTTCAATTTGCTGAAAAAATTATCATATCCTCAATTTGATACTGAAATCATTGAATCAGGAAAAATAATAATTTTTTTATCAAATTTAAATTTAATTAAAAAATTGATAATGCGTTAGAGATGGTCTAAGAGCTCAAACCTCCATTGGAAGTGATCATCTGTCACGACCCAAACCCGCCCCTATGGGTTTAGCACCGTAACCAGCCAGTAATCCGAGACTACCAAAGGCCTGCTGGACAGTAATACAGTAATACAGAGTACAGGGGCATGGCGGAAGCCAATACAGTAAATAAACGATGTCCAATGAGCTGACAGTCTGTATGCAAAAAGATTTTTCATACCTTTATACTTTCAGTACAGAATAGTATGCACAAAATATACAATCAGTCAAAACTGGGACTTAATCCCTATTAAACAGTACGGTGCGGTGCTATCAGTCTACGGTACGGTGCTATCAGTCTATACAGTAAACAAAACAGTTACAGAGACAAACGGGGAAATAAAACACCCCTAAGCCCCTAAGCCATAGCTTGATAGGCTCGAAACCTCGCAGTGAGGCACAGTGGTTGGCTTGACAGAACTAGAGTTTACCCCGACGCTTCTAGCAACGGTCCGGTGCCTGTACACCTACATATATATATGAGCAGTGAGCTAAAGCCCAGTGAATAACACAATGCGTAAAGGGGTTAGGGATAAATGTCCTTCCAGTATTGAAAACAGTCATTTCAGTCAGTTTATCAGTCATTCAGTTTGTGGCTCATATTTCAGGTCATAACAGTCATTCAGTTAAAGCAGTGATATGTGGTACATCCATTGGCATAACAGTACAGTAAACAGTAGGTCTTAAGAGACCGGGTCTTAACAGACCAAACAGTAAATGATGGCCATCAGTAGCAATACAGTAACAGTGACAGTAACAGTAACAGTAACAGTACTATTTCAGAGAACAGTACAGTACTTGTGGATTCAAGAGGTGTCTCGCACAGACTCTAGGGGTGGCTCACACTGTAGCACTTAGTTCCGTAGATTCTAAAGGTGGCTCACAGTGTAGCACTTAGTTCCGTACAGCACTTTGTTCCATATCAGAAATACAGAATGGCCATCATAACAGCAAACAGTAGTGGTTCCAAACTTGGGAACCGATAGAGATCTCTCTGTCACAGTAACAGTAAACAGTAGGTGCCAAGGATGCCACAGTACAGTTCAGAATATAAGACATACGTTCATTCAGTACACAGTATCAGTTCAGTGAACAGTTCAATTCCGTAAACAGTATCAGTTCAGTAAACAGTATCAATTCAGTAAACAATTCAGTTCGGTAAACAGTTCAGTAACCAGTTCAATTCAGTAAGCAGTTTCGTAAACAGTTCAATTTAGTAAACATTTCAGCTCAGTGAACGGTTCAGCAAACAGTTCAATAAAGTAGACAGCTCAATAAGGTAAACAATTCAATAAAGTAAACAGTTTAGAAGATAATCATTTTTGAATATATCTTTACACAGTTGTTACTCACAGAGTTTTGGGCTACAGTAAGCTAGAGTGTCCCCTCGGTAAGCCAACCCTACACAGTATACAGGATGAACTCACACTAAGCTATGCAGTTGGGAAAGATAATAACTTAATCCCTAATTTGCCTCGGTGTGTTCTACATTTGTATCCTCATTAAGATGTCTTAAACTAGGCCTAAGAATGCCTAGAATGGGATGAGGATGCAAAGATGTGCACAGAAAACAGTTTCAGAATTTTCAGGAAAACAGTTCCCCGCTCGAGCGCAGGTTTCCCCGCTCGAGCGGACATGCAACAAAGGTCCCCGCTCGAGCGTCAACTCCCCCGCTCGCGCGTATGACACAAGCCTCTGCTCGAGCGTACAATGCCTCGCTCGAGCGGACTGTAAAGCAGTGAGAGATGCTGGGAGCTCGATTTCCCCGCTCGAGCGGACGACCAAAACCTGGAAATTCCATATTTGAACTCCAAGATTAAAATCAACTTTCAAAGCATCAAAATCGATCCTCTTGGGCTAAATTTCTGGAAAACTCTTGTAAACTCATAATATTACATGATTCCAAGCTCAATTTATAAAATCAAAGTCCAAGGGTAGTTCAATTTAAACTCTTTTTCAAAACAATTTTCATAAACATGATGAACATGCAATATCCATGAATTCAATCAATTCAAAGCATCAAATGTTAGCTCAACTAAGCTCATTTCTTCAAGAACAAGATGAAATCATGGTCTTTATCATGAATATGAACATGCATGCAAGATTTCCATGAAATCAACCCTCACAATGCAAGGATAAACACATGCATGCATGAATTCTAACTCAATTCAACATATGAAGCCATTACATGTCTTTGATGAGTCAATTCTTCTTAAAACATGGTGAAATCATGGGCTTAAACATAAATGTGAGCATGCATGTAACATTTGCCATGAAAACAACTTTACATTCCTCAATACAAGCATGCATGCAAGAGATGAGCTTCAATTCAACATCATAAGCCATATCTTGGCTCCAATCTTTAATAATCCTCTAAACCATGCAAGGAGTAATTCAATTCATAACCAAGAAGGTAATTACTCTACCTTAGATCCTCAATCACAAGACTAGAAGCTCAATTTAGCAATCTACCCTTCAATTCTTCAAGTTCACCAAAGTGTAGTCAAAATCTCCCTCAAATTCCAAGCATACAAGGTGAATTCACTCTAGTCCCTCACTCTCTCTCTCTAGAGTCGGTTGTGTGCAAGAAATGGGAGAAGAAATGTTGTGTTGTCAAGTAAGGCTTAACATATATTAGACTAAGTGGCCCACTAAGAGCTAGTTTGGTAAATAAGTCAAAGTTTGCAATATAACAATATTTAATCTAATTTAATCATACCTAATCACATTTCTGATAAATATACCATAAAATTATATAAATTCTAATGGTTCCAAATCATCAATCAATTTACGGTTCGGCCGCCGATAAGGCCTTCAATTAGCAGTTTAAACATAAAACATGAACAGATAATTTGGCAGTCAAACAGATAGATTATGCATTTAAACAGTTACAGTCAATCGATTCAGTTTCGGATCTCAGTCAGTCAGTTCGGTACTTTAATCAATTCAATTATCAGTCATGTTCAGTCTCGGTAAACAGTAATCAGTAGGTAATCAGTAAACAGTGACGAGGGTTGTTACATCATCTACCATCCTTGCTCTATCATAGCTCCGGACTGTTTTGGGTCTCCATTATGCCCGGGAAGAAACCTCGCAACGTGTTTGAATACAGGGATAAACTTATCTGTAATCACATGTTTTTATCGCCTTCCATGTGAATCCAACAATATCACAATTTAGAACAAAGTTGTATTTCATGTACTAAATTATCAATCACAAAAATTCACTAATATAAAATGGCAAATAAAAATATTATATTTTGTTTTTCTTAATTTTCTAACTACTGAAGACGAAAATAATGGATCTCACACAAATTTATTAATGCGAGCCTTGCTACCTTTATTTCTATTGTCTAATAATTTTTAAAAAAAAAATGATAATAAATTTGTTCATATATAGTAATAATCTTTATGATATGTTTGTTTGGATGAACGAAATTAAATGAGATTAGCATTCTTATGACTATTAGTCCTAAGGTAATTAATCTTTTTGAATTGCATATCATATCTCGTGTTTGGATTAGCTTATAAAGGAAATTGACACAAATCTTATTAATTTTACAATTTAACTATGTCTAAATTTCTCTGACTTTCTCCATTTTGTCACCTATATTAGCGATATTATATCTCAATCGATATTAGTCCGAACACTAAGGCCAAGTTTGGCATCTCCCCAAAAAGCTAAAAAGTTAAAAAATTACTCAAAAAGTTAAAAAATTATCACTATTTACCAAAAAAAATATTAAAAAATTAATTTTTCACACATCAATTCACACAGCCGTACAACTTATCAATTAACCCGTGAAGCTCTATGCTGCGCTTGAAAGGAAAAATTGCACAATTTGATGCAATTTTCACACACTGCTGTTTGGCCTATGGGGGCTCATCACGGGTCCCGTTTTGATAATCTGAATCGTCAATGTGTAGAACTCATTGAGTCTTATATGTCTGTAAAAAATTACATTGATCAGATATCGATAACTATATGATCAAATAAGTTTTGTATAAAAAAATAGATGGTGTTATAATTAACGATTGAAAAAAAACACATCTGATCAGATAGCTATTGATATCCGATCAACATGATTTTTTATAGAGATATAGTACTCGATGAGTTCTACGCATTGAACGGTTTAGATTATCAAAATGGGACCCGTGATAGCCCCTACGGGCGAAAAAAACCGTTCAGTGCAATGCCCGAAAATTAGCCAAGAATTTCTTACCATCAATTCAACCCTCAGATTGTACGGCTGTTGACTTTTCATTTCTAATCTTCTCCTACACACTTCTTTATACAATTTTTTAATGCATATTTTTCCATAAAAAGTTAAAAAGTTAGCCCAAATATTCATATTTTTTTCTCAACTTTTTAATCTAAAAAGACAAAAAATATACCTATTTAGAACACTCCAAACAACCCCTAAATTTTTGGACCAAACACAAGATTATACATGGTGGAGGGTGAAAATCCAAGCCTAGCCCAATTAAGAATGTAGGTCTGAAAGCATTTAAGGTCCAAATCCAATAAAGCATAAAGATTAGAACAAGCCCAAGGCGCAAGGATCCTCTAGAGTAATCCTCTAGAGCGATCTCCTAAAGTAGATAATCGGACGGCTGACAATAATACTCACCAAAACGACGCCGTTTTGGTGAGTATTTTGAAAAACAAAAAAAAAAAGACGTGAACCGAATGAGAAGAGAGAAGATAGAGATTCCATGGCCATACTATTGGAAAAGAGTTAAGTACACATGGTCAGGAAAAAATCTGTTGGAATAAATTGAAATTGTTGGAAAAAATTTCTTAAAGAAAAAACAGAGTGCTGGAACTGAAATCTGTTGGAAAAAATTGTTTGAAAAAACACTTGGTCAGGAAAAAAGAAAAAAAAACAGAGTGCTGGTTTGAAAAAAAAAACAGAGCATGGTCCATGATATATACCAGACACAAACCTATTTTGGCAAATAATGGAACACACAGGTGGGTGTTTGTGTTATAGAACAAAAAGAAAGAGGCTTCAAACTGTATATATATATATTGGGGACAAGATTCAAAGAAAAAAAATAAAATAAATTTAAAAATTATGTGTAAACTATCAACTGATCTTTCAATTTTGATTTATTATAATATGAATTTTTTTTTATAATTATTATTTAGCAAATGGGAGAGAAGATTTACAGACCCCATAGATTTACAGACTCCATCATCATCAAAATCAAAATGAGCAATAGAATCAGCAGATCCGATCAACCGACATGGAGATCGGCAGAGGAGATCAAAGACGACGGTGTGACTACGGTTCAGCTCGTCGACCGATCTGTGGTTTGCTAATGCGATTGAATTGAACCAAAGGTGTTGGAATGGCGGCGGCGGCAGAAGAGATCGAAGACGAAGGCGTTGACAGAATGTTACTGCAGTTGCAAATGGTCTTCAAGCAGTTGATCTTGGTGAGGTATTGGTCTTCAAGTAGTTATATTTTGACAGAAGGTTACTGCAGTTGCAAATGATCGAAGATGAAGGCGTTGACGAAGACGAAGGATTTGAGAAAAAAGTTATTTGAAATTTTTTTTTTTTAATTTCTCCCACCAAAACGACGCCGTTTTGGTGAAGGATTGATCTCAACCCTTAGTTTCATTAGTGAGACAGGTGTCGCAACCATCTCTTTTACTTTAGGAGATCACTCTAAGGGGATCACTCCAGAGGATCCTATCGCAAACCGCAGTACGTAGCCAATCAGATTCACAATATATTAGTAGAAAACAAGATATAATTCAGGAAAGATCGGACTTACACAATAACGACCGTTAGATCAACATGGATCCAACGATCAAGGGTCATAGCAACTTGGCTACCCCCTAGACTACCTCTACCAAGAAAAAATATAGTCCAATCAACTCAGATCCAACAATCAACCCTCAGTACAACTTGGCCACTACAATCTGACGATAATATAATTGTCCGATAAGCAAAGATCCTATGGTCTATAACAGATACAAGTCCGCTAACAAAAGTGACTCCTAACAGAAGGTTAGCCGTTTGATCAAAAAGAGATTAATAGTCCAAGATAAAGCTTTAATCAACTATAAAAGAAGGAACAGATAAAGAAGAAACTACAAGAAGAGGAGAAAAAAAAAAAAAAACACTCAAAATACTCGTTTCATTTTTTATAAGAGAATGTCCAACCAAATCACTGACTTGATCGTCAGCAGGTTCTCTCGACCTATCCAGGCCCGGCCCTGGCCATAGGCCCACAAGGCCATGGTTTAGAGTCTCTCAAAATAGGCCCAAAATAGGGGCCCCCTTATATTATAAATTAGTATTATATATTCGGTTTGTTTTAAGTCCAAAAAAAATTTAAAAAAGGCCCAAACTAACTTAATTTTTTTGACCCATTAAAAGGCCAATAGTTAAGGCCCAGCCCAACCATTTGAAAGGCCTATTTTTTCTAATTCCTAACCCTATCTTCTATTAATCTAACATTCCTTACGTTTGTTTGATATAGCACACCAGCAGCATAGGGACCGAACAGCAGCAAACAAGTAAATTTTTTATTTATTTATTTTTTTCTATTCAATTAATTAAATATTTATCTTATCTTTTGCACAATTAATTGCTATTATAATATTGGTATTTACATCATTAAGAAGAATTTATTTAAGTTTAATAGTTCACATCATATAGTTTAAAAATTTTGTGTTTTGTTAAGTGGTGGTGCTCTTGTTTTGAATTTTGATTTAAAAAAATATTTTGATCTCAGCCCAGCAAGCATAAAAAATAAAAAAAATAAAAAAAAAAATCTATTCAATTAATTAAAAAAAAAAATTCTAAGTATTTTTTGTGATTTTAATACAAATATTTTGTCCTTTACCTTAAATTTTTTTTTTTTTTTCATTCAATAAAAAAAAATGTAAAGGGTCCTAAAAATTTAGTAGTTGATTATCGGCTTTGAGCCCCGAAAATCTCAGGACCGGGCCTGGACCTATCTAGGTTAAGGATAATCACCGACTTCGATTTCCCTTATTGATAAAAAAAAAATAAGTGTATCATCTCGCTAATCTCGTGTGGAGGCAATTTCACCATTCACATATATGTTTTTTGAATTATTAATTTAATTTGAAGTTCACATCAATCTATGGATCTACATATTGGACAACCCAATACCTAAATGTTGTCGATTGATAAATGGCACCAACTGGATGATTGATTAGGAAATATGGAGACAAATTATTTCGGATCTGAACAAATCTTTAAAAGACAAAAATATCTGATATAATCCAAGGGTAGAATATAGAGATGAGCAAGGATCCTCTAGAGTTTTTTTTTTCCTAAAGTTTCCTAGAGTGGTGCATTGTGTGGTTGAGATTTAATGACAAGTCACATCAATTTTTCAACATTAAATCTTAACCACACAATACACCACTTTAGGAAACTTTAGGAAAAAAAACACTC
The DNA here is from genome assembly GCA_036172215.1 of Camellia granthamiana. Taxonomy (NCBI): domain Eukaryota; kingdom Viridiplantae; phylum Streptophyta; class Magnoliopsida; order Ericales; family Theaceae; genus Camellia; species Camellia granthamiana. Next base: position 116,294,484 of record CM069905.1, read on the forward strand.
TAGAGGATCCTTGGTGTATAGAGATGGCCAAAACCTAGAAACATGGTGGGTTATACGGAATACTCCCTCTACTTTGCAGCCAGTGGAGAATTCCTCCAAATTTGAATGGGAGGAGACTGTTTAGAGCCATGAGATGCAGTACGAGTCTTATTTCGATAATTTGAATTGTTTATTTTATTAGGTACTTTGTATATTTCATTTACATAAAAAGATTAAATCTATTTGATAACTGTAATTTATTTAATTTATTGTTTTTGTCATCAAAAAAATATATGGTTTATTTTTTCAAAACACAATTTTCGTCAATTTTTTTAATGAAAAACACTGTAAATTGAACAAATTACAGTTATCAAATCGACCTAAACTTTATTTTATAAATGAAATATACAAAGTGTCCAAAAATATAAACAGTTCAAATTATTGAAACAGAATCTATAATAAACCTTACGAACCCAAACAATACCATCTAATCCGGATTTTGGACGGATGGAAATCCTGCTCCCTGCTATAACATACCCGTACCAAGATAATAGTGGCTTGTCTGTCTTTGCTTCCATCCAAAAATAGTGAATTTTTGCTATGCAATCTACTTGGAATGCTATTACAACCAACTTAGCCTAGTGTGGTTCAAACAAAATATATTCCTAATGTGCATTTGTCCCAAGGGTATTAATTGGACAGATTAGATATGAGAAACACATGGGCCTCACTTCAATTTTAGGGTTGTTTTAGAAAATAGTTAAAAGTTGATTTTTTTTTTAATTATTTTTTTAAAAAATATGTAAAAAACTAGGGATATGATGTGAAAAATTCTATTTCCACATACCTAATTTTTCCATTGTTGTCACATTATTTGTTATACACTCTATACTCCTCTATTATTTACCGAACATTAATTTAGCTTTTCATTTTGAGGTTGAGCAACAAGTGAATGGAGTTTTCCTCAATTTCTTTGGCTTGAATGGAACTGCTAGTGTGTGGAGAATAAAGGCTTTGGAGGATTCGGGTGGATGGTTAGAGAGAACCACAGTTGAACGGCTCATCTCCATGGATGGAAATTCATCTTCCTCAATTGGAAGAAAGCAAAAGCTATTGGCTTGTTGGAAGAAAGCAAAAGGGGATGGAAATTCATCTTCCTCAATTGGATTCAGGTGGTTCTTTTTTTTTTTTTTGTGTGGCTATTTCTGTTCTTGCTCGTGCAGATCAGCAATTGGAAGAAAATGAAAGTGAGTGGAAAGGAGGATAAAGTGGTGTGTGTATAATGGTTATAAGTGAAGGGTATAATTGTAACATTAAGTGTATGGATTGAGAAAATTAATTAATAATCAAATTAATAGATGTGTGTATTGAGAAAAAAATGTACACTGAGCTAATAAAGTGTGTGAAAATAGAATTTCCCATGCGATGTGTTCTAAAAAGCTAAAAAGTTAACTTTTTAGTTTTTAACCTAATTTGCCAAAATAGCCTTTAAATTAATAGATATGTGTGTTGAGAAAAGATGTGCACTGAGCTAATTAAGCGTGTGAAAATAGAATTTTCCACATGATGCGATCTAAAAAAGCTAAAAAGTTAACTTTTTAGTTTTTAACCTAATTGCCAAAATAATCCTTAATACAATGTTTGATTTAGCCTGTTATTTGTTTATTTTGATAATTTTTTTAAAAAAATAAAAATAATAATAATAATAATTAAGGGTGAAGCACTAATAAATCTCAAAATGTGATGTTGTGAACTGTTTAGTCTTTCCTTTTTTTCTTATGAACCCAAAGGTCCCATTAAAGTGAAAATTATACAAAATGATAGTCACTTATACGTTTGGGTTTAATTTTTTAGGAATAAAAGTGGGTTTCTCTAAATGTAAAATTCCACATTTGGACAATCCACACTATAGAGGTTTTATATTTCCCTCATTTTGGAGCAAATCTCACATTACGAATAAAAACGTAACACTCCAATATAACACTCCAATGTAACACACAAAAACATTCTTTATTGTGTTTTTTTTTTCAAACGTAACAACGTAACACTCCAAAAAAAAGCCTCCTTAGTGTATTTTTTACAGACGTAACACTTTAATATAAGACACAAAAAAACTTCTTACTGTACTATTTTCAAATGTAATACCCCATTTAATGTAATCCTAAATGTAAAACTCAAATATAACACATAGAAAAACACTTAAAAAAAAAAATTAGTGTACATTTTTCAAACATAACACTTGCAATTTGAAATTATACATTTGCTTAAAGTTTACTAATGCTGTGTTTGGTTTGGGGATTTGGGGAGGGATTTGGAAAGGGAAAGGGGGTTAGGTGTGTGAAACTAGGTGAAATTTAGGCATGTTTTATTTACATTTCATTTACCTTTTCCATTTCCCTTTCCAAATTCCTCCTCAAATCCCCCAACCAAACACACCATAAGGAAATTTTATACCTTTTTTGGAATGGTTTGAAGAATCCAACATCCTTTTCGAATGGTTTGAAAAATCCCACATACTTTTTTTAGAGTGTTACATTGGAATATTAGGTTTGAAAAAAGTACACTAAGGAATTTTTTTATGTTATATTGTAGTGTTATACTAAGAAATTTTTTTAGAATGTTATATTGGAGTGTTATGTTTGGAAAAAGTACACTAAGAAGTTTTTTTAGAATGTTTTATTAGAGTGCTATGTTTGAAAAAAATACATTAACGAGTTTTTTTAGAGTGTTATGTTTGAATGTTACATTGGAGTGTTTCAGTTTGAAATTATACATTTGTCCAAAGTTTACTAATGAGTTTTTGTACTCTTTTTGAAATGTTTGAAGAATTGCACATCATTTTCGAATGTTTGAATAATCTCATATTTCAAGTCATTTTTGTATTCCTTTTGAAATATTTTTCAAATAAAAAATATTTTCATATAAAAATCCATCCCAAATTTGATTCTCATAAATTGTGTATCTTATTTTTGTAGCACACAAAATATATATATATATATATATATGTATGTATATAATAGAAATAAGAGTATAATTGTAAATATAATTTTTAAATAATATATTAAATCTTTATTTTTCAAAATTAATGAGACTAATTGATTTATAACAAAAAAAATTTAAATTAAAAAGATTAACATTCTTCAAAATGATATTTATAGATAAATTTTCTACAATTTAGTATTGATATAAAAAAAATTAACACTTTGAACAACTCTATCATCACGAACGAAGCAAGGAGAAAATAAAGGAAAGCCATGGATGTAGTTGTTGGTCAATGGTCATCCTTAATAAGGTCAAATGATTTGGGATCTGTAATCATTACATTAGTTACTAAAAGTTGGGAGTTTGTAAGAGCTGAAATCTCCAAATTTTTTATTTTATTTTTATTTTTTATTTTTTATTTTTTTAAGCCTTTGTTTGGCATATGAATTGGAGGAATTACTAGAGTAAAATAGTTAGAAAAAAATAAAATAAGTTAAAAAATTAATAAGACAAAATATCACATCTAAATCATAATCATTATATTTTTCTCTCTCACAAAAGTCAAAAAAATTAAAAAAAATTATATCAAACCAGACTTTTTAATTTTAAACTAAAATAACTAAATAGTTAACTCACATCCCAAATGAAACCTAAATTTTACTTCTAACATGTATATAGTGAGCCCTTTTGAACCAAATTCCAACCCTTCAAAATGCCATGACATGAATCACAAATACCCAATGGAATTTGCAGAATGCGATGTATTGTCTTGTTGCAACATTACTTGATAGGGTATGATTTATCCTCAAAATTACATTGGGTAGGTTATTTGTTTTTTTAAAACGCACATGATTTGATTAATTTAATTTTTTATATCGCTCAGTATGTTCTTTAAGATTGAACAATTTCTTTTCTTCTTTATTTTTTTCTTTTTTTTTTTTTGGGGGGGGGGGGGGGGGGGTGTACAACAGAAAGAAACAAAGCAAAAGGGACCAGCCATATCTCCCCCAGACAAGTAAACAATATTTTCAATTAAGGCGCTGCAAAACTCCTCTGGTGGATCATTTACAATAAGAAGCTCAACAGGTTGATTAGCTCCTAACTTTACAAGAGTATCTGCACATATGTTTCCTTCCCTTCAAACATATTGTATTAAACAGTCACATCCTCTCTAAATGATCCTTGAATCTTCCACAAACCTTCTGAATGGACATTTCTCACCAGGTTCTTCAGTTAGTAGCTGCACCACTTGCTCCTCATTGGTTTCAATGATCATTTGATTCATGCCTCTTTGAAGGATTATTTTGTAGACTGCCCATAAATCAACTTCTAAGTTAGTGCACGAAGCTACCATAATATCCGCTTATCCATGATCCTTTCTTGTCTCGGAATAATCCTCCAAATCTTCCATTGCCATTCTTGCCTTGGATGCTTCTTGACAGGGATAGGCCCACAGGGACCACGGCCCACCATGAGTAAACCCAAGCCCACCAATTAAACCCCATTGCACAACCCGGGTGGTAAAACCCAGCATCACTGGGAGCCAACTGGACAGGGAAGACCAATGACATTCGGACACGCGGCAGATGCAGGACAGGCCACGTCAGCAGACAAAGATCTGCAGAGTTATTGCCACAGCACATCACCATTAATGCAATCCATCAGAACATTTATTGCGACAACACTTCTCAGCCGGCACGGCACCCCCTCACCCTGAACAAGGCAAATCACGACACAAGCTTTCGGCGGGGAAAATCCCAGAATAGCAGAGGTAACGAAATGATTACAAAAGGATATAAGCAAGGAAAAAGGAAAGAAAAAGGTTAAGTTTCCTACCTCTCTCTCTCGCTCTCCCTCTCTCTACATTTTGTCTATCACCCTTTCTAATTCACACACCGGAGGGTTCGCCGGGGGACTACCCCGTCTCCCGATTGAACTTGCTTGCAGGTTTTCCAGTGGACCTGAGGAGCTTGGATCGGTCCAGCCCATACACGACGACACCCAGTATTATCACTTCTATTCATATTGAGCTTGATTTTTCCTACAGGTGGACAAGACCACATTGATAAGCTTTTAGATTGAAATGGAGTAGTAACATCTAATTTAAATATCTGAAAGATTTCTTTAGAGTAATCAAGAATAGTTTTCACACTATCTTGAATACTAATATGTTTATTTTCAAAAATTATTTTGTTACGATTTTTTCAAATAATCCAAAGAGATATAATAAAAAGATTGAACGATTTCAAATCATTAAGATAAACTTAAAATGAGCCTATAACCTTTTAACTAGACCATCTAATTGAATTTACAAACAAAAGAAGTTTGATACTACGCAATTCATACACTTACAATGATAAATGATAATTTAATTTATAATGCATTTTTATCAAAATTTTTTTAAGTAAACCAAACAATAGAATAAATATTATAATGAGTAAATTATTGAGAAATTTATTTATAAATCTCATTTAGTGAATTTATAACTCAATAAGTCCATAAAATTTTCTAATATTGTATCAAGTCCCATATATTTAGACTAGTATTTCAATAAGTGTTTTTTCCCATGTTATAATTATTATGTAGACTATTTTACTCTTATAAACTTTTATTATGACATATATGTTATACCATATATCTAGGATAGATAATATCAATTATTAGATATATTTCATTTATGGTATATATAGAACATTGTATATAGAATATGAAAGATTAGTATTCTTAGTATTTTCTTTGCCTCAATATGAACTCGCAACAGAGATGATAGTAAATCGGTGATGAACAATCTTTTTTTTTTTTTTTTTGCCATTGTTACACATAAATTGTAGTCATTTTGTCATTTTGTATAGTCGTCGATATTGTGTAGTTTATTCACCGGTATTATACTGGTGTTAATTATATACAGATTTTTCTAAAAATTTGTGTCAATATATATGAACTATTTGATAATTAGTTGTATATTGTTTGTTAATATACTTGTTAGTTGAATAATTATTTTTGCTACCATTGAACAATCGGAATAGTCGATTTTTACTTTTTTTAATTGTGTTTCATATTTTCATATTGCAGTGTGAATGCTCGTATTGATATGGATTTAATTTTTTTAAGGCTAGTTATATGTTAATTGTAAACTGTGAATATTCACATTGTATTTTGATATGAATTTTATTCTTTCAAATGTTAGTTGTATGTTTGTTGTTTTTGTTACTTTGCTTATTGGTTGAACAATCATTTTTGTTACTATTAAACAATCGAAATAGTCGAGTTTCAATATGATTAATTTTCTTTCATGTTTTCTCGTTGCAATATGAAAGTTCACATTGTAATTTGTTGCAATTAGTGTCGTGATCAGTAACATTATTAATCAATATTAATATTCACATTCAAGAATAGTAATACAAGCGCAAACAACAATGTATTAATATTCACATTAAAAAATAGTCATACTAGCATAAATAACAATGTGTTATATATTTTTGTCAAAAATGTAGTGTGTACATAGAGATGTGAATGTTCACATTAATTTTGTAATACAAATAGGTAGTCGCACCCAATGTTAATGTCACGTCCCAAAACCCGCCCCTAAAGGTTTCGGGCATGACCTATTCAAAAACGGACACTTAACCTGTTATACGTAATATATGGGGCCTTGGCGGAAGCACTAAAATTTAACATAATAACAAACTCCATTGAGCTACCTCTAATATGCCAGGATCACATGCATCATATACATTATAATAACCAGTCACAGGCCAAAATTATACTGTGAGCATCAGTCATATAGATATACATATACAGCCCCAGCTCTAAGATTGGGCATAAACAAAAACATTGAAGTCATGTACATTTAACCTTAAATGAGTAATAAAAAAAAAACAAGACAATGTTTAACAAAGCTTCACAAAACTGAGTGATCTCGCTTAGTGCCTGGACTCATAAAGGTTGACAAAAGGGAACGAACGTCCTGGGTTAGGACTGACCTCCTGGTTGGTTACCTACAGGAACAGACATACAGAGGGTGAGCCAAGCTCAGTGAATAGTAATACATAAATAAAATAATGCTTAACTTGAAACATTGTATAATAGAAATACACATGGATTTGTAACTTCTCAATACTTATTGAACCATAAATTGTGTCTAACATGCTTTGGAAATAAGTAAGGATAGACATACGAACTAAATGCAACTTTTCAAATGTTCCTGAACATGGGTCTCCGCTCGAGCGGACCATGCAATTTCTGAAATTCTACAATGCCAAGTAAAGTTCCAACCTGGCATTCAAAGCTTCAAACATGTACTTTCGTATACTAATGCAGCATTCACAATACGAGTCTGAATCTGTTCTTATTCATTATAGACTTAAATCTTATCATGAAACATATTGGCTTGAATATAATGTTTTGGATTAAAATCCCGGTATAATGTGGCACAAACCCTTAATCATGGTGGCATGAAGCCCATTAACATAGTGGCGCAAGGCCCTTGGATACTTACCAAGCTTCAAAACATATACTTACTAAGCTTCAAAACATATACCTATCAATCTTTAAAACATATGCTTACCAAACTTTAAAACATATACTTATCAATCTTTAAAACATATGCTTATTAAACTTTAAAACATATACTTATCAATCTTTAAAACATATACTTAAGCATACAATGCAAAGTCCACATGATTTGTCTGAGTCTGTTTCACTTTATAGGCCCTTTCTTGAAACATATCAGCTTGAACATAATGGTTGGCTTAAAGCCCTTGAATGGTGCGGCATAAGCCCTTAAACATTGGCATAATGCCCTTGGAAGGTGGCATAAAGCCCTTAAACATTGGCATAAAGCCCTTGGAAGGTGGCATAAAGCCCTTGAAAGTTGACATTAAGTCCTTGTAAATTGGCATTAAGAATGCCCTTGTAAATTGGTGTTAAGCCCTTGTAAATTGGCATTAAGAATGCCCTTGTAAATTGGCGTTAAGCCCTTGTAAATTCTTGTATGAACTCAAGAGGTGTCTCACACGGGTTCTAGCGGTGACTCACAATGTAGCACTTAGTTCCGTGTAGCACTTTGTTTCATAACGTAGTTACTTATATCGTATGGCCAAAGGCCCATAATCTTAAAGAATGAAAACACTTCATTTTTCCTCCTTTCTTTATATACACATATCAAAACATAACGTAATTACATATCGTGTATAAACAAGGTGTTAATGACAATCATTAGCTATATATATGAAGCAGATAATGGTACTACTACTCACAATGCTATAACAGAGTGCTTGTCCTTCTCGGGTTATGCCCTACACATGTACACAACTTATACATTAAGGGCATCAAACACAAATTCCAGAAATACCAGAGGGTGAAGCACGTAAAACAGAGCAAACAATATTTTGCAGCATGAAGTTTCAAACCTACTTCTCCAACTCAATATATATATATATATAAAAGATTACTAGTCTTACAAAACACATTATGAAATTTACACCCATTCATCTTCTATTCAAAGAAAGAAAGGATTTTTATGAACATTTCCATGTTCCCCAAAGCTCCTTAAATTTCTAGTGTTTTTACCAAAAACCAAACATTTCCCCATCCCCATAAGAAATCCTACTAAATCATTCTCTTGATTTAATAACTAAGCAAGCCCCCAAATATTTAGTAAAATGATTTGGGATTAAACCCATTCTTGAAAACTTCACATTTTAGGTCACAAAAATTAATATCAACATAGTCCATACCATCCCACATAATCATCACAATTCAACATATCTCAAAAGGAATTCTTAAATTCCATTTCAACATTCCATAATCGAATTTATATCATCCACATTATCAACAAATCTTTTCCCCCAATTTCCCTTTTATTAAAACATAATTTACAATGCATTTAACAAAGTTCAATAGCAAAGTTTAAACATAATTTTCAAACATAACCAAATTCCAATTAAACTTGAACACATCTAATTCAACCTACCACTTTCATGATTCAACTATCAATTTGGGCCAAATCATTGATTATCATCAAAAATCAACCTAGGGTTTCTAAGAAATCTACAAATTTCAAATAAAATTTTAAATCTTCTTAACCCATTACTTTTTATTTCAAATCTTCCCATTTATTAGGCACCCTAGGTCCAAAATCCATACACCATAATCTAAACCCCATAAACCATACTCTAAACCCCATAATAGAACCCCAACATACCTCAAAAATTTCGAAATTCCATTCGGTAGAAAGTGGTGATCTCCTCTTATTCTCCATCCTTGATGCAAGATCCATGGTTGATTTGTTGAGAAAAGTGGAGGAAATCAAGGTTTTGGGAGCTAGGGTTTCGGACATGGAAGAGGGGAGAAGAAGAGAGGAAAAGAAAATGCAAGAAATGAGCTCAAAATCACGTTTTTGAGCTGCTGCCCCGCACATCGCCGCACGTGCGCCGCATTTCCCGCACGTGCGGTCCTGCTTCCAGCACAGATATGAAAACTTCAAACATGCGTAACTCTCTCATTCGGACTCCGTTTTAGGTCATTCTTGTGTCCAAATTGAAGCCCCGAAAATAATCTTTCCAATGGTTCTAACCTCACATCCAAATTCAAAGTGTGGAAAAAGAAAAGGGCAAAAGAGTGACGGCTGATCGTAGGCGAATTATTCGAATTAAAGTTTTTGGTCCAATCTTACCTTACCATCATATTACCACCACAATCAATACCCCAAAATAAAATAGGGAGGTTCCAAATACACTAATAAAAATGCCACAGATATAAATCACTTTTCACAGAAAGCAAGTAAATGCACAGAATAACAGATCGAAAATATACCAAAAACAAATATGAGGGTCGGGTTATTACAGTTAATGTTCACACATTCATGTAACATTAAGTGTGTGTATGGTTCCATGAAGCGATATTATTTACCCGTATTTATTTGTGATGTAAAAGTTCACATCAACATTTAGTGGGAGATTTTCAGAAGGTAGACGATTTAGGATTCTGGAAATGTGAAAGATTTTTTCTATAGAATAAAGGAGAGATTTTCTCTATAGAATGGAGGACTATTGTTTTTTTTATTTTTTATTGTGTATTAATTTCAAAATAAAACCATTAATAAAAAGTTAAAAAAGTGATTGAATCATATTATATTCAACAGGACATAAGAAAATATTAAAAAAAAAAAAATTAGTTAGATGGAATAAAATATTTAGAAAGGGGCCTAAACGATTCAAAGGCTTTGAATGGGAAAGTCCCCATTTCAACCTGTCCAAAGAAATTTATAGGGAAATGTTAGAGATCCTAAATATTTTATCAAATATTTTATATGAGTGTAGGATCCACATAATATGAGTCTCATATGGGTTCCATATCCATATGAAATATTTGATAAATTTTTTGAGAACTCTATCATTTTTGAAATTTATATGCTCTCAATATTCAAAATGGGAACAAATTTCATGAAGATTTCCGCCATTGCCTAGGAAGAAGAGGAACCCAAGACAGCTATCCTTTCTCCACTAATAATGGATCTCACAAATTCTTTCTTCACCTCAATCCTAAAATAAATAAAAAGAAAAGGTGAGTTGATTTGGTATTATGGTCGCTTAGTCAAACTCGCTAGTCATCGGAGAGGGATGGTTTTTCCTACTTTGATTCTTCATTGCCCCAAAAGTCTTTCTCTCTTGCAATTGGTGTGTAAATAGTCAAACTTAGAAATTTCTAAATGCATGTTTTTCTCATATTTCCTTTTTCCACGTATTGTAATCGCTTTAACCTCTACAGATCTCAAGTGACCAAGAATAAAATCAGTAGTTGAATTTTGAGAGGGAGCAAAAACAAAATCTCATAGGGGTAAAATGAAAATTAGTTTAAAATCACAGCTAAAATTAATATTTTCCAAAAATTTAAATGACGAAAATAAAAAATATATAAATCAAATTGATTTTGAACATTTAAATTTAAGTATTATATTTAATTTTCTATTTTCTTTTTTCTTTTTTGAATTTTTTTTTAAGTATATAACATATCTATTCATGATTTTGCTCAGTAATCACTTGTGCTGGTTTCATTGAAACTTTCTCTCTTTAAACGTATCCATGGCCGGTGAAGGTATCTAGAATTCCTAACGACAAATTTAACAAAATGTTGACGGAACAAGTTATATTATTGTAATAAATTTAATGGTATGTTTGAATTGAATATATTTATAGATTAATTTTTGCCTTTGGTTGGTGCATATAGGTTTTGGCTTTGTATGCTTGGTTTCCTTAGGAGCCCAAGAAGTTGAACAAGAGATTACACTAGCACTATTAATTTATTTACCACCATAATGCATCTTTGAAGGAGCTTCTCCTCCAACATTACTAATAAATATTAAATTCGATCATCGATAAATAAAAATATGATAAATAATTTTTGTTTCGGACTAAAATCAACCATATTGTCCCCACCAATGTAATATTAAATTTGTTATTAATTAATAATACTAACCCATTGTATCAGTTTAGTACCAAAGTATGGGCACCCGTCCTCTCACACCCGCTTTCGTTTTTAAGGATTTAAGATTGATATTTACGTGTATATTGCAAGGTCATTTATTACATAGCCAGAGTTTGGGAATATTCTTTGAGCACAAACCGACCCGAGATGGCCTGATTATATTAATATATTATATAAATATATATATATGTATTTTTTTTTTTTTTTTTTACTTAAAATAAATAAATATACCGAAGAGGGAAAATTCACCCACCAAACTTTGAAAGAGAACAAAAAAAATTATATGTTCAGGTCTACTTAACTGCAAAAATATTATTTTTCATGTAATATATGGGTTTATTGGACGAGTTTGGGATTGTGAAATACGTTTAGGTCCGAACTTAAAATTGATCTCGTATGCTTGAAGTTGTGTTTGGCAGAGAATAGACACGTATTTATTTATTTATTTTTTTTATAACTTAGGCTTGACTTAGACCCGGCCCAACCGATGCCACATCTAATATACCTTAAAATAATAAGCTAGTTTGATAAATCTTATGATTTAAAATTAATATATACAGAATTATCACTTTATTTTGTTAAATGTACTACATAATTTTTACCATTTCTATATTACTTCCAAAGACTATATATAAAAGAATGAATGTAGATTTTAGCATAATTTTTTGTTTGTATATCACTCAGCAAAAATATATATATATATATCAATTTTTTTCTCACTAATTCCTAAACCGTTATAACAACTATCTCACATGAAATTATATTAACTTTACACATACTAGAAAATAAATTTTTCTTCTAATTTTTTTTATTTCACTTCTTTTTTTAAAAAAAAAATTTCTCAAGATACTTTTCAAATTCAATAATGCTATACACAAAATGTATTCCATCTTATTTTATTGTTTCCTATTTCATTCTAAATATGTAGATCATCAAAACAAAAAACAAAACAAAAAAGTGTAAAAGATAATATGTAGAATATGAAATAATGCAAAAATTAAATGAATAATTCTCATTTTGCTTTGTCAATAAATTTCCTTTCGATTTACAGCCTGTGAACTATCTGTATGTGAAGGAAGGGAGAAGAAAAAAAAAAAAAAAAAGTTAGCGGAACGAGTTCAAAGACTATTCGCTAGTGAGTCAATACGGCATAATATGAGTAGTTTTAGTCTCATAACTCGCCAAACACGACTTCGAGTTAACTCGGAACACCTTCACCAAATCAACACACATCTGCCTAGCTCTGGCCGTACAACCGCTCTGCATCACCAGCAGTACCTTGGTCAAACCGTTGTTCCTCATCGCGGCCTCCTGCGCCGTCCGATCACGGCACAGGTAGCATACGCTCCAGAGCACCGCAACACCGTGCTCCGTCCCCGCACTCGTTCCCTTCATCAACCTCTTGACGATCGCCGCCACGCAGTTCTCGTCTTCTCCTATCGCCGCCCTTCCCTCCGCGCACGTCGACACCATCTCTACCAGCTTCATTGCCTTTTCGATTACCGATACAACCGTGTCCGAACCGGAGATGATTTTCCCTGCGGTTCTCACGATTCCGAACTGGACGAGTTGTTTTTTCACCGGTCTAGATGTTGTTGATAAGGCGATCAGGCAGGATAATCCGGCCTCTATAGCCGTTGGATCGGTTTCGGACCTTGCTAGACGGTGCAGTTCGAACAATAAACCTTGCTTTTCGGCGATTGCGCGTTGAGAGTCGGTGTTGAACGCGATTGATTCCAAAACCCTAGCTGATTCGACTCTAGAACTCAAACTGCCTCTCTCGAGAACCGAGACGAATGGAGACAAACAATCTCGATTGCATTTGAACACCAGTCTGATCAGTTCTTCTTTGACTCCATTTTCAGATACAATCAAATCCAAAACAGTCATAATCAATTCCAGCACTTGGATTTCATCGACATTGCACAAGATTCCAACGATCCTGGAAACAAATCCATCAATACTCGCGAGAAACTCGCGATTCTCGCCAGAATACTTGGCGAAATCGGCGATCCGCGAGAGCGAATCTAAGCAATTCGTAGTTGATTTGTTGATGATCTTGATAGAATCAAGTAGCTGTTGCTTAGAAATCAGAGGAGGAGGAGCGGAGGCGTCGGAGTGGGGGGAGGTCATAGGGATGGAGTGGGAGTCGTGAGACCAGAGATGGATGAGGCGGCGGAGGGTGAGATTAGGGACAAAATCAGTGGAAGGGAGGACCTGCATGGTGGCGGGGCAAGTGTTGTGGCCGTTGTCGAGCCAGGTCTGGATGCTAGATCGGTCGTAGGTAACGCCGGTGGAGAGGCTCACCGGAGACTTCATCACGTCCATAGAAATCGGGCACCTGAACAAGTTAGGCACAGTAACGTAAAGCTCGTTCTTGTCTCTCGCCATCTTCGTAGTGAATATTTTGAGTTTGAGAGAGAGAGAGAGAGAGAGAGAGAGAGAGAGAGAGAGAGAGAGAGAGAAGTTGGGAAGTGAGGAAGGAAAGGGAAGGAGGCGAGGGGGGTTTTGAAGGGGGAGGTGGTGGTCGGCAGAGAGGAGAGTCAAAGCGGGAGAGATGACGTCTGATTCGGTCAACAACGTTGTCTCTCTCTCTCTCTCTCTCTGTCGTCTGTGTGTGCGTGTTAGTTAATTTAATGAAATCGTGTGTGAGTTGGACTTTTGAATTAAATGGGTATACGACTGGAAGTGTGGGACCGCGGCTACATTTGGACCTTTTGAAATTTTCGTGCTTGGAAACGGTCATCACATAATTGTGCGCGCGCGCGCCCAATGGGTTGTTTGCATCAATAGTATTTCGGTCCTTTGCTTAAACTATTTGTTTTATTATTATTATTTTGAGCACCCTCTCAAACTTCTAATTCTCAACCCTCCCTTCATATACATAACGGGTGGTGATTAGAGAAGAAAGAAAAAAAAAAAATGACCAATCAAAAAAAAAAAGAGGTCAAAGAGAATAGAGAGAAAGGAGTCTTAAACATTTTTGTTTCTGTTAATTTGAGTGATTCGTAAGATCACTTTTTCTGACATGAACAATTTTATGAATCAATCAAATATAAAAGGACAGGGAAAGGTGCATAGAAAGTAACAAATGATTTTGATTTTTATTAGGATGTATTTAAATTATAAATTTAGAAAGAAAAAGAAAAAAAGATGAGCAAAATGTTGGTAGGGATTTGAAAAATGAAAAAGAAAAAACAAGTAAAATGTGTATTTGGGTACCATTTTGAAAATGCAAAAAGAAAACTATAAATGAAATATAATAACATTTCACTCACATTTTTCATTTCATTTGCAAATCTCTATTCAAATTTATTATCTGAACACAACAATGAGACAAACTAATAATTTATATAAAAAAATGTATTATAAAATAACAATGTGTAATTTAAATTTAATCTCCGCATAGATCTTACAAAATAAAATTTTAATACCAATCCCTAATCACACGCTGATTAATTTTCGACAAAAACCTAAATAATTGAACTTTTCATTAACAAAACCCATAGTTAAGCTGTCATCAACAATATATATATATATATTTTAAAAAAATAATTACAATAAATTTTATAAATATTAATAATTAAAATCTTATTTTTTTAATAAATTTATAATTATTTTTTTAAGGTATCACTAAATTGTATTTTAAAATAACAACAATGCTACATCATAATATAATATTAAAATTAGATCTCATATGAAAAAATATTTAATAAATTAAAATTTAATACTTATCAACCACATCATTAAAATATTTTTTAAAGGTGAAATATCTCTTTTAAAATAATAGGAAATTGAGAAAGGCACACAAAAGGAAACAACTAATCTTGATTTTATTAAATAATAATATATTTCAAAAGAAAAAAATTGTTCTTTAAAAAATAAAAATAATTCAATTAAACCCAGGGTCAAGTCAAGATTTTTTTTTTTTTTTTTTTTTTTTTTTCCATTTTCCGTAGAGCTCAAAGAAATCCACTTCCTAAGAAGTACATAAAAAAACAAATTTAGGATTTAATTTATGCATAACTTAATGATTGCCATGGTGCACTTAATTAAGTTAATTGATGTTAAATTGTGTTCTTAGCAGATAACTATAAATTGTATTGAATTATGTTTAGATGTGGAGAAGTTATAAATATATTTTTATTTTACACTACTCTTTCTATGAGAAATGAAAAGAAAGAAAATATCTAAATCTCCTCAATGAGACAAGGGCATAAAAAATTTAGGTGGAGGCAATAATTTTTTCAAAGTTGAGTGGGCTTAATTGCCCTTACTTGTCCTCATGATAAAAGCAACAACTCATTAGCAAATAGTAGTTCCAACATTTCACAAGAAAAGTTGGTGATTCAACCACCCCTCTTTCATGTAGATCTTTTTTTAATTTATTTGAAGTTTTTTTCACACACTTTAAGAGTTGTATATATATTTTTATTTTCTTCCAATAAAGAAGAAACTGATAATAAGAAAGAAAATTTCATGTGCATTTGATTTATATGTAAAGAATTACTAAAAAATTTAAACGTTTCACTTTTGTAATTATGTATACAAAATTCAACTTGAAAGAAATATTCCCTCAAGAAAGCTAGTATAGTGGGACTCATGCTTTTCCATGAATCTAGCACACATTTTATCAAGAAAAATGTTTCTCTTTTTTTATTTTAACTTTTTATTTTTAGTTTTTATTTCTTTCTTTTAATATCATGTTCGATGTACTGGGCACTTTAAATAGAGAAATGCAAATAAGTATTTCTAGAACATTGTTTAAAGGACGAATTATATTAACAGTCTTTATAGTTTAAGATTTGTATCACTTTGGTCCTGACTTTTTAATTGCGATACATTTGACCTTAAATTTTGATTCTTATTTCAAATAAGAATAATAAAAAAATGTTTCTTTTGCAAACGGTCCATTTCAAATGTAAAATCGTCATACAACTTATTTTGTGTTGGTTAACTTGTATGTTTTTTGAAATGTAATGTCTTTTTTTTTTTAATGAATAATGCTGCAGTTTTCTTGGTTATAGAATTTTGTTTGGTTTGATTTTTAGAATCTATTTAAAAAAAATCTTTCTAACAAACTAAAAATTAAATTGGCGAAAAAAAAAATTAATAACATTATTTTTATATAATTTTATGGGTAAACTACCAATAGGTCCTACTTTGGAGACTTATTACCCAATAGGTCTTACTTTGGAGATTTATTACCCATTAAGTCCTATTTGATAAATTTATTAAGTGATAAAGATAAATTTATCAGTCTTTTTTTTTATGAATAAATTTATAGTGATAAATTTATCAGTCTCTTTGTTTTTATGAATAAATTTTTAGTGATAAATTTATCACTCTCTTATTTTTATAATGTTAAATTTATTAGTTAGGACCTGTAGGTAAATAAGTCTAGTTAATAGGACTAATTGGTAAGTACCCCTAATTTTATCTTGTGGGAGGATAGAAATAATTTTTTTAATTTTTTTTTATATTTATTTTCGTTAAATTAGTTAATATTTTTTCAAAAATCAAACATGGCGACAACTATGATTTCATTATTAAACCAATCTATTAAACAAAAAAATCAAAACTAAAAATATTTTATATATTAAACATATCAATTATAAATTAAAAACTTAATAACCATCCATTACTAGTTATCCAAAAATATCTGTAAACAACAAATATAACAGCCATCCAAAAATATCAACAAAAACAATTACATATTACATAATCATCATCCAAACATATACTAAAAATTAATTTGGTAAATTTTTTTTAAACAAAATAAAAATGTAAAAGATTAATTATTGTTATATAATTTTATCTTTGGTGGGTAGAAATAATTTTTAAAAATTAAAAAATAATTTTTTGATATTTATTTTTTATCAAATTAATTTATATTTTATCAAATTAACGACTTTGTTCTTGAAATGGAGTAACGATGTTTTCGATTGTCCTTATTCGAAACGAGATTTAAAATTATGGTCAAATGTATCACAATTGAAAAATCATGGACCAAAGTAATACATGTCCCAAACTATATGGACCGTTAATGTAATTCACCCTTGTTTAAAATTGGGATTTGTCTAAAAATTATTTTAAAATGGTGAAAAAGTTAAAAATTAAATTAAGTGTGTTATTTAAATTTGTAAATTTTTTTTTTTTTCTTCGTCTTGTACCTAAGGGACACTTAACATGACCCGTTTAAATAATCCAAAGCACATAAATAGCAAAAGGGAAAAGAATACAACTTCCTTGTTTTCTCTTGAAATTTTGGTTTTCTTAAATATTAATCATATAATTGTTAAATTATAAGAAATTCAAATTTAAGTAAACTCTTGACCACACTTCTTTAATTTGTATTGAGTCCTTATCAAAGACTTCAACAGCTTTAATAAATGGAAGAAATTATGGAATTTCATTAATTTGTACATCAGATGAAATAAAGAAATGAAGAAAAAAAAAATAAGATGAGGCTTCATAAATTTGTAACCCTATTTGTTGAAACTATAAAGTGTAGGTTTATGTTTGGCAGCTTACTTGCCCACTGACTATTTCTTTAAAAACGTAAACGAGTTGAAAAATCACCTCATTTTCACTTAGATTAGATGTATGGTATACATTATCAGGATATTTTATCAAAATTTCATTTTTTAAAGTAGGGATACGAATGCTGGAATAGGTAAGGGTACAAAAACGTTACGAGTATGTTGATACGCGCTACAAAAAATTAAGATTTTAGATATTAAAATTTAGGAATAAAATTATTTTTTAAGAGCCAAATATTTTTGTCGCAAAAAATGCCGTTATTTTATTTTTAACAACAAAAATTAAACATTAGTAATGAATTATTATCCTTTTGGGATAAATTTTTTGTCTAAAAAAATAAACCATTTTGAGACTAAATTATTTTGTCACTCAAAGTCTAATTATTAGTGACATTTTCAAAATTTTGTCAATAAAAGACTTGTTTTAGATTTTTCAGGACAACTTTTTAACGACTATCCTTATGACGATAGAAATTGGTTTCTAAATATCTTTTGTAACAAAATTTTCACTTTTAGAGATCAAAACATTTGGTTTCTAAAATACTTATTTGTTGTAGTGATAGTAGAATATAAGTACAATGCAATACATCCATAAAAATATAGTTGTACATAATACATAACAATTAAAAAATCAAATTTAAGAAACAATTAAAATATTTTTGAAATGCAAAGAAGAACTCTTAACGATTTATATATATATATATTTTTATAATTGTAAAATATTGCTTTTAAAAAAATTTAAAAATAAGCAAAATATAATTGTTCCAACACTCTTATATTTATATATATATATATATGTATGTATGTCGTGAATATCTGAAAAATATTTGAAATGTACCCATCTCTTACCCGAAATGTACATATCTTGTATCCATACAGAACCCCAATGTATTTTGCATAACTATATGTATTTGTGTCATGTTACTCATGTGACAATATGTTCAAAATACCCAAATTTCATAACTTTTTATATATGTGACTTTCAACGTGTCATAGTATGTCTCATTATTTTTAAAAAATTTAGACTTCATAACTTTATATATGTGACTTTCAATGTGTCATAATATGTCGTTAATCACAAAAAGCGTGTCACGATATATCTTATTGTTTTTAAAATATGATAAATCCTACGCACACACCTTATTTATTGTGTAAATACATAAAAAGTAAAAATATCCATAGTAACCATTTTACATGAGGCATCAACCCCTATTTCCCTGCAATTAGTGCCAAGTCTTATTAAATTTAAAAGGATTAATTACCTAAAGATCTTATTCACCAATACTGTGGTAGCTTACATCTTGTTTAAGATTTTTTGAACCAGTAAATCCCATTTTGAGATATAAAGATGTTTTTGCCCTTCTGTCCTTTGATTTGATTCGATTATCCAGTAAAATTGAGAATATTATCAGTTTTTTTTTTCAATTTTAAAACTGAGAACATTAATTATTAATTTTGCACAGCAATATTCCAGATAGTTGTTTTGCTAACCGAGGGAAAAAAAAGTATAAAATTAAACGTTTTTGCCCATTGCTTTTTGGTTTGATTTGACTATTTAATAAAACTGAGAATATTTTCAATTTTTTTTAGTTTTTAAATTTAGAACACTATCAATTTTTTTCAATTGTAAAACTAAGAATACTGAGGGGAAAAAAAAATAGAACATAAGATTAAATTGGTGATTTCATTCTCATGAACTCTATAGCTGAGAACAATGATACTAAAATCAACGTTGAAATTGAGATTGAAAACAATAGTTTTGAAACTAAAAAAATTCCCTCAAAAATTAGGGCTTAAGATATTTGAATCTGAAAAGTTTAGAATCGTTGAGCCGATCTATAACATTGTCGATCATAGTTTTGCAAACCTCAGGGTATCAAGAAACGAAGTGATCTTCAAGAGCTCGTCGAAGACCACTTGCAACGAGAGCTCTTATTTTCAGTATTTTGCTTTTTTGAATCTGATAATGTTCCAACTGAATCGAAGTTTTATGATAGTAGATGATCTTCTAGCTTTGTTGCTCTTTAATTTGTGAACAAAAAAGTAGGAAAATCTGAAATTTGTGGAAATAGATAGATAGATAGAAAGAGAGGAACGACTTCGAATATGAGAATGTTTCCAACTGATATCAATATTTGATGATAGTAGATGATCTTGTAGTTTTGTTGATCTGGAATTTGTAAACAAAAAAGTAGAAAATTTTGAAATTTGTAGAGATAAAGAGAGAGAGAGAGAGAGAGAGAGGGTAGACGGGGTGTTTTGTGTTTTTGAATTTATAAAGATAGATTGGTCATATAAAATTAAGAAAGACTTGTGAATTTAAAATTTTGTAAATAAAATCTAAGTTACCTTTATTTGTCAAAATAGAACTTGACTGTAAATTTCCCAATTTAAAATGATGGTAGATGAGATTGAGATCTACCAGCCTGTAACTCTCCTACTTACAGCATTTACCTTGACTTTATGATCAACAGTTGCTGATCATGAAAGCTTTTCTACTCCAACCAATTGTTTTTAAGCAATACAAAGAATAAGGAAAAACAAAATTGTGTAAGAAAACTCCAAATATGTATAATAAAACTTTACCCATCAAAAAATAAATGTATAAGAAAACTTGGCGTGACTATGACGTCCAAAGGTACTGTCCGACTTTCATGGCTAAATTACGATCCAACCAAATCTCTCTATTTTTCTAAATTTGTTGGCGTGACTATGACGTCCAAAGGCCCCCACCCCCAATTTTGTTTTAATAATATTAAGAATTCCAAAGAAACCCACAAAACCAGCAATGTTTCTGTGGTGTTTCTGTTTATATTCATATTTAATTTTTTTATATTTTTTATAAATAGGTATTCGGGTTAATTTACACACATCTCGACTAATTTTGAAGATTAATCTCACTGTCCACTTGTGAAGATCCCATTTAAAGGCAGAGCAAACGCTCTGTATGGACTGACCCCAAAGAACTTATTGCGGCTAGTCAAGTTATACCTATTAAGCCCTAAGGAGCTTAATTTATGAACAATGAATATACAAAACTTATGTACGGAAATATCTTAACAAAAATAATTATTATATAACTCAAATTCATTTTGATTTTTGATCAGATAATAATTTTTTTGAGTATTTTCCTGTACACTAGTTTTGTGCATATATTTTATTGCTAATTTATAGTCATAGGCATTTGGCTTCTCTCCAACTGGAGAAAAATCCAGTCCACTGCTGTTTAACTTGTGGATCCATTTCGAATCCCACCTTTTAGGTTATTTAGGTCTATATGTATACATCCTAAAATAAAAAATAAAAAAAAAAAAACTTAATTAAATAATCATAATTATATAATTTTATTAATTTTTTTCTTTAAATAGGCAATTTATTTCAAAATCGTATTTGTTATTCAATTCTCAAAAGCAAATCTAATTAATTTAAATTATGAAGGGACCATTAATAGATCAAACAAACTTTTTTTTCTCTCTTAAACAAATGATCTATATAAACCCCACAATCCTAGGAAATGGCTTTCCTCCATACCCCTTTATATTATATTTTGCAACCGTTATCTCGGATCAACAACGATAATTCAGAGAGAGAGGTTTCTCTCTAGTCTATTATCGGACTAGAAGGTACTGTTGGGCAACCGTGGGCGCACCACGAAGCCATCATAAATGTGTAGAGCTTGTCAACTACTTCATTCCTATAAAAAATCATATTCATCGAATATCGATAGTTACTTGATTATATTGCATTTGTGTTAACAATAAGTATATGATTTTAAAAATAAATTGTTAACACAAATGCAATCCGATCAATATGATTTTTTGTAAGGATGAAGCATTCGATAAGCTCTACACATTGAACGATAAGTTAGTGATTGGTCTTGGAGCACCGCTACGTAGTGCCCCAATGGTGTTGTGGTTGGTGAAAGGGGTGGGGCTTACAAATTTGTATTGGATGATTAAAGAACATGAGGGACATGGTAAATTGTGATTGGTGTGGGACATAGTCACGTGGCGTCCCAAGATTAACCAATAATTTTTTACATTGAACGGTTCGGATCATCGATGTGGGCTCCATGGTGAATCCACGGAAGCCCAACAACACTGTTTAGATAATTTTCCCAACTGAAAAAAAGCCTCTCCTGAAAAAACATTCAACTTGTAGACTTAAAAGTAAAGATGAGTTGTATAAAACATCAATTTCATTAGATATCACTAGATATATGAACAAATTAAATTCTTTTTTTTATTTATTTTTAAACGGATCACAATTATGAGTTTAAACATAAACAACCCATTTTATAAAATAAAATGTGACTTGTTTATCTATTATTAATATCTGATAAAATTAATTTTTTACACATATGATTTCACTATAAAATTTATAAAATAAAAAGTTAAAATAATCATTATAAATTCAGAATACAACCCACAAAATGAAATAAAAAATATATAGAGAGAATAATGGTAGAGGAGAAGCCTTTCTCACAATGCTAATGGTAGTGGATTAGACTTTTTTACAAGCCAAATCAAATATTTCCAAAAGCACCCGTAAAACCAGCAATGTCCGTGATGTTTGTGTAGGAAAACTATTTAATAAAATAGCAAACTGTGCGTATTGAAAATTTTAAAAAAAAATGCCTGGAAATAAAATTATAAAATAAATTTTAGAATGTAAACTTTATTTTTCCAAAACCCAAAAAAGAATTATTTTCTGAAAATGAAGGAAAGAAAGAAATTTCTTGTTCAAGTATAAAACTAGAACAAGAACACACTAAATTACTTTAAATAAAATAAAAATAAAAATAAAAACTTACAAATTATTGTTGTATAGAAATGCAAAAAGGAAAGACAGCTGAGGCGTGTGTTGGATACACTTTCCTTAAAATCGTTACGTCCTTGCTACGATGCTCGAGAATAGATGACGTCAACCTCCCACGATGCAACGACTATATCTAAGAATTGCAGCACTACAATCTGGGTCTAGTGAACAGACTGAGTTGTATCTCTTTCTTACAGAAAATTATAAGAACAATATGCAGAACAGTAATACGGCGAAATGGAGAAAAATGAATTCATGAATTGGTTGGAGAATGTCTGAATTTATAGGCAAGATGGTGATTGTTCAGATGGGTTTGGAAGCCCTTTGAATAGGTGCGAACTTGAAAACTGCCAGAGTGAAGAGAGGTGACCAAAGAACAAAGGAATGCCACTGTTCAAGTTTGAATTTTGAAATTGGTGCAAACGTTTGAATTTTTTCGTTAGGATTTCAAGTTTTCCCGCAAGAATTTGGGGGAAAAAAAATTCAAACAAATTTTGTCAAAAAATTAAAGCTAGGACCCGAGTTGACCCACAACTCGCACCCAGCACAGCTGGCCGGACTGCAGCGGGGCGCGCTCGTGTGGTGGTTTTAGGCCAAGCCCACTTTGTTCATAACTCCCCTCCTTACAAAACTTGGGGTGCCCCTTGGGGCCCAATACAAGTATGTCTACCTAGAGCTTATATACTCACACTAGCTCTTTTAAAGTTTCAATGTGGGACAACCAATTTAAGAAAACTCACATTTGACTCTTCAACTTCCCATTTCACGAACCCGAAAATGACATCAACTTCCCATTCACTCATAAATAGTTTTGACAAATCATCTTTACCGTGTGATTTGCCATGCGACAAGGAACATGTCACCTCTTGGACTCACCCCAAAAGACGTGTGGACGCCACTCAAATTTAGGCTCAAAGTTGCCCCAAAGTAAGCTTATGAAAACCATAATTTCCAACAATCTCCCACATGAATGTAGTTCACGAAAACGGACATGCAATAATATGCAAAAAGTGCAAGAGAGTACATTTAGGAGATACTTTGCTTCAGGATAGATAGCTTTTGGCTTTGAATCTCCCCTAGTGAAAACCTATCGGACTTACTAGCTGTCCAGTGGACTTAATGCCTTGAACTGTTTAGCCGTTTGTGTAAGCTAAGACAATAGATTACACACAGAGTATTACCAAACACAGTCTTGTTTTGCGGTTATGTTCATTTGGCCCTGAATAATACCTGGTTCGGTGAGTGTTCTAGAGAATTCAGCCTTTTAATTCTCATAAAACCGGCCCAGTTTATACTTACATAGGTAATTCTCATTAAGAATGTCCTTCCACACACCACTTTGATATCCAAGATATAAGAATCATCAAAAGTAACGCTTATCATAGAAAATGGGTAGGAGAGAGAACCTCTCTAGTAATCGGGGAATCTCCATAATTCGGTTGTCCAATTGAACCTAGTTCTTGGGATTTTCAGTCTTCTAGGTTGGGTTGCCATTATGGCGATTCTTAGTTAATAGGCTTTAATTTCATTCCCCTCGATAAACTAAACGCTTGCTCTCACTACAAGAAAAAACACTTTTGGCGACCACCTATTTTTTTTTGTCGCAAATAGTCCACTTTCTGCGACTAAAATTTAACTTTTGGCGACCACAATTTTTTAGTCCCGGAAAATCACCTTTTGGCGACCAAAGGCTTTTTTGGTCGCGGAAGACCACCTTTTGGCGACTAAAAAAAAGGTTGGTCACAGAAAGTATACCCTTTGGCGACCAAAAAAAAAAGTTGGTCGCGGAAAGTATACTATTGGCGACCAAAGGTTTTTTTTGGTCGCGGAAGATCACCTTTTGGCGACCAAAAAAAAAAGTTGGTCGCGGAAAGTATACTATTGGTGACCAAAGGCTTTTTTGGTCGCAGAAGATCACCTTTTGGTGACCAAAAAAAAAAGTTGGTCGCGAAAAGTATACTATTGGCGACCAAAGGCTTTTTTTGGTCGCGGAAGATTACCCTTTGGCGACGAAAAAAAAAAGTTGGTCGCGGAAAGTTATGGCGGGAAATTTTTTTAAAAAAATGATACTACTATAATTACATGCTATTTTTTTGTTTAGGCATTAAAAGTTTTATAAAATAATATATAACCCAATTTTTATGGGTTATATATATGTTTTGCCAAATATGAACAAGAAGCTTGTTATTGGCAGAGTGGATTGGGTGCATGGTGACTCCTTGGTTACGGGTTCGAGTCACAGGTAGCACAAAAAAATTATTTTTTTAGGGTCAAGGCGCGGACTTTTGGCGACCAACTTATTTTTGGTCGCTAAAAGTTTACTTTTGGCTAATATAAATTGGACTTTCTGCGACCAAAAAAGTTGGTCGCAAATGGTCACTTTTAGCGACCAAAGGCTTTTTTGGTCGCAGAAAGCTATCTGTGACGAGGCTTTGGCGACCAACTCGCGACCAAAATGTTGGTCACGGAAAGTGTTTTTTCTTGTAGTGTCTCTAATTAGTCCTTTCGTTAACAAATCCGCAATATTATCTTTAGACCTTATATATTCAATAGATATTATACCATTTGAGAGAAATTGCCGAATGATATTATGTCGTCGACGAATGTGTCAAGACTTGCTGTTATACATATGATTTTGTGCCCATCCTATTGTTGTTTCACTATTACAATGTATGCATTTAGCTGGCACAGGCTTTGGCTACATTGGAATATCTTCTAAGAAATTTCAAATCCACTCTACTTCTTCTCCTATTTTATCTAAAGCTGTAAATTCGGATTCCATAATGCAAGTCTGCTTGGAGAACTTCCAAGAGATTGTTGTGCCTCCTAGAATAAAGACATATCCACTACTGGACTTTGAGTCATTGGTATCCGATATCTAATTCGCATCATTGTACCTTCAAATATTGCTAGATATTTTGTATAATGCAATCCATAATTTTGGTTATGTCTTAGTTATCTAAGCACCCTAATTATAGTTTTCCAATGATCCTTCCTTGTATTGCTTGTGCACCTACTTAATTTGCTGACTGCAAAAGCTATGTCACGCTATGTGCAATTCATTAAGTACATCAAGCTTCCAATGATTTGGGAGTATTCTACTTGTGATATGCTTTCTCTTGTATTCTTTAATAAATGAGCATTAATATCTATAGGTGTCTTAGCAGGAGGGTTGTCATGCTTTCTAAATTTTCCTAGAATTTTGTCAAAATAGTGAGACTGAGATAAGGCATACCCATCAAACATTTTGTAGTATGACATCTGCTACTCCTATATCTTTCATGTCAAACATTTGTTTAACAATTTATTGGTAGTCTTTATCATTTCAATATTGTTACCAATGATGAGCATATTATCTACATAGAGACAAATGATGACACAACCTTTGTCGGTATTCTTGACATAGACACATTTTTCACACTCGTTTATTCTAAACCCATTTGATATCATAGTATGATCAAATTTCTCATGTCATTGTTTCGGTACTTGCTTTAATCGATATAAGGATTTAACAAGTCTACAAACCTTCTTCTCTTGGCCAGGAACTTTCAATCCCTCATGTTGTTCTATGTAGATTTCTTCATTTAAATCTCTATTTGAAAAGGCGGTCTTAATATCTATCTGATGTATTTCAAGATTATACAATCCTGCTATAGTAATCAACATGTGAATGGATATTATTCTTGTTACAGGAGAATATGTGTCAAACTAGTCAAGACTTTCCTTTTGTTTATACCCCTTAATTACAAGGCGAGCTTTGTTTTTGTCAATCGACCCATCTATTTTCATTTTCATTTTGAAAATCCATTTGTATCTAAGTGGGTTGCACGCTGGAGGAAGATCAACCAATTCCCAAGTATGGTTTTGTATAATGGATTTAACTTCGCCATTTATAGCCTCTTTCAATAATGGTGCTTTAGGACCTGGCATTGCTTCCTTAAAGCTTTGAGGCTTATTTTCTAACAGAAAGTTAGAAAATCTAGACCAAAAGACTTAAATGTCCTTAGTCACTTTCCATGTCTAGACTCATCTTCTTGTTGGTCTTTGCCACTTTCCATGGCGTCATTAAAAGTTCATTTATTAGAACTTGGCTCTTTCAATTCAAATGACTCGGCTTGTTCAGTCATTGTCTTTATATCTACAGAAATTTGATTTTCTTAGTTCTTTTTCCAAGGAAAGATATGTTCGAAAAATGATGCATTTTTTGACTCGATAATAGTATTTGTGTGTATATCAAGAATACTTGATTTAAATACCAAAAATCGATATGCGCTACTATTATTTGCATAGCTAATGAATACACAATCAACGGTTCTTGGTCCAATTTTAGTCTTTTTAGGACTAGGGACCACCACTTTTGCTAAGCACCCTCATACTTTTAAGTAATTATAAAAAGGTCGATGACTTTTCCATAATTCATAAGGTATTTGGTTAGTTTCCTTGTGGGGTATCCTATTTAGGATATAATTTGCTGATAAAATAGCCTCCCCTCACAAGTTTTGGAGTAAAATTGAACTTATCAACATGGCATTCATCATCACTTTAAGGGTGTGATTTTTCCTTTCAGCCACTCGATTTGATTGAGGAAAATAAAGTGCAATGGTTTGGTGAATGACACCAAGTTCTGAGCAAAACTCATCAAATGGTGCATCATATTCACTATCTCTATCACTTCTTACAAACTCAATCTTTTTTCCAAGTTGATTTTCAACTTCTACCTTATATTGCTTAAGAGCTTTTAAGGCCTCATCTTTACTTCGCAATAAGTATACATAGGAATATCTAGTGCAATCGTCAATAAAAGTTATATAGTATTTTTTTTTCCACCTCTAGTTTGCACAAATTCTAAATCACCAATGTCGGTGTGAATTAAAGTTAGTGGTTCAGTACTTCTTTCAATTTTATTAAATGATACTCTAGTCATTTTAGCTTCAGCACATACTTCACATTTATGATTAAGGTCAAGATTAAATTTAGGTAAACATTCTAGATTAACAAGTTTACGCCAAGAACCATAATTTACATGTCCTAATCTACCATGCAATAACTGAGAAGAATCAACAATATAAGCAAAAGATGTGTTCTTATTATTAGAAGCAATAGTTGGTACAACAGTTAACACATTGAACTTAAAAAGCCCATTAGTCATATACCCACAGCCTACATACATCACAGCCTTAGTGAGTACAAAATTTTCAAATTCAAATACTAGCCTAAACTCGTTCTTAATCAACAATGACCCAGAAATTAAAATTTTGCGAATTCTCGAAGCATGGAGTACATTGTTGAGAGTGAGTTCCTTTCCCGAGGTCATCTTTAGCACTATCTTCCCTTGTCCTTCTATAGTTGATGTGGAGGAGTTTCTCATGAAGACTTGTTTGCCATTTTCCACCACTTTGTAAGTTGTGAACATTTTTTTATTGGCACAAATGTGGTGGGTTGCTCCAGTATCCACTCACCATTCTTTAGGGTTGCCTACCAAGTTAGCCTCAGAGACTACTGCAAAAAGGTTAATGTCTGCCAATCCCTCAGAAAGGTTGTAACCGTCCGTTATGTTGGCTTGTGCCGGTTTCTTGCTAAAATTTGCTCCATCTTTGCACTTTCGACAATCCTTTACTCGATGTCCATCACCACCATACACATAGCACTTACCTTTGAATCTTTTGTTGTTATCACCTTTGAAGCCTTGCTTGGACCCTTTACCATCTTGCTTTCTCTTTTTGTTGTTGTTGAACCTCAAACTTTGTCTTTGTTCCACAACATTTACCTTAGCCTACATGACTTGGTTAACAGACTTCTTCTCAGATTTCCGGTTGTCCTCTTCAATCCTTTGTCGCATGATAAGTTCTTTCAACTTCATTTCCTTGCATTTGTGCTTAAGGTAATTTTTAAAGTCTTTCCATGTTGGTGGAAGTTTTACAATAATAGCAGCAACTTGAAATGATTCACTTAAAATCATTTCTTCGGAAATGATATCATATAGGATCAACTGAATTTCTTAGACTTGGCTAACCACCATTTTAGAATCAAACATTTTAAAATCCAAAAACTGTCCGGCAACAAATTTCTTTACACTGACATCTTTAGTTTTGTACTTCAATTCAAGAAATTCCCAAAGTTCTTTGGCCGTCTTGTTTACACAATATATATTGTATAAAGAATTATCAAGTCCATTTAGTATGTAATTTCGACACAGAAAGTCACCTTACTTCCAGGCATCTATTGCAACAACAAGTTGACAATTAGCGTCCTCCCCCTCTATCTATTTCGGGGCCTACTCACGGATGTACTGGGCCAAATGCAAAGTTGTAAGATAAAATAGTATTTTTTACTGCCATCTCTTAAACTCTATTCCATTTATTTTTTTGGGTTTTTCTCCATGGTTTATCGACACTGTAGGAGTCACTGGCGATGGTATCAAGACTGTTGGGGTCAAGGTCGAAATAGTCTCAGCACTATCCATTGCCTTTTTTTTCTTTTTTCTTTTTTCTTTTTTTTTTTTTTTCTGAAAATCACAATTTCATAAATAAAATAAATACACAAAAATAACTTAACGATCTTAAGCTATAGGAAAACCATTTAATAAAATAACAAACTGTGTGTATTTAAATTTTTTTAAAAAAAGGATTGGAAATAAAATTCTAAAATAAATTTCAGAATGTAAACTTATTCTTGTTCAAGTATAAAACTAGAACAAAAACACACACTGAATTACTTTAAATTAAAAAAAAAAAAAGAAGAAAAACTTACAGATTATTGCTGTATAGAAATGCAGAAAGGAAAGACAGCCAAGGCGTGTGTTGGACACTTTCCTTAAGATCGTTACATCCTCGCTACGGTGCTTGAGAACAGATGATGCCAACCTCTCAGGATGGAACAACTATGTCCCAGAATTGCAACACTACAATCAGGGTCTGGCGAACAGACTGAGTTGTATCTCTCTTTTATAGAAAATTATACGAACAATATGCAGAAGAGTAATACAGCGCAATGGAGAAAAAAGAATTCATGAATTGGTTAGAGAAGGTCTGAATTTATAGGCAACATGGTGACTATTCGGATGGGTTTGGAAGCCCTCCGAACAAATGCAAACCTGAAAACTATTAGAGTGAAGAGAGGTGACCGGAGAAGGAAGGGATGCCACCGTTTGAGTTTGAAGTTTGAAATTGGCGCAAACATTTGAATTTTTCTGCGAGGATTTCAAATTTTCCCGCAGGACTTTTGAGGGGGGGGAATCCAAACAAATTTTGTCTAAAAATTAAAGCTAGGACCCGACCCGACCCGACCTGCACTTGCGCCTGGCTCAGCTTAGCTGGGTGACGGCGCGTATGTGTGGTGGTTTTGGGCCAAGCCCATTTTGTCTATAACTCTCCTCCTTACAAGACTTGGGATAAAGGTGAGCAGCGGATATTCCGATCCACCCAAACTGACCAAATTGAACTGAACCGATCCGTCGCATTTCGTTTGGTTTGATTTTTAGAATCTATTTTAAAAAAATCTTTGTAAGAAACTAAAAATTAAATTGGTGAAAAAAAATTAATAACATATTATTTTTATATAATTTTACCTTGTGGGAGGATAGAAATAATTTTTTTTTTAATTTTTTTGATATTTATTTTCGTTGAATTAGTTTATATTTTTTCAAAAATCAAACATGGCAACAACGACAATTTCATTATTAAACCAACGTTAATAAACAATACAACAGCCATCCAAAAATATTAACAAAAATAATCACATATTACATGACCATTATCCAAACACATACTAAAAATTAATTTGGTAAAAAAATTTAAAAAATTAAAATTGTAAAAGATTTATCATTGTTATATAATTTTATCTTTGGTAGGTAGAAATAATTTTTAAAAATTCAAACATAATTTTTTGACATTTATTTTTTATCAAATTAGTTTATATTTTATCAAATTAATGACTTTGCCCTTGAAATGCAGTAACGATGTCTTCAATTGTTCTTATTTGGAACGAAATTCATAATTATGATTAAATGTATCACAATTGAAAGATCAAGAATCAAAATAATAGAAGTCCCAAATTATAGGAACCATTAGTGTAATTCATCCTTGTTTAAAATTGGGATTTGTCTAAAAATTATTTTGAAATGGTGAAAAAGTTAAAAATTAAATTAAGTGTGTTATTAAAATTTGTAATTTCTTTTTTTTGGGTACCTAAGGGACACTTAACAAGACCCATTTAAATAATCCAAAGCACATAAAAAGCAAAAGGGAAAAGAAATACAACTTCCTTGTTTTCTCTTGAAATTTTGGTTTTCTTAAATATTAATCATATAATTGTTAAATTATAAGAAATTCAAATTTAACTCTTCACCACACTTCTTTAATTTGTATTGAGTCCTTATCAAACACTTCAACAGCTTTAATAAATGGAAGAAATTATGGAATTTCACTAATTTGTACATCAGATGAAATAAAGAAATGAAGAAAAAAAATAAGATGAGGCTTCATAAATTTGTAACCCTATTTGTTGAAACTATGAAGTTAATTGTGGTAGGTTTATGTTTGGCAGCTAACTTCCCCACCGACTATTTCTTTAAAAACATAACAAGTTGAAAAATCACCTCATTTTCACTTAGATTAGATGTATGGTATATATTATCAGGATATTTTATCAAAATTTTCACTTTTTAAAGTAGGGATATGAGTGCTAGTGTAGGTAAGGATACAAAAATGTTACGAGCATGTTGATACAATAGAATATAAGTACAATCCAATACATCCATAAAAATATAGTTGTACATAATACATAACAATTAAAAAATCAAATTTAAGAAACAATTAAAATATTTTTGAAATGCAAAGAACTCTTAACGATTTTTTATAAATTTTTATAATTGTAAAATACAGTTTTTAAAAAAAAATTAAAAATAAACACAATATAATTGTTCCAACACTCTTATATTTTAAAATATATATATATATATGTATGTATGTATGTATGTATGTATGCCGTGAATATCTGAAAAAGTATTTGAAATGTATCCATCTCGTACCCGAAATGTACATATCTTATATCCATTCAGAGCCCCAATGTATTTTACATAATTATACATATTTGTGTCATGTTACTCATACAACAATATGTTTGAAATACTCAAACTTCATAACTTTTTATATATGTGACTTTCAATGTGTGATAGTATGTCGTTAATAAAAAAAAAAAAAGTGTGTCACGATATATCCTACTATTTTTAAAAGATGATAAATCTTACGCATACCCCTTATTTATTGTGTAAATACATAAAAAGTAAAAATATCCATAGTAACCATTTTACATGAGGCATCAACCCCTATTTCCTGCAAGTCTTATTAAATTTAAAAGGATTAATTACCAAAAAATTCTATTAACCAATACTGTGTTAGCTTAGGTCCTGTTCAAGATTTTTTGAACCAGCAAATCTTATTTTGAGATATAAAGACGTTTTTGCCCTTCTGTCCTTTGATTTGATTTGACTATCTAGTAAAACTGATAATATTATCAGTTCTTTTTCAATTTTAAAAATGAGAACATTATTAATTTTGCACAACAATATTCCAGATAGTTGTTTTGCTAAAAAAATAGAATATAAGATTAAACGTTTTTGCCCACTGCTTTTTGGTTTGATTTGACTATTTAATAAAACTGAGAATATTATCTATTTTTTTCAATTTTAAAATTGAGAACATTATCAGTTTTTTTTTCAATTTTAAAACTAAGAATACTGAGAAGAAGAAAAAACAGAGCATGAGATTAAATTAGTGATTTCATTCCCATGAACTCTATAGTTAAGAACAATGATACCAAAATTAACGTTGAAATTGAAATTGAAATCAAAATCGAAATCGAAAACAATAGTTTTGAAAATGAAAAGATTCCCTCAAAAATTAGGGTTTAAGATATTTGAATCTGAAAAGTCTAAAATCATTGAGCCGATCTACAACATCGTCGATCATAGTTTTGCAAACCTCAGGGTATCAAGAAACGAAGTGATCTTCAAGAGCTCGTCGAAGATCACTTGCAACAAGAGCTCTTATTTTCGCTATTTTGCTTCTTCGAATATGAGAATGTTCCAACTGAATCTATGTTTGATGATAGTAGATGATCTTCTAGCTTTGTTGCTTTGGAATTTGTGAATAAAAAAGTAGAAAAATCTGAAATTTGTGGAGATAGAGAGAGGGGAACGACTTCAAATATGAAAATGTTTCCAACTGATATCAATGTTTGATGATAGTAAATGATCTTCTAGCTTTGTTGCTCTGGAATTTGTGAACAAAAAAGTAGAAAAATTTGAAATTTGTGGAGAGAGAGAGAGAGAGAGAGAGAGAGGGGGTGTTTTGTGTTTTTGAATTTGTAAAGATAGATTGGTCATACAAAATTAACAAAAGACTTGTGAATTTAAAGTTTTGTGAATAGAATCTAAGTTGCATTATTTGTCAAAATAGAACTTGACTGTAAATTTCTCAATTTAAAATGATAGTAGATGAGATATCTACCAGCTTGTAACTCGACTACTTACTGCATTTACCTTGACTTTATGGTCAACACTTGCTGATCATGAAAGTTTTTCTACTCCAACCAATTGTTTTTAAGCAATACAAAGAGGAAAAGCAAAATTGTGTAAGAAAACTCCAAATATGTATAATAAAACTTTACCCATCAAAAAATAAATGTATAAGAAAACACTTTACAACATGGTTGAACATGAAACTCAATAAAAAGAAATTGTTATACTTCTACTCCTTTTAAGTATAATCTTACAGGTTGAAGTAGTAGGGGAGTTTTAATACTCTCCTTGTGTATTATGCTTTTCTTGTACCTTTAATTTTATATATTTATTGAAATATTTTTTTGTTAATCAAATAAAAAAGAAAAAAAGAAAAAAGAAGTATAATCTAATAACCTAAATTAATTGAAATCGAACTGATTTATTTCAGTTAGCCATTTCTATACTTTTGAGAGTCAAATCAATGTCCAAGGTAAATGTTGGTTTTTTTTTTCCCTCCTTATCATGGATTTTTTTTTAAAATTATTTATATCTTTGCAATTATGAATATCTTATTGATTGATCCAAGCCACAAACTAAACCAAGAACTCATATTTATTTTTTAAATTGATTGACTAAAAATGAAAATACATGTAATATTCATCTTTTTAAAAGGTATATAAAAGTAATATTTCCATGATATAATTCACAACATATAAGTTTCACAAAAATAGCTAGTCAAAGGAGCATCGTGCATGAGTTTCACAAAAAAAAATAAATAAAATAAATAAAATTAGCTAGTCAAAGGTGCGGCAAAGGCACTGTCCGACTTTCATGGCTAAATTACGATCCAACCAAATCTTCCTATTATTCTAAAGAAAAATGCTTGAGACTCTTCATTTTTTGAAGATTTTATATATATTTTTTGGATCTCCACCATGGATATATAGATGAGACCCACTCATATATGTATGAGGTCACATCATTAATGATAGAAATT
Organism: Camellia granthamiana; assembly: GCA_036172215.1. Lineage (NCBI taxonomy): Eukaryota > Viridiplantae > Streptophyta > Magnoliopsida > Ericales > Theaceae > Camellia > Camellia granthamiana. Next base: position 116,328,790 of record CM069905.1, read on the forward strand.
CAAAAGAAGTTGTAAGGATCTCAAAAAAATAAGAATCTCAATCATTGTTATTTTCTAAATTTCCCTCCGTGACTATGACATCCAAAGACCCCACCCCCAACTTTGTTTTATTAATAAAAAGAATTCCAAAGAAACCCACAAAACCAGCAATGTTTCTGTGGTGTGTTTCTGTTTATATTTATATTTAATTTTTTTTCCCTTTTTATAACTAAGTATTCGGATTAATTTACACACATCCCGATTAATTTTGAAGATTAATCTCACCGTTCCCTTGTGAAGACCCCATTTAAAGCTAGAGCAAATGCTCAATATGGATTGACCCCCAAAGAACTTATTGCGGCTAGAACTTGAGATCTGGAAGAAGTACACCTCCTAATCCCAAGTTGTACCTATTAAGCCCCAAAGAGCTTAATTTATGAACAATGAATATACAAAACTTATGTACAGAAATATCTTAACAAAAATAATTATTGTATAACTCAAATTCATTTTGATTTTTGATCATATAATACTTTTTTTGAGTATTTTCCTATACACTAGTTTTGTACATATATTTTACGGCTAATTTATAGTTATAGGATTTGGCTTCTCTCCAATTGAAGAAAAATCCAGTCCACTGCTGTTTGACTTGTGGATCCATTTCGAGTCCCACCTTTTAGGTTATTTAGGTCTATATGTATAGATTCTCGAAAAAAAAGAAACAAAAAAAAAAAAAATCATTATTATATAATTTTATTATTATTTTTTAAATAGACAATTTATTTCAAAATCGTATTTGTTATTCAATTTTCAAAAACAAATCTAATTAATTTAAATTATGAAGGGGCCATTAATAGATCAAACAAACTCTTTTTTTTTTTATCCTTAAATAAATTATCTATATAAACCCCACAATCCTACGAAATGGCTTTCCTCCATACCCCTTTATATTATATGTTGCAATCTTTATCTCAGATCCAAGACGCTAATTCAAAGAGAGAGGCTTCCCCCTAGTCTATTATCAGACTAGAAGGTGATGTTGGGCCACCGTGGGCCCACCACGAAGCCAACATAAATGTGCAGAGCTTGTTGACTATTTCATTCTTATAAAAAATCATATTAATCAAATATCGATAGTTACTTGATCATATTGTATTTGTGTTAACAGTAAATATATAATTTCAAAAATAAATTGTTAACACAAATGTGATCTAATCAAGTGATTATTAATATCCAATCAATGTGATTTTTTATAAGGATAAAATATTCGATGATCTCTACATATTGAACAAGAAGTTATTGGTTGGTATTGGGGCACTACCACATAGTGCCCCAATGGTGTTGTGATTGGTAGAGGGAGTAGGGCTTACAAATTTGTGTTGGGTGATTGAAGAACATGAGAGGACATGATAAATATGATGCTCGAGAAAGATGACGCCATTCTCTCAGAATGCAACAACTATATCCTAGAATTGCAGCACTACAATCTGGGTCTGGCGAACAGACTGAGTTGTATCTCTCTCTTCCAAAAAATCATAATAACAACATGTAGAAGAGTAATACAGCGAAATGGAGAAAAACAAATTCATGATTTGGTTGGAGAAGGTTTGAATTTATAGGCAAGATGGTGACTGTTCGGATGGGATTGGAAGCCCTCCAAATAGGTGCGAACCTAAAAACCGCAAGAGTGAAGAGAGGTGACTGGAGAAGGAATGAATGCCATTGTTCGAGTTTGAATTTTGAAATTGGCGCAAACGTTTGAATTTTTCCGTTAGGATTTCAAATTTTCACGCAAGAATTTGGAGGGAAAAAATTCAAACAATTTTGTCCAAAAATTAAAGCCAAGACCCAACTCGATCTGACCCACAACCCGCACCCAGCATAGCTGGCTGAACCGCGGTTGTGGTGCGTGCATGCGTGCATGTGTGTGGTGGTTTTGGGCTAAGCCCACTTTGTCCATAACTCCCTTCTTTACAAAACTTGAGGTGCCCCTTGGAGCCCAACCCAAGTATGTCCACCTAGAACTTATATACTCACACTAGCTCTCTTAAAGTTTTAATGTAAGACAACCAATTTAAGGAAACCCACATTTGACACTTCAACTTCCTATTTCACGAACCCAAAAATAACACCAACTTCCTATTCGCTCATAAATAGTTTTGACGAACCATCTTCACCGTATGACTTGCCATGCGACAAGGAACACGTCACCCTTAGACCCACCCCAAAAGACGTGTGGACACCACTCAAATTTGGGCTCAAAGTTGGCCAAAATAAGCCTATGAAAACCACAATTTCCAATAATCCCTCACATGAATGTAGTTGACGGAAACGGACATGCAACAATATGCAAAAAATGCAAGAGAGTACATTAAGGAGATACTCTGCTTCAGGATAGGTAGTTTTTGGCTTTAAACCTCCCCTAGTAAAAACCTATCAGACTTACTAGTTGTCCAGTAGACTTAATGCCTTAAACTGTTCAGCCATTTGTGTAAGCCAAGACAATATATTACGCACAGAGTATTACCAAACACAATCTTGTTCTACGGTTGTGTTTAACTTGGCCTTGAACAATACTTGGTTCAGTGAGTGCTCTAGAGAATTTAGCCTTTTAATTCTTATAGAACCGGCCCAATTTACACTCACATAGGTAATTTTCATCAAGAATGTCCTGCTACACTCCACTTAGATATCCAAGATATAAGAATCATTAAAAGCAAAGCTTATCATAACTACGCTGCAGGGATCACTCTTCTTATCATAGAAAATAGGTAGGAGAGAGAACCTCTCTAGTGATTGGGGAATCTCCATAATCCGGTTGTCCCATTGAACCTAGTTCTTGGGATCTCCAGTCTTCTAGGTTGAGTTGCCATTATGGCGATTCTTAGTTAATATGCTTTAATCGCATTCCCCTCGATAAACTAAACACTTGCTCTCTAGCTAGCCCTTTCGTTAATAGATCCGCAATATTATCTTTATACCTTATATATTCAATGGATATTTTACCATTTGAGAGCAATTTCCTAATGGTATTATGTCATCGATGAATGTGTCGAGACTTGCCGTTATATATATAATTTTGTGCCCATCCTATTGCTGCTTCACTGTTACAGTGTATGCATATAGCTGGCATGGGCTTTGGCCACATTGGAATATCTTTTAGGAAATTTTGAAGTCACTCGACCTCTTTTCCTGTTTTATCTAAAGCTATAAATTTGGATTCCATTGTGGACCTTGCAATGCAAGTCTGCTTGGAGGACTTCCAAGATATTGTTGCACCTTACAGAGTAAAGACATATCCATTAGTGGACTTTGAGTCATTGGTATCCGATATCTAATTCACATCACTGTACCCTTCAAGTACTGTTGGATATTTTGTATAATGCAATCTATAATTTTGGATATGTCTTAAATATCTAAGCACCCTAATTATAGTTGTCCAATGATCCTTCCTTGGGTTGCTTTGCAAAGGCTCTGTCAGGCCGTGTGCAATTCATTAAGTACATCAAGCTTCCAATGATTTGGGAGTATTCTACTTGTGATATGCTTTCTCCTGTATTCTTTAATAAATGAGCATTAGCATCTATAGGTGTCTTAGCAAGACAGTTGTCATGCTGTCCAAACTTTTTCAAAATTTTCTCAACATAGTGAGACTGAGATAAAACATACCCATCAGATGTTTTAGAAATTTTCATTCCAAGTATGGAATCTGCTACTCTCATATCTTTCATATCAAACCTTTTATTTAACAATTTCTTGGTAGTCTTTATCATTTCAATATTGTTACCAATGATGAGCATATCATTTACATATAGACAAACGATGACATAACCTTTGTCGATATTTTTGACATAGACACAATTGTCACACTTGTTTATTCTAAACTAATATGAAATCATAGTATGATCAAATTTCTCATGCCATTGTTTCGGTGCTTGCTTTAATCCATATAAGGATTTGACAAGTCTACAAACCTTATTCTCTTGGTCAGGAACTTTCAATTCCTCAGGTTGTTCTATATAAATTTCTTCATTTAAATCTCCATTTAAAAAGGCGGTCTTAATATCCATCTGATTTATTTCAAGATTATACAATGCTGCTATAGTAATCAACATGCGAATGGATGTTATTCTTGTTACAGAAAAATAGGTGTCAAAGTAGTCAAGACTTTCCTTTTGTCTATACCCCTTAATTACAAGGCGAACCTTGTATTTATCAATTGACCCATCTGCTTTCATTTTCCTTTTGAAAATCCACTTGTATCCAAGTGGTTTGCACCTTGGAGGAAGATCAACCAATTCTCAAGTATGATTTTATATAATGGATTCAACTTCGCCATTTATAGCCTCTTTCCATAATGGTGTTTCAAGACCTGGCATTACTTCCTTAAAGCTTTAAGGCTTATTTTCTAACAGAAAAGTTAGAAAAATTGGACGAAAAGACTTAGATCTCTGTCACGACCCAAACCCGCCCCAATAGGTTTAGTATCGTAACCGACCAGTAATCCTTGGATTACCGAAGGCCTCTGAACTGATTAACGTAATTAAGGGGCTAGCAGAAGCAAATGCATAAATATAATCGTCCAATGAGCTGTGCTGACTTAAATGAAACAGAATCTTTAAAGCTTTATAAACATCTCCAAAAGTCATTCATACATTATACCAACACACATAGTAGCACCTTATGTACAGCCAACAAAACAAATCAAGTTTGATATACATGAATAACCAGATATACGTGACACTTTAGGAACCTCCACGTAAGGCACGATGGTTAGCTGACAACAGAACACAAATCTAGACAAAAGCCTTCAGGCTCAATCTCCAGAATGCCCACCTATACATATATATACACACAGTGAGCTAAAACCCAGTGAATAATATTAAGGTAAAGAGGTTAGTGAAAGAAATCCGAACATGTCATAAGCATGAAATAGATCATAGCATAATCATTTTCGTATCTGAACATAAGAATGGTACATCTCATAGAACACATCACATATTGTCTTCCGACTAGAGTAATCGGTTCCGGAAACCGATTAAACACATATCACCACAATAAAGTGGCTAACGAGATCTCGTGATCACATGTATCTTATGGACCCGTATTAACATGCCGTCTCCCATGACTTGGGACTATCTATGGATGCCATAATAGATTTCAAACATAGGACATTCATTCACGTAAACAATATCATTTCAGAAATCATAACTTATCATAACTCGTTTGGAACATAATTCATATCAACATATTTTTACAGAAATGTTACTCACAGTGGTTCCCGTAAACGGCCAATCAATCCTCGAGTCTTGACCTACAACCACAAGGTATATAACGCAAACATATCGTATCATTACACATTCATATGGCCAACACGGCGTAGCTTTCTTTACATAAGTTTCTTGCCTAACGCATTGTTCCAAAACACACTCTTGTAATCTCTTAACTTAGCACATCCATTTTCTTAGTGTGTTTCTAATCCATAACCTCAATACTATGGCTTAATTAAGTCTTAGGAATGCCTAAGATACAATGAGGATGCCAAAAATACAATGAAAAACACTTAGTCAAATTTCTGAAAACAGGGTCCTCGCTCGAGCATCGCTTTCTTCGCTTGAGCGGACATGCAAAAAGTGAAAGGTCGCTCAAGCGGTTTGCAAACTTGGAAAAGTACTGGTTGGTCTCAAACTACGCTCGAGCCACAACTTCCACGCTCGAGCGGTTCAACAAAAATACAAAGGATTCGCTCGAGCGTGACTTTGGTCACTCGAGCGGAACGCTCATGCCTGCAAAAATACTGAGAGCTCACATTCTACGCTCGAGCTGACTGCGAAATTTTGGGTTTCCAAAAACAAAGTTTTGAGCTTCAAAATGCAATTTCAATGGCTATACTCATGCATAGCTTGATCAAAACACTTGAAAAACTTTTCTAAACACAAATATATGATCATTTTCAAACGCTTAGCTCAAAACTCATGGATTTAGCAAATTTGAACTCAAAAACTCCTGCATGAAAGGTTTTCAAACTATTTTCTTGCTTTCTTCAAAACATGCAAATGGTTGATATGAATTTATGAATTTCCAAAACATTAAGTAAGATATGAACTCACATGCTTGCAATGACTTCAAAATTCAAACTCAAAATGATGGAACCAAAGGTTAATCTCCGAGAATGCACATACAAGTCATCTACAAGCTCAAAGGCCCACTTCTCTTGCTAATTTCATGAAATTGTTCAAAGATGTGTTGAAATCATAATGCATGGAGGAATAGCTACAGAAATTTGACATAGAATCCTTACCCAAAGCTTTAATTTCAAAAATATGAGTTGAATCTTCCTAGTTTCTTCTTCTCTTCTTCAAACTCTTGAGCTCTCTCTCTCTCTCTCTCTCTCTCTCTCTCTCTCTCTCTAGCAAAACTCTCTCTCAACACAAGGACCAAATGAGCAAAAAGGGATGATACAACACTCCCTCACTCAGTTGAATATACACATACACACACCTCACTTCTCATCAAGCATGCCTACGTGGTTATGCATGCAAGGCTCCAACACACACACACACGAGGGTTGTGATCCTCTACACTCAACATCACCAATGCCTTAGCACATCATACACTTAATCACATCTTGGATCATTAATAGGATTAGATTAGGTACCAATCATGCATCATTTAAATCAAACACAAGTAGCCTTAATTAGTCAAGGTTAGCACGAAATTTAATTAATCAAAAATAGTTCCAATTAAGGCTCAATTTAATCACATGCGATTTTATTGAACTAAATCAATTTTAACAAAACTTTTTATATGGTTCCAAATATTCTAGTTAGTCAATCCATGAACTCAAATTCGGTTTCTGAAAGCATTTAGGTTAACAATTTCAGATTCAAAGTAGAAATCATGACAAATAGTTTTCAAATCAGATAGATATGCACAAATTTCCACAAGGCATATATTACAATTAATAATAACACATCATTTCATTCTAAACACTTAATTAGCATTCTTAATTACGAATTAGTAGTTATTTACGGATCGGGTTATTACAATCTCCTTGGTCTCTTCCAATTCAAATGACTCGGCTTTTTTAGCCATTGTCTTTGTATCTACAGGAATTTGATTTTCTTTATCCTTTTTTCTAAGAAAATATATGTTTGAAAAAGGATGCATTTCTTGAATCGATAATAGTATTTGTTTGTATATCGGGAATACTTGATTTAGATACCAAAAATTGATATGCACTAATATTATTTGCATAGCCAATGAATACACAATCAACGGTTCTTGGTCTAATTTTAGTCTTTTTAGTACTAGGGACCACCACTTTTGCCAAGCACCCCCACATTTTTAAGTAATTATAAGAAGGTCAATGACCTTTCCATAATTCATAAAGTGTTTGGTTAGTGTTCTTGTGAGGTATCCTATTTAGGATATAATTTGCTGATAAAATAGCCTCCCCCCACAAGTTCTGGGGTAAAATCGAACTTATCAACATGGCATTCATCATCTCTTTAAGAGTGTGATTTTTCCTTTCAGCTAATCCGTTTGATTGAGGAGAATAAGGTGCATTGGTTTGGTGAATGACACCAAGTTTTGAGCAACACTCATCAAATGGTGCATCATATTCACTGCCTCTATCACTTCTTACAACCTTAATCTTTTTTTCAAGTTGATTTTCAACTTCTACCTTATATTGCTTAAAAGCTTCTAAGGTCTCATCTTTACTTCGAAATAAGTATACATAGGAATATCTAGTTTAATCATTAATAAAAGTTATATATTATTTTTTACCACCTCTACTTTGCAAAAATTTTAAATCACCAATGTCGATATGAATTAAAGCTAGTGGTTCAGTACTTCTTTCAATTTTATTAAATGATACTCTAGTCATTTTAGCTTCAATACATACTGCACATTTATGATTAGGATCAAGATTAAATTTAGGTAAACATTCTAGATTAACAAGTCTACGCAAAGAACCATAATTTACATGTCCTAATCTACTATGCCATAAATGAGAAGAATCAACAATATAAGCAAATGATGTGTTATTATTATTAGAAGCAATAGCTAGTACAACAGTCAACATATTGAGCTTAAAAAGCCCATCAGTCATATACCCACAACCTACATACATCCAAGCTTAGTATGTACAAATTTTTTAGATTCAAATACTAGCCTAAACCCATTCTTAATCAATAATGACCCAAAAATTAAATTTTTGTGAATTTCCGGAACATGGAGTATATTGTTGAGAGTGAGTTCCTTCCCCAGGTCATCTTTAGCACTATCTTCCCTTGTACTTCTACATTTGATGTGGAGGAGTTTCCCATGAACAGTTATTCGCCATTTTCTACCACTTTGTAGGTTGTAAACATTTTCTTATTGGAACAAATGTGGCGGGTTGCTCCAGTATCCGCCCACCATTCTTTAGGGTTGCCTACCAAGTTAGCCTCGGAGACTACTATAGAAAGGTTGATGTTTTGCCAATCCCTCAGAAAGATTGTAACCTTCGGTTTTGTTCGCTTGTGTCGGTTTCTTGCTAGAACTTGCTCCATATTTGCGCCTTTGACAATCATTTGCTCAATGTCCATCACCACCACACATATAGCACTTGCCTTTGAATCTTTTGTCGTTCTCACCTTTGAAGCCTTGATTGGACCCTTTGCCATCATGCTTTCTCTTTTTGTTGTTGTTGAACCTCAAACTTTGTCTTTGTTCCACAATATTTGCCTTAGATTACATGACTTGGTTCCCAGACTTCTTCACGGATTTTTGATTGTCCTTTTCAATCCTCAATCGCATGATAAATTCTTTCAACTTCATTTCCTTGCGTTTGTGCTTAAGGTAATTTTTGAAGTCTTTCCATGCTAGTAGAAGTTTCTTAATAATAGCAGCAACTTGAAATGATTCACTCAGAATCATTCCTTGGAAATGATATCATGTAGGATCAACTGAATTTCTTAGATTTGGCCAACCACCATTTTAGAATCAAACATTTTAAAATCTAGAAACTGTCCGACAACAAATTTCTTTACACCGGCATCTTCAGTTTTGTACTTCAATTCAAGAGATTCCCAAAGTTCTTTGGCCGTCTTCTTTACACAATATACATTGTATGAAGAATTATCAAGTCTATTTAGTATGTAATTTCAACCCAAAAAGTCACCTTGTTTCCAGGCATCTATTGCAACAACAAGTTGATGATTAGCGTCCTCCCCCTCTGCCTGTTTCGGGGCCTTCTCACGGATATACCGGGCCAAATGCAAAATTGTAAGATAAAATAGCATTTTTGCTACCATCTCTTAAATTCTGTTCCATTGAATTTTTCAAATTTTTCTCCATGGTTTATCGGCTCCGTAGCAGTCATTGGTAGTGGTACCGAGACTATTAGGGTCAAGATAGAAATAGTCTTGGCACTATCCATTACCATTTTTTTTTTAAAACCACAATTTCAAAAATGAAATAAATACACAAAAAAAATAACGTAACGATCTTAAGCTGTAGGAAAACTATTTAATAAAATAACAAGCAGTGTGTGTTTAAAATTTAAAAACAATGATTGGAAATAAAATTCTAAAATAAATTTTAGAATGTAAACTTTATTTTTTCAAAACCCAGAAAATAATTATTTCTGAAAATGAACGAAGCAAAGAAATTTCTTGTTCAAGTATAAAACTAGAACAAGAACACACACTGAATTACTTTAAATAAAAAAAACTTACAAATTATTGTTGTGTAGATATGCAAAAAGGAAAGACAGTTGAGACGTGTGTTGGACACAATTTACTTAAGATCGTTACGTCCTCTCTATGGTGCTCGAGAACAGATAACGTCGACCTCTGAAGATGCAACGACTATATCCCAGAATTGCAACACTACAATCTGGGTCTGTCAAATAGATTGAGTTGTATCTCTCTCTTACAAAAAATTATAAGAACAATATGCATAAGAGTAATACAGCGAAATGGGGAAAAAACGAATTCATGAATTGGTTAGAGAAGATCTGAATTTATAGGCAAGATGGTGACTATTCGGATGGGTTTGGAAGCCCTCCGAGTAAGGGCGAACTTGAAAACTGCCGGAGTGAAGAAAGGTAACCAGAGAAGGAAGGGATACCATTGTTCGGGTTTGAATTTTGAAATTGGTGCAAACATTTGAATTTTTCCGTTAGGATTTCCAATTTTCCCGCAAGAATTTGGGGGGGAAAAATTCAAACAAATTTTGTCCAAAAATTAAACCTAGGACCTGACCCGTACCCAGGCCCAACTCAGCTTGGCTGGCGACGGTGCGCATGTGTGGTGATTTTGGGCCAAGCCCACTTTGTCCATAACTCCTCTCCTTACAAAACTTGAGATGCCTCTTGGAGACCAACCCAAGTATGTTCACCTAGAGCTGTTCACCTAGAGCTTATATACTCATACTAGCTCTCTTAAAGTTTCAATGTGGGACAAGCAATTTAAGGAAATCCATATTTGACTCTTCAACTTCTTATTTCACGAATCCGAAAACGATGTCAACTTCTCATTCACTCATAAATAGTTTGACGAACCGTTTTCATCGTGTGATTTGTCATGCAATAAAGAAAATGTCGCCTTTTTAGACCCATCTTAAGAGACGTGTGAATCTTACTCAAATTTAGACTTATAGTTAATCCAAAATAAACCTATGGAAATTACAAATTTCCAACAGTTTGTGGGGTTGGCATTACCACTATATATTTATACGTTAAATACCAGCAATGTATCCGTGATGTTTGTGGGGTTGGCATTACCACTATATATTTATATGTTAAATAGTAAAGTAGGTAATGGGGTTCCTCTTGAATTTGTCAAACTTGTGAGAAGGAAAAAAAGTAACTAGAAATACGTGGTGTCTATCATCAGTTTGAATAATATAATGCCACCAAAACAAGACAAGAAAACGCTAACACGGTTCTTCTTTATACATATGTATGTATATATATATATATATATATCTATCTAAAGAGAGAGTATTGTAATTGTAATTAATTGACTCTGACTAGGCAGCTTGAAAGTCTCAACCTATCTACCCAAAAAGATTTGGGTAATGTTTCAGTGTAATACACATCTTATGTAATTTTAATAAAAAAAAATTATGTAAATTTTTATAAATTTATATAAATTATCTTATAAAAATATATAGGCTGAATATAAATTTCTGATAAAAAAAAAATACAAATTCATATAAATTTATTTTTATAAATAGACTTACTCAAATTTATGTTTAATTTATATAATTTTAAATTAAACATAAATTTGATGTGCATTGTTCACCTAAAATTTTTTGGATAAATTATTTATAAGTACTATTTGAAAAACTTATATAAGATATGAACTTATGAAAAAATTTATAACCCAATTGGTCCTGTGATTTTTTCTGGACACGTCTACCTCCAACCTTAATTAATTAATAACCTGATTAATGATAATAGTATATATGAGAAATCTATCTCAAACCTAATGTGACAATCCTAAATTCAACGTTACATTCTCATATATTTTTGAAAATGCTAACACGATTCTTCATTATACATATATACATATATATATATGGAGAGAGAGAGAGAGAGAGAGAGAGAGAGAGAGAGAGAGAGAGAGAGAGAGAGGAGAGAGAGAGAGAGAGAGAGAGAGAGAGAGAGAGAGAGAGAGTATTGTAATTGTAATTTTGATTACAATAAATTCAAAGATTGTAATAATTACACTATTGATTACAATAAACACTTAATTTATAATAATTACACTTATTAAATGAATAACGCAATAAATGAAATCCTAATTTCCTTACTTTTTGCATTCCCAAGAGACCCATGTAATTATTGTGTAAATGCCTCTTAAATAAATAAATAAACACTTATTAAATTCTTTCAAACTCCTCGGTCAAACCTCATGTATTTAATTTATATATTATGTAATTATTGTGTAAATGCCTCTTAAATAAATAAATAAACACTTACTAAATTCTTTCAAACTCCTCGGTCAAACCCCATGTATTTAATTTATATATTATGTAATTATTGTGTAAATGCTTCTTAAATAAATAAATAAACACTTATTAAATTCTTTCAAACTCCTCGGTCAAACTCCATATATTTAATTTATATATTAAAAAAATGAAAACAAATATAAATATCTATAATTATCCTGTGCATAGCACGGGTGATAGGCTAGTATATATATATATATATATAGAGAGAGAGAGAGAGAGAGAGAGAGAGAGTGTGTGTGTATTGTAATTGTAATTAATTGACTCTAACTAGCCAGTTTGAAAGTCTCAACCTATCGAGAAATTAAGCAAAAGGGGTTTTTTAACCCCAAGGCTTGTGGGAGCTTCAATATCCCAATCTGAATTTTCTAAATTTTTTATTAAAAAAAAAAAAAAAAACTCAGCATTTATTAATTTGGTCATAATTCCCTAATCAGCATTTATTAACTTTTTTCAATCCACATGTCTTTCCACATACCTGCATTTATTGATTTGGTCAAAATCTCCCGATCAACATTTAAAATCCCCTCATACAAATAATTATAGATACAATCTGTGTATAGTTACTGCAGTACCTTTTTCAACTTCTCTCATACACTATAGTTTAGTGATAAGATTGTTAAATTATTTTTATAAAAAATCTTAAAAAACATAATTTATATATTAAAAAAAAATCTAAAACAAATATAAATATGTATAATTATCCCGTGCATAGTAGGCTAGTACTAAAAATCTCAAAAGTTTTATTAAATTTTTTATTAAATGTCTTAGATAGGTGTGTAGCTCACACCATTTGGATCCCATGCGGGACCCACACTCATGTTATATTTGATAAAAATTTTGATAAAATTTTTAGGACTTCTAACATTACTCCAACCTATCTATCCAAAAAGATTTGGGTAATGTTTCAGTGTAATACACATCTTATGTACTTTCATAAAATAATTTATATAATAATAAGTTAAATACAAATTCACATAAATTTATTTTCATAAATAAATTTACTCAAATTTATATTTAATTTATATAATTTTATAAAATTATATACATGTGCATTACACACGGATTTTTTTTTTTTTGTCATTTCTTTGTGTTAATCTATCTATATAGATCTCCATATATATACATACTGGACATTAAAGTTTTGCAGGCTGTTTGGCTTTCGCTGTCTCTCTCTACGCGTCTTTTGTCATTTTTGTTAGTCAAATATGGAAATTGAATATAAAGAGCCCACACCATGCATATGCACAGCTCATTAATTGTTAGTCAAATATGGAAATTGAATATGAAGAGCCCACTGAGATCAAAAAAAAAAAAAGAAAAAAAAGAAAATGTTTGGACTTTTTTGGGAATGACTACCACACCTTTAAAGTGATTTCGTCCCTTCATATATTTGTGGAGCTCATTCATATATGTGTAGGGTCTACATCATCAATTATTTAAATTTATAAAAATCTTGTGGAGGTCTTGTGAGGATAAGGCCTCAATTATTACTAAAAAAGAATATGAAAGAGCCCACACCATGCATATGCACAGCTCATTAATTGTTATATTTTAATATAGTATATATATATATATAGAGAGAGAGAGAGAGAGAGAGAGATCATCTATTACTATTTTTATTGTTGAATTTCATCAGTATATCAACCTAACACATTAGACATATATGGAGTTTTTTGTACCCTTCAACCATCAATTAGTTTTTTTTTATGAAAATTTGTTGTGTTGAATATATTTTTTTTTTCTATTATAGGAGCATTTTTTTCTTTTTCCTTTTTTGTGGTGATTGTTTGGCTTTTAGGTATTGTTGGATTATAATTATTCAATTTGATGTAATTATTTTTATATTTTTAATTAATCTTTTATTGAGTGATTAAAAATAGAGTAAATTATAAATACATTATTTGAAGTTTAATTAAAATACAAATTGTTTGGTAGTTTTAGATATTACAAATACCTCCGTATCAAAATATATATATATATATATATTTAACAGAATTAACAGAAAAAATTAAAATTCTTAACTCCTCCCCTCTAAAATAATAAAATTACCTAAAATTTTAATTGAAATACATTTATGACATTATTAAAAATAGTTAATTGATTTGATAATTTATTAATAAAATGGGTAATTTATTATGTAATTAGAAACTTAAAAGAGTGAGACGTAATTTCTAAAATCACAGGGAATGATCTGTATTTTAAACAAATTTCAAATGATGCATTTATAATTTACCCTAAAAAATTATCATTTATCTTCTAATTCTCACCATGTCTTCAAAAAAAAAAAAATTAGAAGTCACATTCAGCCGTAGAAGATTATTTTTTTTTAACAAATTATAATAACTTGTTATGTCAATTTGCTCTTCGTTGTTTCAATTTTAATAATTTTAAATTTTATACTTTATGTCAAATAAATCTAAGTGAGCATCTTAAGAATTTTTTCTAGTAAAGTTCATTCTGCGTCTCGAACAAACTATGCATTAATTTTGTTAGTTATAAAATGAGAGATCAATTTAATTATGTTAATTTTATTGAGTATTATTATTTTTGTAAACCTCAAAAAGTGATTAGTATAATTTACCCATATTAAAAGTTGAATGGACTATTGTATTCCTGTCCAAGTACTCCGAACCACACATTCATGTCAAAAAGACATGGTGTGATATAGGAAGATGGTTTGGAATAAGAAGCAAAAAGGATCCGAACACAAGATCCACCGTGTATTAGAGAATTTTAGACTAAATGCTCATAAAAGTATTAAAATAAATAACTATTTATTCTTAAAAAAATAAAGGAAACACAAAGTTGTTTTTAGACGAGAGTGTCTCCATTTAAGAAAAGAGGAGTAACAAAATTGGTAAGGAAATTAGCAACGGTGCTCTCTCATCCAGGCAGCGGTGTGAGAGAGCAAAAGCACACGTTAAACTTTGAGGGCCAATGATATTTCATACTTAAATTCATTTATTCTTTTGATTTAAAACACTCACAATCAGTAAATCATATGAAAATCTCAAAATGTAAAAAACTTGAAACAAACATGATTCAAATAACTCTTAGTTGTTTTGAAATAACAAGACAAAAACAAAATGAGACACAAGATCGTATGTCAAAATTTAAGACCACAAGAAAAGCTTAAACCAAAGTTTTTTTTCCTTAATTTAGTAGATTTGGCAAATCTATATCCATTATATGAATCAAGTGGCACTAATCTCGCTTTCAAAATAATTTAACTAAAAATATATTCGAGTTGACACTTTTACATTTCTCTTTCTGTACGCCTCCTTTACGATTACCAACATAGTGCAGGTTCATCTTCTAGTTAAGTTGGATAATAATTTAGAAAAATGATTTGTGGCACTAATTTTCCTGGCACTAATGGCACTAATTTTCCTGGCACTAATTTCCTGTTTTGGTAACTTTGTTTTTTTTTTTTTTGCCTGATATAGAAATTAGTGCCATTAGTGTCAGGAAATTTAGTGCCACAAATCACAACTGAATAATTTAAACCTATAAAATTTGTACGAAGAATTATTTTAGATCGTCATAATACCAATATATTATAATTTTTTCAATAATTCTATAGATATTGAACTAAATAAAAAAAAAAAAAAAAGTAAAAAAAAAAAATACAGGTACCGCTAATGGAGCAATCTATTCAATAGCAAGGCTCACCATCTAATGTGTATGACTACTATTATTTTCTATGGTGAGCTTCTAGTTTACTTTGTGTGATGAAGTGAAACAAATCAACCACTTCAATCCATCGTTAACCCTATCCCAAACCCAGCACAGTCCAATTGACACCCAAAAAAACGTTGGGACTAAGGCTAGCCCATAGTGTCTACCATGATGGGCCATATGGACGTTGATTCTTCATAGGAGGTTCAACCAAATATTAAAGTTTTGGTGCCAAAAAAATAACAAATAAATTACGCTAAGATTTTTTTCAAGAAATTAAATGAATAAAAAAAATAGAGTTAATTTGTACAATTTTAACATAATTATATTGACACTCCACAATTTTTGAAAGGGATAACCTTCTCTCTAGTTAGATTTTTCAATTGGAGCGTGCTGCTAGGCTTCCGTAGACCCATCTCAAAATCCACATGGATCATTTGAATCATTCAATATGTAGGACTCGTCAAGTATTTCATCATTATAAAAAATCAAGTTAATTAGATATCAATAGTCACTTGATCAGATTACCTTTGTGTTAACAATTTATTTTTAAAATCATAGTTACCGTTAACACAAATTTGTTTTGATCAAATGACTATCGATATCTGATTAATGTGATATTTTGACTATCGATATCTGATTAATGTGATTTTTTGAGTGTATGGGCCATACGGACTTTAAATTGTTGATTCTTCATAGGAGATTCAACCAAATATTAAAGTTTTGGTGCCAAAAAAATAAGAAATAAATTACACTGACATTTTTTCAAGAAATAAAAAAAAAAAATAGAGTTAATTGTACAATTTTAACATAATTATTTTGACACTCCACAATTTTTAAAGGATAAACTTCTCTCTAGTTAGATTTTTCAATTGGAACGTGTTGTTAGGCTTCTGTGGGCTCACCACAAAATCCACATCGATAATTTGAACCATTCAATCTGTAGGACTCGTCGAGTATTTCATCATTATAAAAAATCAAATTAATTAGATATCAATAGTCACTTGATCAAAACACCTTTGTTTTAACAATTTATTTTTAAAATCATAGTTACTGTTAACACAAATTTATTATGATCAAGTGGTTATCGATATCTGATCAATGTGATTTTTTGAATGGATAAAATACTCAACAAACCTTACATATTCACGATTCGAATTATCAATATAAATTTCATAGTGGGCCCACAAAACCTAATAACATGCTCTATTCTAATTTTAGATTGGAGACAAACATGTTCCATTTTTAAAGCCCTCCTTAAGTCCCTAACACAATAAAATATCAAAAAAAAAAAAAAAAAACAAACAAACAAACAAATACCCATTTGAAGCAAAAGCATACATGTGCAGACATTATATGATAAAATTAATATTGACGGTAAATAAATAAAATTAATGGTAAATTTCACTAATTTATTTTAGGGATAATTAAAATAAATAAATTAACAAATAACTCACGGTTTGAGTCTTTCAAAAAATAAATTTTTGAGTTTTTAATTTTGTCAATTTAAATCTTAATATTTTAATTTGTTTTTGATTTAAATCATTTGCTTATTTTTGTTAAATAAAGATTTTGAGTTTTTAATTTTACCAATTTAAAACCTAATATTTTGATTTATTTTTAATTTAAATCATTCGCTTATTTTTGTTAAATAAAGTTGATGAAAAAAGAATATTTTAGTTATTAAAATCAATAGAGGTATACATAATATATTTAAAATATTATTTTTATTAAGTTTAATGACTAAAATATCTTTTTTCATGTCAGTTTTAAAAGATATTTTGCAGAGATCAGAATCTTTTCAATATTACTCAATGAATTACAATTGCAGAGATACAGAGTATTTATAAACTATACAAACTAACTCTAGTTGAAGCTAACTAACACGTAACAACTAATTAACTCTAGTTATTCTGTAACTGCCTAACTACTCTGTAACTGTGTAACTACTCTGCAACTGTCTAACTGATTTAGCCACAGCAGTTGCGGGTGCTGCTGATGAAGAAGTTGATTGCTAGCTGGAGCTGGAGCTATTATGGCTAGACTTGTTATCATGCCCCCTCAAGCTGAAAGGGATGAAAGAACTTAGAAGCTTGTTCTGAAGATACAAAAACCGAGGAGATGGCAGTGGCTTGGTGAATAAATCAGCAAGCTGATCCATGGAGGAAACATGCTGAATAAGAAGCTTCTTGGCGGCAACTCTTTCTCGAACATAATGGTAATCAACTTCAATATGTTTAGATCTGGCATGAAACACAGGATTGCTGGATAAAGAAATTGCCGACAGATTATCACACCAAAGTATGGGAGCTGGAACTGTAACATGAAGATCAGACAACAGCATGCCCAGCCAGCTTAATTCAGCAGCAGTTTGAGCAAGGGCTCTATACTCAGCTTCTGTGGAAGATCTAGACACGGTAGGTTGCTTCTTGGCTGACCAAGAAATCAAATTAGGACCCAAGAATACACAATAACCAGTGGTGGATCTGCGGTCAAAGGAACAGCCCGCCCAATCTGAGTCAGAAAAGGCATGCAAGGTAAGAGGACCAGAACTAAATTGGAGACCTTGATGAAGAGTGCCCTTCAAATATCGGAGAATTCTTTTAACCAAAGCAAAATGGCTGGTAAGAGGAGTTTGAAGAAATTGGCATGCATGATTAACAGCAAAGGCTAAATCAGGACGCGTAATAGTAAGATATTGTAAGGCACCAACAAGACTACGATAGAGAGAAGGCTGAGAAAAGGGTAAATCAACTGAAGCTGAATCAGTAGAAGATTTAAGAGGCAAAGGGGAAGGAGAAGATTTACAATTTGTCATCCCAGCTTTAACCAAAATTTCAGTAGCATACTTGCGTTGGGACAAAAAATACCCTGAAGAAGAAGTAGTAACAGAGATGCCCAGAAAATAATTGAGCAGTCCCAATTCCTTCATAGAGAAGGTAGAATGCATCTGAGTAATGAGAGTAGAAATATAGGAAGAATCACTGCCTGTAAGTAAAATGTCATCAACATAGATTAAAAGGACAGTGATAGAGTGAGAAGTCTTTTTAACAAACAGAGAAGAATCACAATGACTGGCCTGAAAACCATGAGTAAGAAGAAAGGAGGAAAAAGTAGAGAACCAGGCCCTAGGTGCTTGCTTGAGGCCATACAAGGCTTTATTGAGTTTGCAAACTAAGGAAGGATTATTTTGATCAACAAAACCAATAGGTTGATGCATGTACATCTCCTCCTCTAAAATACCATGAAGGAATGCATTAGAAATGTCCAACTGTTTGATAGACCATTGAAAATGAAGAGCCAAACAGAGGAGAATTCGAATAGTGGGTTGTTTTGCCATGGGACTAAAGGTTTCAAAGTAATCAATGCCCTCAGTTTGGAGAAACCCTTTTGCAACCAAACGGGCTTTATGCCGAGCAATAGTACCATTAGAATTTTTCTTAAGGCGAAATACCCACTTGCATCCAATAGCCCTTTTGGTTGGAGGAAGATGGACCAAAGTCCAAGTACCTTGTTTGAGCAAGGCAGTGTATTCCTCCTTCATGGCAGCAGTCCAAGCACTGGATTGAGAGGCCTCTTGATAGGACTGAGGCTCAGTAGGATCAGAAGAAGTGAGAAAACACTGATGCAGAGATTTCAACCGAGTGATCATGGGATGAATGTTAGGAGGAGAAATAGAGGGTATAGAATGAGAGGAAGGAATATGAGGTAAAAGAACAGACAAGGAAGATATGGGAATTTGAGCCTCAGAAGTAGGCTTGGAGATAGAAGAAGAAGGAGGCAAACAAGCAGACTGAGATAGAGCAGCAGCAGATTGAGGTAAATCTGCAGCAGCAGATTGAGACAATCCAGCAGATGAAGCTGAAACAGAAGGCAGACTGCCAAGAGGAGCAACAGCAGCTGGAACAGAATCAAATTGACCAAAAACAATTGGAATGTGTGACTGTGATGGAATATGGGACTGTGGTGACATTTGTGGTGACTGAGCTGGAATATGTGCTGCGGATGGAATATGAGACTGTGGTGACATTTGTGGTGACTGAGCTGGAATATGGGACTGTGATGGAAGATGGGACTGTGGTGACATTTGTGGTGACTGAGCTGGAAAATGTGACTGTGGGGAAATTTGGGACTGAGCTGGAGCAGGAATAACTGCAGGGGAAGGCACAGATAAAGATTGTGCAGACCAGAAAAAGGAGCTTAGTTGGGACAAAGAAGGAGAGGCAGACTGAATTGATGGAGAAGAGGCAAAAGGAAAGACATCTTCATCAAAAACAACATGTCTGGAAACATGAATTTGTCCAGTAGCTGGATCAAGGCATCTGTAGCCCTTGGTAGATGGAATGTAACCAAGAAATACACAAGGTACAGACCTAGGTTGAAGTTTATGTGAAACATAAGGTTTTAGCCATGGATAGCATCTGCAACCAAAAGTTCTGAGCAATGTATAATCAGGAGGATGATGATACAACATTTCAAAAGGAGTTAGAAAATTGATCTTAGCAGTAGGAAGTCTATTAATGAGAAACACAGATGTGGCAAGGGCATCAAACCAATAAGAAAGAGGCAATGAAGAGTGGTGCATAAGAGCAATGGTGGTTTCTATGAGATGTCTATGTTTCCTCTCTGCAACTCCATTTTGAGCAGGAGTGTGAGGACAACTTAACTGATGTTGGATGCCATGACTCTTTAAGAAATCATGAAACTTAGTGCTAAGATACTCACCCCCATTGTCACTTCTTAACACTTGTGACTGAGTAGAGAATTGGGTTTCAACAAATGCTTTAAATTCCAAAAACTTATGAAAAACCTCACTTTTATAATGGAGAGGAAACAACCATGTGAATTTGCTATAGTCATCAATAAACAACACATAATATTTGTAGGAAGAAACAGATGAAGTAAATGGCCCCCAGACATCAGAATGAATAAGAGCCAATGGTTTATTAACTGTAGAATTAGACAAGCTAAAAGGAAGTCTATGACTTTTGGAAACACAACAATGTGAGCACATTTTATTATCAAGAACAGGTGGAACATTTACAGATGAAGAAGGTAACAAATGATGTGTAATAATGTGCTGAAGTTTCCTTGAAGAAGGATGGCCTAATCTAAAATGCCAATGAGAAGAATTAACAGTGGACTGAAAACAAGCTGGGGATGCAGATGCAGAAGATGGAGCAGCACTAGGAAGATGATAGAGACCATGGGAATGAAAGCCTTTATATAGCACCTTCTTGGTACTCTTGTCCTGTATAATGAACATATCTTTGTCAAAAGTAATAGTGCAATGATTATCAGAAATAAGCTGATGAACAGAAATTAAGTTGGAAGAAATGGAAGGTACATGAAGCATGTTTGAAAGATGAAAAGGAAAGGATGGAGTAGGAAGAAGACCTTGACCAGTGTGGTGAATAGGTAAGACAGTTCCATCACCAATAGTGACCTGGTCATGTCCATGATATGGTTGATAAGAGGAGAGATTGTTCAAGTCATTTGTGATATGACTAGTTGCTGCTGAATCTAAAAACCAGTTTGTAGTGTTGGGAGAACTGTCACCAGGAGAACCAGAAGCAGACTGATTTGTGTTGGTAAGATAGGCTTGATGAGTTTGAGGCCTTGAAGAGTGAAAAGAAGATGTGTCCAATCTGTACCAACACTCTAATGCTGAGTGATTTGGTTTCCCACAGATCTGGCAAATCACTTGAGAAGAATGAGGATGAGATGCAGCAGAGTGTGCAACAGAATGTGATGGAGATGACTGATATCCTGTGTGACCTTGGCCTGAAGTAGAAGATCTGCCTCGACCTCGAAAAGGAGCATTACTAGAACTAGAATTTCCTTTGAAAAACCTGCTACCAGTTCTTCCTCCTCCTCGACCTCTGTAAGAACCACCTCTAAAGCCACCTCTAGAAGTAGTGCTTGAAACATGATAAGCAAAAGGTAATTCTGAAGCATGAACTTGTTTAGATGAAGATTCAACATGAATTGATTCAGAATTTAACAGAGAACATAGCTCTCCAATGGAAATGGTTTCAACTCTAGTTCTGATTGCTGTTTTGAATGCATTATATTCGTCAGGTAATCCATTAAGAATCAGGAGAACAAGATCCTCATCATCCACAGGTGATGCAGCCAAAGCCAATTGGTCAGCAATGGACTTGATCTGAGTCAAATAGGTGTCCATTGTGTTGCCTTTTTTCACAATTTGACCAAGTTTATTCTTTAACTGATGAATATGTGACCGGGACAAAGATGTGAACCGTTTGAGAAGCACACTCCATACTTCATGACTTGTGGAACAATGTAACACAGAGGTGAAGATAGATGGTGAGAGAGTTGCTGTTAAGCAACTGAGAAGATGAGAGTCAATCAGCATCCAATTTGTGTAGTTTGGATTCGGAATCTCATGATTGTGTTTATCAATGATAGTGGATGATGGACATACAAATGAGCCATCAACAAAACTGAGAAGCTGTGTAGCTTTCAGTATGTTGTGAACTTGATTCTTCCAGATAATAAAGTTTGTAGCATCAAGTTTGACAGTTACGAAGGCATTCAGATTCGTAATGAGTAATGCAAGATTTGGAGGTATGGAAAATGAAGTAGATGATACAGCAGAAGCGGACAGATTCAGAGATGGCTGTGCAGACGCCATTGATGAATCCTCAAGAACTAATGAATCTTCAAGAACTAATGCTCGTAAGAGATGATGGCTTTGATACCATAAAAGATATTTTGCACAGATCAGAATCTTTTCAATATTACTCAATGAATTACAATTGCAGAGATACAGAGTATTTATAAACTATACAAACTAACTCTAGTTGAAGCTAACTAACACGTAACAACTAATTAACTCTAGTTATTCTGTAACTGCCTAACTACTCTGTAACTGTCTAACTACTCTGCAACTGTCTAACTGATTTAGCCACAGCAGTTGCAGGTGCTGCTGATGAAGTTGCAGGTGCTGCTGATGAAGAAGTTGATTGCTGGCTGGAGCTGGAGCTATTATGGCTAGACTTGTTATCAAGTTTTACTTAACTGAAATAGGTAAATGATTTACATTGAAGATAAATTAAAAGTTTAAAATTTAAATTGATAAAATTAAAAATTAACAGTTTATTTTGTTACAAGAATCCAACTTTAAATTTTTTTTTTGTAATTTCTCCTTTATTTTATGTGCGCTTTATTATTCTAAACATTTAAAAATATAGTTTATGTATGTATTAAGGTGCACTGTTTGTACAATTAATTGCTGGAGTAAAACCACTAAAATATTCTTATACATAAATAACCATGTATACTTTTGTCATTTTTTTTTAGGACTCAAAACATAGTTTTTTTTTGGATAAAAAAAAAAAAAAAAAAAAAGCTCTGAGGCCTAAAATTTGGCCTAAATAAATAAAGTGAAATTTGGCCTAAAATTAATTTCCACCTATCCCAAAATGAGATCATAAGTGATTTTACCTCCTTGGCAAGGCACCTCTGCCTACCCTAAAAGCTGGGGCATGTGGTCGGGGGACCTTTAGGGTTACCATTAGGCTTCTCTGGTTTTTACCATTTGTGATTTGTTTAAAAAATTCAGTGTAATATGTGACCTACACAAAAGCAAACTTCTGACCTTTTCATTACCTATCCAAAGTTGATTCTTCCAATCCATGTAGAAACAAACAAATGAAGTTAAATTTAGACCGTAAAGGTCATGTTTGATTAGAGATTTGAAAAAGAAATTAATTTAGCAATTCGTAAGGCCTACTTAAATTATGTTTGCTTATAAACAAAATTAAAAATTAAAAAAAAAATGTTTGTAAGACTATTAATTCCTTCTTCATTGTGGAATTGGCATTCTGATTTGAGAGATTTGAATTGCTAATTCAATCACGTAAATCAATAGTTAAAAGAAAATTTTACCTCTCACTGTATTAAAATAACAAAGTCATGATATATGCATTTTTTTCACTGCGTATGTGGTCTTTGTTGTGTTAGAGATACAGGTGGAGAGAGAGATAGAGGATGACAACTTCCCGAATTAAATGCTTGTGAATGGGAAAAGTATAAAATTGAATGCGCTCTACCAAGGGACAAGCTTCCATGTTGTGGGACTCTTTAAAAGGAAAAATTATTACTTGGTTTTAATCATAATTTATCATATTTATTCATATTTTTTAATTATTTAATATAAATTTATAAATTTTATTATTTTCATCTATTCTAATATTATTAAAATACCACGTAATTATGTCCCGAAACCAACAAATAACTTCTCCTTTGAAAGAACTGTGGCAGTTCACCAATCCCCCAAACATTAATTTCAAAATGGGGTCCACAAGCCCACCTAAACTTGGGGGACACTATCCTCTCTTTTCCTTCCTTATTTCCCAATTTTCTTTGCCATTTCTTCTTTTGTTTCGTCACTCATTTATGAGTCATCATCACCCCCAATACACATACCCTTCCCAGAAATCCTTTTCTTTTTTATTTCATTACACACTTTGTTGCATCTCATTCCTCTATCAAATTCCTCATTGCAACTAGTAAATATTAACAATCATATCGATGATGTTATTAATTAATAACAAAAAATGTACATTACAATTGTATGATTGAATTATGAGAAGATAATAAACGTTTCTTTTGCTAAATACATCACATAATAGTATTACAATAACAGTTATATTTGTTTTAGTGATTAAATCATGAAATTATACTGTGTATCGTGATTAATTATGAATCCATGTTTAGATACAAAAATGGATCTCTCAATTGATAGTTTCTTTTTTATGTATTATTTAAAAGACTATTTAAAAGACTATTGTGTCTCACAGGGTAGGATATAGAATAGAGAAATTATGAATCTCAATTAAAAAATTAAAAAATTAAATTGTTCACAAATTATAGTTATTAAACCACCTATTTCATATCTAATTCTTCCAAATAAACATGTGACAGAGATATAATTATATTAATCTCCTCATAATCCAACATTTCATAGCTGGGATTCAAATATTTTGTCCGACACAACACAAAAATCTAGAACACATGACCCTGCATTTAGTACACCATGTTTTTACCTCCCCTCATTTCTTGTTCCACCCGACATTTTCTTCAGACACAAGCCACCCCTAGCCAACCATTTCTCTCTCTCTCTCTCTCTCTCTCTCTCTCTCTCTCTCTCTCTCTGTGTGCATATACACAATCACATAATATATAGTAGTTATACATCTTCTATCTCACTCTTCTTTTTTGTGCCTTTGATAAGCCCTCTCTCTCTCTCTCTCTCTCTCTCTCTCTCTCTCTTCTAGCTTGGTGAAATGTGTACAAGACCTCTAACAACCCTTTTGTATATGATTTTTGTGATCATTGTGTCTCTGTTTGGTTATGTTCATGGCACAAGTCACACCCAACCCCTCAAGATTGAGCCCATGCCTCCCAGATCACCGATTAACTTCAATGGGTTTTTGCCAAAATCAACATTAATACCACCTTCGGGTCCTTCCAAGAGACACAATGAAGATCCCAACGACAACCACGAAGACATCAAGTTCCGCAGAAGAAAGTGATAATAATATGGTTCACTTGGTGGGTATTCTTTGTGGTATTGTTTCAAAAGTTTTTGGTATTGTAGTGTTCGTGTTTTTCATAGCATTTTGAAGAACACTCACGGTTAGCTTTAATATAGTACAATGGTATAGCTTGTAGGGGATTTCTGTATAAAGAGAAAAAAATATATATATATATATAATGCTATAATTTCTTTGAATTCTTCATCTTTAGGCTTGCTTATAGCCTATATGCAACACACCAGCTGATTAATAATTTTTGACGGTGATGAGTTGGTTAACTATTGTTGTTTTTGATTTGTCATTAATTATATCAATAATTTAGTTTGGAATTTTTGAAAATTCATCACGGTGTATGTGTTCATTTAGCATTGTAGTTCAAATCATTTTCACATTGGTACAAATGTGATGGTTGCTATATATGTACATACTTTTTCTCTTCTCAATGTTATATGAAAGTCATGATATAAAATTGATACTATTTAAGCTAAAAAATTAGACTCGCTTTTTAAACTTTGTGACAGTTTATTAGAATATTTAAGTCAACTCTGTAACCCATCTTATTTACATATCATTAAATTTAAAAATTAGTTTAAAAAATAAACTTATATGTAGTTTGCCATAAATTAACGTGGTTTAAAAATTATTGTAGTGTTTGGTTATTGGGTATAATGATAGTCCGGTAAGAAAATTTGTTAAATTAAATTTGATTACACTATTATGCTAGTGTTTAGTCAAATGGTAAAACTGTATTAGTTACAATCATTTTGTGATTGTTTAATGTGGTTTAAAAGTTGTTGTAGTGTTTGGTTATTGGATATACTGATGGTCAGGTAAGAAAGTTTGTTAAATTAAAATTGATTACACCCATTATGCTAGTGTTTAGTCAAATTGTAAAACTGTACGTATTAGTTACAATCATTTTTGTGATTGTTTTTGGCTTCGTTTGACTGTCTTAAATTCAACTTATTGTCTTAAAAAATGCATTTTACTCTATAAAAAAAAATTTAAATCAACTAAAATTTTCATTTCTCACCAAAAAGCTCGCCTTAGAATAGTCATTTAACAGGTTCATTTCTAACAAATTTGGTTTTTGGACTTCGGCAAATAAACTTTAAAAAGTCAAATGTCACATTCATTTTTTCTCATTCACAAAAAAAAAAAAAAAATAGTTTTTTAACACCTTTTGAAATGCATTAACTAAAAAAATACTAAAAGAAGTAAAAAAGTAAAAAATTATTAAAAAAATAAATCTGAAACGTCGTGTTAAGAGTTAATTAAAGGATTAATTTATTGGCCAAAAATCTTTAGGATTAAGCTACAGAATAGTCGATAAATAAACTACTTGAGGATTGTTTTGAGTGATTAGTGGATATACTTTTCACACAATTGTTTAGAATTTGATTTTTGAAACTTGATTGTAAGAAATTAATTGCTCTTGAATTTTCTAATCCTGTTGTGTAGGTATCATTCCTTTGACCAAATAAATAATAAAATTAATCAAGATATATGAAAGCTGATACAAAAATCTTGATCTTATAATAAATAAATTATGCGTGCAATCTAATATCTTGTAGAATGTTTTGTCCATCATTTGATTTGATATGATTCATGAAGTTTCATACGACCCCTAGTAAAGTTACCTAATCTACTCACAGTGTATAGATATTGTATGATTGTGAACTACAATGAAATTTATGCATTATAATAATTAAATCCAAGCCATTTGATTGTCTATATCAATGCCCAACTCAGAATGATTATTATATGGTTGTTTCAAAAGAAAAATGACTTAGACTCCCAGTTAGGGTGACCCCCATCACTTTCACTGATTTTTGATTGACTGAAATTTTATTTTATTTTTGGGTCTTCCTCTCACAGACCCGCACGTGGGGGTGGGGGTGCTGGGGGTCTGGAGCAGCGTTGGTTTCAAAAACCTCCAGGAAAATAGTTTATATCGGATAGATGCGTATTGGAAGGATATATATGGGGAAAATTTATTTATAAATTCTATATTGAGGAATGGTAATCCATTTAATCTTAATGATTTTTTTTATAGATCAATTAGTCTCATTGATTTTAGAAACGTAGATTTAATATATTATTTAAAAATTAGATTTACGGTTATATTCTTATTTTTATTAGAGTGAAGCACCAATAAATCGCAAAATGTGATCTTGTGAACCGTTTAGTCCTTTTTTTTATTTTCTTATCAACCCAAATGCGCCATTAAAGTGGAAATTATATAAAAGGGTGGTCACTTACATGTTTGAGTTTAAGTTTTTAGGGATAAAATATTACAACATATAAGAGTTTTAGAGACCAAACTTTTTAATCTCTAAAAGTGAAAATTTTGTTGCAAAAGACATTTAGGGACCAATTTCTATTGTCATGATGATAGTCGCTAAAAAGTTGTCCCGAAAAATCAAAAACAGGGCTTTTAATGACAAAATTTTGAAAATGTCACTAATAAACAGACTTTTAGGGACAAAATAATTTAGTCTCAAAATGATTTTTTTTTTCAGACAAAATATTTGGTCTCAAAAGAATAATAATTCATCACTAATGTTCAATTTTCGTTGCTAAAAATATAATAACAATACTTTTCGCAACAAAACTACTTGGTCCCTAAAAAATAATTTTGTCCCTAAATTTTAGTCTTTAAAACTTTAATTTTTGTAGTGAAAGTGGGTTTCTCAAAATGTAAAATTACACGTTTGAGCAATTTGAACTATAGAAGTTTTGGATTTTCCCTCATTCTAGAACAAATCCCACATTATGAACAAAAATCTAACACTCTAATGTAATACTCCAATAATGTAATACTTCAATGTAACACGCTAAAAAATTCCTTTGTGTAATTTTCTCAAACGTAACAATGTAACACTAAAAAAAAAACACTTTAGCGTACTTTTTTCACATAATGCTCTTAAAAAAATAAAATAAAATAAAAAATCCTTAGTGTATTTTTCCCAAACATAACTCCAATCAGTGTAATCTCAAATGTAACACTCCAATGTAACATACTCCATTGTAACATACAAAAATACTTAAAAAAAACTCCTTGGTGTTCTTTTTCTAAACATAACACTCACAGTTTGAAATTATATATTGCCCAAAACTTATTAAGAAATATTTATATTTCTTTTGGAATAGTTTGAAGAATCTCACATTCTTTTTCTTTTCAGTGTTACATTGGAGTGTTACGTTTAGGAAAAGTACACTAATTTTTATTTTTATTTTTGGTTATATTGGAGCGTTACGTGTGGAAAAAGTACACCGAAGAGTTTTTTTTTTTTTTTTTTGTATTACATTAAAGTGTTACACTAAGGAATTTTTTTAGAGCGTTATATTGAAATGTTACATTTGCAAAAAGTATATTAAAGAGTTTTTTTTTTTTTTTGTGCTACATTATAATGTTACACTAAGGAATTTTGTGTGTTACATTAGAGTATTACACTAAGGAATTTTTTTAAAGTATTGTATTAGAATGTTACATTTGGGAAAAGTTCACTAAGAAATTTTTGTGTGTGTTACATTAGAGTGTTACACTAAAGAGTTTTTATGTATGTTACATTAGAATGTTACACTAAGGAGGTTTTCTGGAGTGTTATAATAGAGTGTTACGTTTGGAAAAAAAATACACTAAGGAGTTTTTTTGTGTGTTACAATAAGAAATTTTTTGCATATTGCATTAGAGTGTTACACTAAAGAATTTTTTGAAATATTATATTGGAGTGTTACGTTTGGAAAAGAACAATAAGGAGTTTTTTTTATGTGTTACATTAGGGTATTACACTAAATTCTTTTTTTTTAGTATTACATTGGAGTATTACGCTTGAGTGTTACATTGGAGTATTACAGTTTGAAATCATACATTTGGCCAAAACTTACCAAGTTGTTTTTATACTCCTTTTGGAATGTTTGAAAAATCCTACATCCTTTTGGAATATTTGAAGAATCCTATATATTTTAAGTTATTTTTGTATTCCTTTACAAATGTTTTCCAAATAAAAAGATTTTTATATAAAAATTAATCCTAAATTTGATTCTCATATATTGTTTACCTTACCTTTTTAGCACAAAAGAAAAAAAGAGAAGGAACATAATAGAAAGGAGGAATTACTGGTAAATCCCAAATTTGGGAATGATGATCCATTTAGTCCTTTTTTTTTTTCTTATGAACCATTTGGTCATATTTAATTGGTAAGGAATATTTTCCTTTGATTTGGCATGGGCAGAGTTTACACATTTACCCTTGTTACAATTTTGGTGGATTCTTTTTTGCTCATTTGTATGTAATGATTGAGATGATAACATTTTACATTTCCATTTTTGTATATTTGATTTTTGTAGAATGATATACGATGAATGGGTTTCAATTACTGATGTTGTTTTTTTTCATTAACCTCGATACAGTCAACATTACATTTTTACTACCACAAATGTTATTAACATTTCATATCACCACCAACATTCATACACTCAAAAAATAGGGGAATGGGTGATACATTACAACACAACAAATCAAAAAAATGATATTGACACTACATTTCATTAGCATCGATACGGTTAACATTACATTTTTTATTACCACAAATGTTATTAACATTCTATATCACCACCAACATCCATACACTCAAAAAATAAGGGAATGGGTGGTGCATTATAACACAACACAACAAATGGCATTAACATTACACTGTTGCCAATCACACAGGAACCCCAAACCGCAAAGGCACACTAACACACCAACTGAAACTAGCAGAACTAACTCCACAACAAGAATAAACACTACAAGACTATACCCCATTGAAATACAAAACCCACCATACCATTAACACACAACAACATTACGGGCTAGTATGTAACATTAGGATGCAGTCACAACATATAATTTGAAATTCACCGAACAATCCGATTCTTTCATAAAAACAAAGAAAACAACAACAGTAACCACATAGCTAATACCATGGGCTACCAACACAATCACTGACGACGACAAAGGTATTATGTAAACTCACCGACTACATGTCATCAATGACTACACAAATGTCAAACACTAACGAAAACACTGTGAATATTTGCAAAATTCCTCTAATCGAAGAAGACGAATTGACGGTCTCATCGATGCAAGTTACACAGTTGATGTGGCATTGGGAAACAAACGGTGTGTCGACAGAATGTGGATCGCGCCAATTGGGGTTCAAGCCGAATGAGTGGAATTCGCTTAAAACCGTATTCAACAGTCTTTCAACAACATTTAGGGTTTCATTACACTGACATGGAAAAGTTAGTAATGTGGGGATGTTGAATGTAAAAGTTTATGAAATGTAATAATGTGGGAATGTTAAATTCTACCGTTTTCTTACACTGATTAAAAGATTCTGTTAAAAACGATAAAAAACTAAAAAAAGCCTATAGTGTGCTCCATATCCACAAATGTAATTTGACCATTACCCAAACCCCACATTATCCCATCATGTGAGGACAAAAAATGACATCATCCTTGATTTAGGACTTTTCGGTTCTAAAGAAAAGATGTGAGATTAATTGGTGTACAAGTTCACAATTTGTGATTTATTGGTGTTTCATCCTTTTATTTAATAAATCTTGATAAGATAAATATAAAAATATAAATTTAACAAAAATTAAAGTATAAATCAAAAGGGGCTCTTGATCTATAAATCTAATTTTGAATTTTGTATGCCTAGACATCCACGCTCTAAAACTTTTTGTCTATAAGGACAAACTCTTTCAAAATGACCATACTACCCTTCAACTTACATGCATTTTATGTCTTGAATTTCTCTCACATCTCTTATCTCAGATTTCTCTCTCTCTCTCTCTCTCTCTCTCTCTCTCTCTCTCTCTCACACACATTTTTCTCTTCGTCTCCGTCTTCATCTTCACTGTCGATGCCACTGTTCCTCCACCATCACTTCCACATTGCCACTAGCACCCTCACCGCCGCGTCGCCATCGCCCATACCACCACTCTCTCTCTACATATACATACACATATATGTATATATATACTTGTCTCTCCTCACTTCCTTTTCCAAACTAACGGCGATTCTAGCAGTTTCAGAGTATGCGATTGAGGTGGCAACATCGTTAGGGGTTCGACAATGTGTCTTTGTATATGGGCAATCTGAAGTTTCATATCTATATTTTTCTGAGGAGGGAGAAGATGATAAAGATGTCTCAAGAGAGAACTTAACCTCTAATCGGTTGTCGTCTCCTCAGATCTGAAGAGGATCTCAAATCTGTAGTATGAAGACGAGTCTTAATCGAAAGCTAGGGTTTCAGGGTTTTATTGGCTTCGGATCTAGTTGTTTCTAAGATCAATCAACCAGAGTTACAGATCTGTATGTTTCCTTTCCAAAAGCTTAGGTGCCTTTCAACCTCTATCTCGTCTCATCATTAGAGTTTCGATTCGATGCTTTCCGATCTCAATGTTGACGCTCATCAAAAAAATCATTATCATCTTGGGATAGAGGGTTGTAACAATTTTTGGATCTGGAATTCTTGTTATGACTGTAACGACAACCATCATTATAGTAGTCTTTATCACTGGATTTGTCTCTGTACTTGCGAGGCATGTTGCTGAATGAGTCTGTACTGAGCGAATATGAATATGTGTTAGAAGAAGAAACCCCAGCAATATTATGAATGAATCTGGCTTTGGAGAGTTTGGTGGTGTCGTCTATTTTTCCTGGAAGAATCACAATCGAATCTAGAGAGGTACAAAATGGACATGAATTTAAAGAAACAAATGAGGATCTAATTTACTCATATTTCTTATCATATTATTATTACCTTCATCAAATTCCAATTATTCTTTACTTGTACATATCTCAAATAATGGTAATAAAATTTGTATTCTCTTTCTATGCATCTTGTGTTTCGATCAATAATGGTCACTATAACAGCTGATATACATAAATTTAAAAGGATGTCAATTTTTCATGTTCAACTATTTTTGTAGCTGAAGATTTAAAGCTGATGTATCTTTATTGTTTTTTGGCAATCGTAAACAAGTAATGGATTTGTGAAACTTACTATGAAGTGCTATACATAGTTGTTCCACGAATGTTTTGGGTACAACCTTTTATTCATGTAATGAATGAATTTTGTAAAATCTTGATATATATATATATATATCGAATGCTATTTATGGGTTTTATATTTTCATTTGGATAATTAACACTATGTAAGTTTGATGCCTAAGATGTTTATCACTATATTTTCATCAAACCCAAACATATCTATATTTTCTCTCTCGCGCTCTCTCTCTCTCTCTCTCTCTCTCTCTCCCCTGTGTGTGTTTGAACAAATAGTAGCTATTTGTTGTTGTTGTTGTTGTTGTTGTTGTTGTTGTTGTTTTCAATAGATAATAAAAATAAAAATAAAAAAAATAAAAAGTTTAGGCAAATAGAGATTAAAATTTTTTTGAGTGAACAGATCAAATTTTTTATTGTTGTTGTTATTGAATAGATAGCATTGAAATCTTCTTCTTTGGTTGGACATTCAAAGCACTAGAACAGATAAGAGAGATGAAAGATGAGAGAAATTGGATTTGGAGAGTAAAAATTAACAGATAGATTAAACAGATAAGAAAAAAATAGAATAGATAATAAAATTTAGTTTGGCTTGGTATTTCAAAAGATAGAAAAAAAAAATTAATAGATAATAAAATTTTGCACAAATATTTGAAAAGATAAGGGAAAAAATTTGAATAGATAGGGCAATATTTGAACAGATCAAGGGAAAAAATTAAACAGGTAAGGAAAACAATTTTGAACAGATAGGGAAAAATTTTGAACAGATAGTCAACAAAAGTCAACAAATAAATTAAGGGGTAAAATTGAAAACAAAATGTCCTCCAAAACTAACAAAATGATTTCTCACCAAACTATTTTTACAAATGGTGGACCTTTCACTAACAAATAAATATACATTAGACCTATTACTTTATACCCTTCTTACTTTGGACTTTTTAACAATTATCCCAATCAAAAATTTTTAAATTTTTAAATTTTCAAATCATCTAAAAAGTGAAAAACATTATTATTAGGGGTATTTTTGTCCATCATATTTTTGGAGGACCTAACAAATTTATTGTCATTATTCTTCTACAAACAAAGAACAAGGGAGATGAAAAAAATCCTTATACAAATTACATATAATTTAATTTGTGAATTATGTATAATTTATTAAAAATAAATGCACTTCATTCTTTACTCTTAACTGCGGATGTTATGGTACGTCCAATCTGAATATATTATTTATTTATGGATGTAGACACCCCATTTTTAACCGTCCTCAAGACTTGGACGTCATCGCTTGTGCACTCAATGATTGTACTTGTCTATGTTCGTTTTGAGGGCCCGAAGTCCTCGGCGAAATGCCTTGTCTTTGAGCCTCTAAACCTTATCTGTTTTGTGCATGTTTTTGGACCTAGAGCTTGTTGCCTCTAGCCTGGAAAAGAGGGTGACTTATCGGCCAGCCCTGGGATCTGTCGGCCATGGCTTGTGCTTGTCGGTTACCAATGGTGGCCGGTGGCCGACGGCCATTGGTCTCTTTTTCCAGATATTTGTTTGCCAGCTGTTGCTCACTGAGCTGTATCTTCATACACGTGTGTGGTAGGATGTATTCAAGCTCAAGACTTGATTTTCTATATATAGGGGATGTCCTCCCCCATTTTGAGAGGTTAGACATTTTAGACCAAAAATCTCTCTCTCTCTAGAATTCTCTCTCCCTCTTGTTATTTTATGCCTTAAAGTCTAGTTTCTCTACACTTTTGCACATCAACCCTTAATCAAACTTGCCCACCTTGGAGCTGAGGTCTCTTGGAGTCTTGTTTGTGCTGTAGAAGAAGGTTTAAACTTGGATTGTTGCTTAATTTGTGCTTGAGCTTCAAGAGGTAGTTTACTTGATTAGTATACTTCCTTTCGATACTTGTTTTGCCATCCTTTTGTATTGTTTTTGGGCTGGTTTTCAACTAAAAAAAAAAACTCTGTTTTTGAGGCTTAAAATGATGGTTTGAGGCTATCTTGTGTTAAGGGGTAATCCACTCTTCTTGTTGCTTAATTGTTTAAACTTTTGCACCATTTTTCATCACATTCAAACCAAACTTTTTGGGTCTTTTGACCACTAAAATTCAGAGGTTTTTCAGTGACAAAAACCTTCTTTTGAAGTCCAAAATTGGAGGGGTTAGCCTCTCCTCCTTGTGTCTTGCTTGCATGCCTAGTTAGCCTCACATATTAGCATCTTTTCTAGCCTAACTTAGCTTTAATCCAGCATGTTTTTGCCTCTGTTTTGACCTGTTTTAACTCTATTTTGGATTGTTTGGGTCATTTGAGCTTTGTTTTGTATAGTTGTGGTGTAATTTCCTTCACTAGCTTAGTGTTTCTAGACTTTGAGCATCATTTGTGTGTCTTGGTTACATGTTTTCATGCTTTTTCATGCCTAATTTCAGCACTTAACATCTTTGTAACCTTTCTCTTTGCTTCACTTTTTCATTTGTTTGAGGGTTGTTTAAGCTTGAGGTTGAGGCTTATGCTTAATGGTTTAATCCTCTTTTGAGGGTTCATTACCAACGGCATGAAGCTTCCCTCATAGTTTGAACTACCCCTTGATTGACACTTCTTTCGCTTTAGAAGACACTCACCGATGAACTTAATCGATTAAAGAATATATCGGTAATGTAAAATGAGTAAACAAAATGAACAAGTAAAAGAGGCAAGATAAGCATCTTTCGTATTGCATTGCATGTGTTCGAATCAAACATTAATTCAAACACAAGGAAAGTGAGACATTTCGTACTCAAAAGTGATGAAATATGCTACTTTCCTTGGTCACCCTCACCCTTGATCATGCATGATAGGGTGGTGGCCTTTTTTCAGTCTTGTTTTGCACTCATTAAGCTTGTACAAGCTTGGTTCCTTAGCCATTATGAATGGAAAATGCTTGGTTGATGGTTTAAGAGCCGAGAGTTACACTCATTTGAACTTGTGTGATGATAAGGAGCGTAACAGTACAAACAACCCTTGAGAATACACTGCTTTGCCTCTGTTTACTCTCTGTTGCAGCAAAAAAGGGAAGTTCTGGACAGGGGTGGCTGACCAGCCACCAGCAGTAGCCGATCGGCCACCATTGGTAGCCGACCAGCCATCAATGAAGAAAGTTGCTCAGTGTGATGAAAAAGGGGAGCAGAGGTGTTCTAGAAGTTGGTAGCTTCTTTGGTGTTCAAATACGCAAATAGAGGCGTTCAATGGCAAGGCTATGGCATTTTCAGGTGGAAACCAATCGAGCATGCATATGTCTCTCGCTCCCGAGGCCATTTAGTTGCTTTGCTTAGTTGATTAGGGGTAGCTAATTCATGCAAGTGTTGTAACTATTTAATTAGCTTAGATAGTTAATTATTTAATTGCTTTAATTAGCTTAGAATAAGTTAGTTAATTCGTTTCAATTGTTGTAATAATTAGCTTAGCTTAATTAGCGTAGTTAGTTAGCTTATTCATTTGGACCCTCCTTCGTGAGGGCGTAATGTTGTAATAAGTGTGCGTGCGTGTGTATATGTCTTCCAACCTCACGTCTTTCTCCCTTTTATTTAATCACTTTTGATGGTTAGATTATGGACATTTTCAATTAGCATATCGCATGCTTGCATCCATTCATTTGTCTTGCATGCACCAAGACTTAGCGCATCATTCAAACTGCATTACACTTTCAATATTTTCTTTGAATACATGTTTCAAAGCATGCTATCAAAGTGTAACAAATACCATGATTAAATAGCCGAGCCTATTTAGTTACATCATTATATGTGTTGCATTAGTCATTTAACATAGTTAAGAATCATGCATTTTTCTAACTAGTTTTTTTTGTTTGGCTTGGAGTACTCGGTGAGTTTTATGCTTTAGTATACTTGCATAAGTATAATTGCTATGTTGCCATATTTCGCATGCTTGCCATGAGGCTATGTGCTTAAATGCTAAACTGCATGAATACCTGTGGATGAAGGCTTGTTGTTTGAATTGAAACGATTCAACAATCGTGTGTTTTAAGCCCACTTTGTTGAGTGGTAAATCATGTTTTAAGCCCACTACGTTTGGTGGCAAATCCGCATCTTTAAGCCCACTTGAGGTGGCAAATTCAAACTATTTTTGAAAACAAACACGAGTTGAATTGTTTCAAGTCTTGCGACTAGTCTATACTTGCATATGCACATCACATAGTAAAGTTAGCTAATAACCGAAACAAGAACACATAATATTTATAAAAATGCATATCATGATTAGTAGAGGCCAATCTTTGATCGGGCAAGCGGGGGTGCTCATTTCAGGACCTTCCCCTCTCCTACCCAAGTTCCCGAGCCGAGGCAACTTTGGTGATGACGGACACGTGGCTTACGGCACGAGTCAGGGTTTCCTAAATTTTTTCAAAAATAAAATATTTAGGTGGTGACTCTGTATCTGGCAAAGCAGTCCAATTTTGGCATTATTTGATTTAAAATCGATTTTCCGAAAAGGTTTGTCGGATTTTGACTCTTTGGTGATTATCAGTTTCACATTACACTTTGTGTACTAGATTCAGAACCGCGAGAGTCCGAACTGTAAGGCCTTTCTTTTCAAACCCTTTCCGAAAGGCAGAGCGTGGAAAAAGGCGAATCCATAATGGGTAAATTACAAATACACCCTTGAGGTTTGCTTAAAATACGAATTGGCCCCTATAGTTTGAAAAATTACAAATACCTCCCTGTTAGAATTTTGTGTTTAACAGAATTAACTGAAAAAATGAAATTTCTAACTGTTCACCTATACAATAATAAAATTATCTGAATTATTAATTGAAATAAAATTTTAACATTATTAAAAACTGTTAATTAACTTAATGATTTATTAATAAAATGACCTATTTGTTATGAAATTAGAAACCTTATGGGGCATAATGTAATTTCTAAAACCCTAAGAATAATTTGTAATTTAAGTAAATCTCATGGGTGTGTTTGTAATTTATCCTTTATTTATTTAGTGGATTATTTCTTGTTTTTAAATTATAACACATTTAATTTTAAATGTTATTATTAAAATTTTAACATAACATGTGGTTTACCATATCATGTGGTAAAAATAAATAAATGATAATTGATAAATTAATAAAGGGTTAATTACATTTTACATCCTTATGTTTTTGTCAAAAAACACATTACCTCTTTATGATTTAAAAATATACATTTAACCTCCTTGTGATTTAGAGTGAAGTGTAACGACAAACTCTATTAACAATATTTGTAAAAGTCCGTATTACCCTTAATATGTTATCAAATTTTCTTTTCTATGCCATCCTAATCTCATAAGTCAAAACCAAGTTTTCACTTTCTTTCCTTTTCTTCTATTTCTTTTTTACCCTTCTTTTCACGTTTTTTGATCTCTCATCCCATTCCTCATAGTCAACTCGTTTTCTGTTAGCTAACAAAATCAACCAAAATAATTTTTCATTTCCGATGCATACACCCATTTTTGATGCACAAAAAATTTCAAATTAAAATAACACACAAAACATATATATATATATATATATTTGTGTGTGTGTGTCATACTCCTATATATATATATCAATTAATATATATGTATATACACCATATACATAAAATTGAAATCGCCCCACCACGTTTGCTGTTGGGAAATTTTCAAAATGATTTTCAAAATTTATAGTTTAGTTTTTGGATATTTTCAAAATCTTCTTTATTTTTCTTTAGAAAGTTTAAAATAAGCTTGGGGACTTTGTCCCACATTAGAAAGAGAGAAAAACACGGAGTACTTAATAAAGTTCTATATGGAATATTCTTTTGAATTGGAATTGTAGAATGGATGCTAGTGCGCGCATGCGCGTGACGTAGGCAGTAGGCTATGTGGCATTTGATGGCACACTTAGCAAGAACGCATTAGCGCCATGAGGGCGCTTTTCTATTTGCATCGGATAGGTTGGAGCGATGGCATAGATCCGACATGGCATGGGTGACATGAAATACAATCCACTCTACGTGACAGTGATGTGACGTCCATTAGGAACGAGTCAACCAACCAATCGAATGGTTGCATGTCCAATCTGAAGTGGTCTGATCATAGCCATTGATTGGGCATGCACGTGATTGTATGGTTGATATAGCACCCAATTGTGATCATGTATGATCAGTCAAGGCACCTATTCAGTATAAGATTAATTTGCACTATAGATCGGCGATCCAACAATCAAATCTGATCGGATGTGATCAAGGGACATGGTCATTCGATCAAATGCATCAAGGCTTATAGGCAGCAAAATCAGCATTTCAATCCATCAAAAATCTAGAAAGCATTCCCACAATTGTCTCTCTCTCTCTCTCTCTCTCTCTCTCTCTCTCTCTCTCTCCCTTTTGATTTAAAGTTTTCGATCAAAAGTTTCTACTTTTCTTACT
This sequence comes from Camellia granthamiana, assembly GCA_036172215.1. Taxonomy (NCBI): domain Eukaryota; kingdom Viridiplantae; phylum Streptophyta; class Magnoliopsida; order Ericales; family Theaceae; genus Camellia; species Camellia granthamiana. Next base: position 116,367,486 of record CM069905.1, read on the forward strand.
GCTAATCAAATTCTCCAGACTTGATTATTAGTGTTTATGTTTCCTTGATTACATCAAGAGTATTCTGATCTCCTATCGTCAATGTAGATGCTGATAGATTTGATCCTTAGATCAGGCTTCATTGTATTCTAGAGGCGAATTTGTTGTAACCCCCTGCACACCTATTAATGGGTGCAAATATTTTCTTTAAGAAAACAACTAAGTAACGCAACTTGAAGTACTAATTTTCTGTTCTACATAGATAAGATCATTGCCAAGTTTTGAAGACCCAAACACCACCAACTGAAGAATTCAATACGAATTTATTCATCATTTGCTTCCAACTGCGCAATTTTTTGCCCTCGTTTTTCTTTAATTTTCCTTTTTTTTCCATGAAAACAATCATGGATGTCTTAGCCAACTAGGTTGGAACAGCCACCCACCTACATATGTAAATTCTTACATACATATCAGTCATGGTAATAAAAAAATAAATAATATAATAATAATAAATAAATAAGGGAAATAAGATGGAGGAGATAATGAGTATAGACAAGAAGAAGAGGTGGGGAAGGATAAGAGTGGGTCAGTTGTTGCTATATAGTGATATACAGTGACAAAAAGGCAAAGGATGAAAGAAGAAGAAAGAAAAATAAAAATGGACAAAAATGTCATTTTATCAATCCTTTTTAGGTTCAATGTCTTTATGAGATGTCTCACGCGCTTAATTCATTACTTGTTACTCACACATAGTTAACTTAGACAAAATTCATTAGTTTTGCACTTTACCTCAAATCAGAAGGGGGTTAAGTGCGTATTTCTTAACTATAGGAAGGCGATGTGTTTTCGATTTAAACTACAGGAAGTTAAAATGTAATTAAAGTTACTATATTATCAGACGAACTCTTACATAAGGCAAACTAAATTTAAAAAAACATTTGAATTAATTGTATCTATCCTATCATAAGTGTAGTTTATGTTATTCACCAATTTTGTCCTTTTAATTTCTCCCAATTTTGTTAGGACATTTGTATTTATTATTTAGAATTCAGAGCATACCATTAATGAAAAAAAAAAAATCCTTATGTGTAACCTTGATAAAAATAATAAGATTTAATTGATTTAAAATTTATTTTTCTATATATTTTTAATTTCTTATTATTCAATTTCAAAATTATTTCTTGTTTATTAATTAGAAACCGCGGATAGCACGCATAGACGGAACTAGAAGAAGACTATGGGGGGGCTATGGCCCTCCTGTTTTTATGAAAAATATGATTTGTCATGGCATTTTAAAAATATACATATCATTTTATACATAAAATGGCTCTCAGTATAAATAATACATATCTCATTCCTATCCCATCTTGCATTCTCTTTTTATTTTACACCAAAAAAAAAAAAAAAACGCTTTCATCCATTAGAAATTGTTTCTATAGTATTTGAATTTTTTGTGTATAGATATAATTTAGGGAAATTTATTGAAAAATCATTTTTTCAAGTGTTTGTATTTTAATTAGTCCATAAGATATTCTTTTATTCTAATAAGTCCTATTATTTGAACATTTGATCTACCAAATCTTAATTCTCATATTTAAAGTATTTTATAGACATTTTTTACCCTTATAAATATTTTTTGAATGGTTAGCAATTTGGTGATGTGAAAATTTATATTTTACAATGTGAATATTCACATTGATGTGTGAATGTTCACACTTGTGAACATTCACATTGACATGTTAACATTCATATTGATGGTGTGAACATTCACATTGACGATGTGAACATTCACATCATTGAACATTCACACTATAAATGTGAATATTATTAGGGGTATTATGGTAACTATGTCACTCATAAAACTTATTGGAATATAAGAAAATAATGTGGACTAAATGGAACATAAGTAGGTGAAAATGGATTTATGAAAAAGTCCCTATAATTTATATATCATATTGTATATACATGTGTACTTATGTATATGGTGAAAATTTTTATTTGTCTTTTGACCCATTGGATAATGAATTTTTTTTGGTGGGGGGGGGGGGGGGGGACGGTGTTTCAAAATTAGACTTGTGGTGCTTCTTTTTTTTTCGAAATATGAGTTTTTTTTATTCAATACAATTCCATGGAGGGAAATAGAGGTTTGCATATTTTGATGTCGGCATTATTCTTTTAATTCTTTCCTATTACTTCAAATCTTTAAAAAAATAAAAAATAAATAAAAATATATTCCTTCCCATAACTTGCTTTCCATATCAGAAATCACAAAATTAAGAAACAATTCTAGTTTTTCAACAATAATTTATTAATTATATGAATGAAAAAAATAATATTGTCCTTTTTTTTTCTTATAGTGAAATGTATGTTGTCTTAGTTATTTTTGTATTTTCACACCACTATCAATTTAATCTTACTAAAATAAAAATCAGTATAATTATAAAAAAAATTGTGACTTGTAATCAGTATAATTATCAGATTTTAGTAGTGTAATTTAACCAAAAAATAAAATAAATTGGAGACCTACTGCGTAGGGATTCGGCCCGCGTATGAGGAACGAATCGTAGTGGGTCATAGAGGGCACATGACATAGAGTTTTTGGGCTTTTCTTAAAACTGAAATCAAGACCTAAAAAGAAGAAGAAAAAAAAAAAAAAATTACTATCATTGTATTTGTATGCAAGAAGAAGGGTAGAGATTTACAAATTATAATCATATAATAAGAAAGTTAGATTTTATATAATTCAATTTATAATAAATTAAAGGAAAATTTGGTGAAAAACCCAACCTATAGAGTGTTGTGTTTTGGGACGCAATGTTTGGTCTTTACTGGTCATAAGGACAAACATAGTTGGCAAGTCCAAAATGCATTTTGTGTTAAAAAATTTTTAAAACACAGAACTTAAGTCTTACAAATTTATTTTTAACAAAATTGATATATATGAATGTCTTTATGAGATCTTTCAAATAAAATCAATATTGAAT